>WTXC01000170.1:0-44136 GCA_022496195.1 Lactifluus subvellereus | reverse complement strand
CAGTTCCGTGCGCGCACCACCCCGAGCCCATCCAGCTCGTGGCGCACTTTGCCTCCCACGCCGCGGCATCTTTCAGGATCCCGATCTTGGGCGTCGTCTCTCTGCCCACTCAGCGCACGCTGTGGACGGTCCCTGGGGGCCCATTTGCGCACAAAAAATCGCAGGAGAACTTTGAGAGGCGCGTGCACATGCGCACGATCAAGGCTTTCGATGCGGATGCGGAGGTCGTGGATCGGTGGGTGCGTTATCTAGAGGCGCATGTGCTGCCAGGTGTTGGGATGCACGTCATGCGCTGGCACCGATTGCCCATAGGTATCGGGCGCTTGCATTGCAGTCTGTTGTGGGTCGGATGCATCTTGGAAAGGCGACAAACAGGCAGAAGGTGAAGGAACTCGGTGACGAAATCGTGGAAGTGGAGAGCCAAGTGGTGAAGCAATCTGCATAACTCATTTTAGCACTATATACTTTAGTTTAGATACTCTGAGGCTGCTACCACAAGCTTGCACAGGTGGGAAACACTTCTCAGGCTCACGATGATGATTCCTGTTTCTCCTCACCCTCTGGAAACACAGCAGCAGCCTGGATGGCAGGTTTAGGCTTGGGTGCCCTCTTTGGCTTCTTTGGCAAGTCTTTCGCTCAGGCACCTTCAGCCTTCAGCCTGTCGTACTCCGTTCTCCATTCCTCTAAGGCTTTCCCATGATCAGCCTTGATCTTCTCCCACTGTACATTGGCTTGAACTCTAGCCTTCCGTTGCATCTGCTTCCCAGTCTGATTTCCTCTCAGCTCTCTCTGCCTCCTGGTCCTGCTTCCTCTGCCTCTCTATCTCAGTAAGGAGAAAAGCGACAAGAGATGTGTTCTCGTAATGGTGCCAATCAGCTTTTCGTAACTTCAGTTTCAGTCAACTTCTCTCAAATCATTGACAGGCAATATTCTGATATGTCCTACCTATGCAACTAAATACATGATTTTGCCCAAGATGTGAATCTGGCTATCGAACACCTAGCCCAAACACCTTGAAATTTCGTACGAATACGGACATATACAGTCATTCATGGGTCAATGGAACATTGGGGTTAAGGGACCAAACGACTCCAACGACCACATTTTTGATCAAATTGCTTTGGACTTTTTGCAGGATCCAATGTATAGCTCCCATGCATGTCTCTTCGAAATTTTATAGAGGGGCAATGAGTAGATGCTGCAAGAGACTTGTTTCTTATGTCTTTTTTTGCAAAAACCGAAATTTGATGGACAAATACTGATGAGAAATGCTCTGATTTTTGCCAACTTTTCATGGTCACACACAAATTAAATGCTATATAGTGAACCCCAGATAGTCATTTCAGAGGTAGAAATGTGGGATTGCAAGATATTCACAACGTGAATCAGACATAATATTATGTAATACACCTCCAGCTTGGTTTGATGGTCTACTGTTTGGCATCCTTCTCTGCGTTTCTGTTTCTGTGAGACACAGCCTTGCAGCACATGCTCTATCTCTGGTAGCTCAATCCTGGTATCAGAACTCATTCTTCCTCCTCAGGGGAAGCCATGAGTGCCGACATATGACGAGCCAGAACCACTACACATTCTATGTTGAGTGCATGGGCAAGTCAAGGAATACAGAAGGCAGTGGGAAGATAGCACAGAGAAGCAGATGGTGGACACAACAATGCAGATGATATGGAGATACAGAAGTTTGGTTGGGTTGGTAAAGAAGGATGATGATGGACAGATGAAGTTCATTGTTTGAGTAATATGCAGGTTGAGACGCCGAGATCTAGGTGGGAGCAGAGTGAAGAACTTGGATTTGTTGTGATACAGGAGACAGGATTGTGAGTGGGATCAAGTTTAGTTGGTGGGATCCAAGATAAATACATTGTGTTTGCCGGGGATTGTGCTCATGCTGTGGCACATCGCCACATGTTTCCACCTGGGAACCCCATTAATCTAATCAAAATTCAGCAATTCAGGGGAGAAGGAAGAAGCGAGATATACCTTGGCATTGGCGTCCTTGACACCCTGAACTGGTATCCAGCATGCACAGCGATGACACCGGCCCTCAAGCATGTGCATACACCCGAGTTTGCCAGGCCGCTGGCATGGAGTTGTGCAGAAGGAAGGCAGTGGGCAGGGAGAATGGGTCCACGGTGGAGGCAGCGATACCTGGTGAGACATACACTTCGACAATGGCAAGGGGGGCAGGGCAGTGCAACATAACTTACCATGAAACTATTGCATGTGGTAGCTGTTGTCATGAATTAGAAACAAAGGTAAAAAGGGACACAGGAGAGGAAGTGGGACATGGTTATGTGGGTGTCATGGAGGGAAGACTGTTGAATATAACGGTGCCCACCACTTGTATGCAGAGAATTTCATGCTGAGCCAGACTTTTCCCCGTTCCTGTGCAGGCACAGAGGGGATAGAGTCTAACTTCGGTGTGGCCGGAGCTGCGGACAAGGTGCGGGGTGTAAAGGTCAAACACGTCACGTGGGGGATTAATGGTGCAACCAGAAGGGCTTTAAAGCTGTTAAATAGAAAAAGGAGAATGGCCTGAGAGGTTACACTTTCAGTACCGGGGGTATGACCGGAAAGCGAAGATAAAAACCTGGAAATTTGGGGTGAATAGGAATAGAAGGTGGAAAGGTACATTGAGATGGAAGGACAGAGAGTGATGGGAAAGTCTTGGGAGTAATAACCTTAATGCGCTTGTTCCCTTAGCCAGTTGGACGCTTGACAGACATGGGGCGCTTTAGGGTTACAGTCAAAGATGGAGTCCTAGAAGATGGTTCCTGCCTAGTTGGGGAAGAATCAGGGTGGTGCCATGCAGGTGTGCAAGAGAGTGAAATATCGGGAGGAGATGAAGCAGACAGAGGGGGAGAGAAGGGGGAGATTGATGGTTGTGGGGTAGCTCTCAGAGGGGTGGATGTATGTCCCAGGTGGATTGAAGAAGAGGGGGGTGGAGATTCATCATCAAAGGTAAAGCCGTCTTCATCAGAGTCATCCTGAGAATTGAGAAGCTCCTTGAGAAAGGTCAACTATGTGGGGTGCGTGCCAAGGTGTGAGCTTGTCGAGGAAGACGAGGAGAGTGGTCTATGGGTGACAGGCCAGGTGCAAGGATGTCTCTGAAAGGAACAGGAGGAGTGAAGGCGGGAGAAAGCTTCTGATAGCTCTGAGAGTGCTCAAGCAGAGGCAGACTTGGAGATGCATACATTTTATTTCGAGATGAGGGCCGCACACAAGAGATTGAAAGACCAAACCGAGAAGAATGAGTCGCCAAGTCTGTTGAAAATTTGTCTAAGAAAACAAACGAGGGCCTAAGTTGGCCTTGCCTCTGAGCTCATCGTCGTCACTGCAGGCGTCTCCTTCCCGTGTTCTGCCCTCTTTCCCCATTGCATTGCAAATTCATCATGGGTTTTCTACAGTAGTTGTCTGTCGACAGCAAGGACACTATCGCCATGAATAGGGCAGATTACTCACCGCGGCAGTCGCAGAGTGGTGATGTGATGCAAACGCACGCCCTGGTCTGCGCAGGGACGGTGAAGTTAGATTCACACATGGCTTGTGCCAGTGCACAGTGTGTGTTTCGTCATCATCGTCGTCAGAGAATGAGAAAGGAAGCAGAGGCAAGGGTGTGGACATGGTGAAGCGCTGCTTGACCTCCCTCCCTAACGCCTCAGCTCCTCGCTGCACACATTCAGACCCCCCAACATGACCAGATCTCCCTCCCCATCTGGCCGACTTCAGGTAAGCATGAAGGCCACGAGGAAGAGGCGATCACTTGAGCCGATTCAAGGGCGTCACCGAGCATGGCGAAGGGTACAGGCAACAGCATTGGAGGGATGGGTGGTCGTGACACAGGCTCAAGAGCAGTCGACTACTGCAGAGGAGAGGATGGTCTCAGGGGAGACCAAGGGGAAAGAAACACATCGGGTGCAAATCTTTGCGGTTTCTTCATGCCTGTGGTAGGCGGGGGCACTAGAGGCTCGCAAGCCCTCTCCTTGACGGCCTGTCGACCTCGTTATTCAAGTAGCGGAGAACATGACGAGGCGATGAGGGTGAAAGAAGGGTGGGAAGAGGAGCCATGGAGGCAGACGGTGTCTACCTGACACCAATGGCACTCGACGCCGTCTACATCCATGTCCACGGCCCGGACACAGGCTTGGGATGGTGGGTGAAGGTAGTGGATGAAGACGACGATCGAGGATGATAACGGCGATGCGATGGCGAAAAACGGTCGCGTTGGCCACGGCCACGGCGTGGAGCCGACGAACGGTTTCGTCGTCACTCGTCAAAGGGACATGAGCAGTTCTGCAGCAAAACAAATGCTACCTGGGAATGGGGATGAGGAGGACTAGGAGAGAGTGTCTCAACCAGCATGCAAGGGATACTACTGTACATGTAGTAGGCATAAGCATGACGACAGATTGCACTTAATATGATTCGAAAACTGGAAACTGGCATGTACATACACCTCTATTACAACAAGTGCCAAGAAATACATCAATTGACCTGAGCCATAGGTCGAGATGTCTGTAGTTCATAAAGCTCTGGGAACTCCCTCTCCCTCTCGTTCTGGTCCGACACGATGAGTCTCTGCTTCTTCGCCTCCGGGGCTTCGTACCTTCCATTGCGTCTTGCTGGGGTCGCGAGGCCTTTCTCTCACCACCTTTCCGTACGTTGGCCACGTCCAAGAACGGTGTGGTGAACCAAGTGTGCCATTCAAGCAAAGACGGCCGCTGCTTGGGATCATGCGCCTTCAACTTCCCCGCAATCGCCCTCAGGAGCTTGTTTTCTTTCCTGAACTCGTCAAGAAGGTACAGAAGGACACGCCCGCATGACCATCGATCAGCCTTGATCGGACTGTACGTCGACGACTTGTCCTCAACCTCGGGCGCCATCCAATGCCTTGTCCCGCATTGGCCATCGACCTCCTCGTCCTCGTCCTTTACTTGCATAGCGATATCAAAGTCGATGATTTTCAAGCAAAAGTCCTGGTCGACAACAAGGTTGTCGGGCTTGATGTCCCTGTGAGCGATACAAAGTTTGTGGAGATACGCGAGGCCCTTGATGAGGTCCCGGCAGACTTGAGTGACCCTGCCCCAAGTTGATTAGGAGCGAGCGCGACGTAATCCGCGACGGTGTCCATTTTGGATAGAATGGCCCACGGCCCGGACTGCGTGTGGAACGAATCAAGCAACGAGATAACGTGCTCGGACTTCGGCTGGATGGTATTAAGGAGTTTGAGGATCTCCAGCTCGTTCGATTTCTTTCGGACTTTCTTCGCGATGAGTTCCTTGCTCGGGTCCGACGGTCGATACACGGTGAGAATGTGAGACGGCATCTGGGGTCGAGCGTCAGTGCGGCGTATAAGTACAAAAGGGTTGCCACACCTTGAAAAGCTTCTCCCATGCGATACCCTTATCATCCACAATGACTTCCGGGTTCACCTCATAGCCGTGTGCTCTGAGCTCTGCGCAGTCTGCTGCACCTGCACCTCCAGCTCCAGCTCCAGCACCGCCACCTGTGTGAGCACCTTTCCCCTTGGTCCCTTGACCTTGAGTGCCCTCCTGGTGTGAAACGACTTCATGGGGGATTCCTCGTTCTGTTTCAAGATCTTGTCCTTGAGCTGTTCAATCGTCGCTTTCGTGTCTTCGGCTTCCTCGCCCCCTACCGACACGTGAAGAAGGTTGTACAACTGGCGTACAAACTCGACGCGGCCAACCGAGGTGTTCAGCCAAAAATTCTTATCTGCATAAAAAACCTACGACGCTCAGCCTGCGAGCTTGCTTATATACAAAGCACAACATACCGCCCGCGCATTCTGCCTCTGAAACAGTGTATAGCGAATTGCTTTGCCATCGTCGCGAATAAAGATAGCAATGAGGACAAAGTCCTTCTTCTCTTTGAAGGCGTCCAAGAATGTGTTCGCAAACCGAACAACGGCGGCCCCCTGCAAAAGCATCCGGATAAGATCCGGAGCCCATTCTTTCTTCTGACTCGAATTAACCTCTACAAGCAGTCGAGGAAGAGTTGACTTCAAGACGAGTACGTCACTGCAAGGTTTGTACAGGCGGAGTTCTTCTTTCATGGGTGGAACGGCTACACGTTTCATGATAAGATCGAAAGGCCACGGAGTGTGGTTTCTGTAGAGACGACGCTAAATCGCAATTAAAGGGGGCAAAGTAAGAGCACGTACAGTTGAGCGGTGGTCACTCCGCCCTTTGGAACATTAAGCACGAAGCAGCCAAAGAAGATCATGTTCGCTACATGTTCCTTTAGGGCAGGTCCGAGAGGTCCCTGCCAAAATGTTTCCCATCCCTCAAACGCAACGTATGCGGTATGCATCACCTCGAGTCGCTCGGCAAGGCGCCGCTCCTCGTGAGATTCGTCCTCGTCGGTCAAATCCCCGGATGACCTGTCCTCGGTGGTCGAGTCTTCGTGAACCAAAATTTGCGTCCCGGTATTAGGAATCGTGTATTCGATATGCCCCTACATTGACCCGTCAGAATCGAAAAGCAGACAGACAAGTCAAGGAAACAACGCACATTATGGGCCACACCTCGCTTCTTGTCCAGCTCTCTTTCAAACTCTAAGACAAAGTCTGGTACTGATGTCGCACATATTATATTGTTTAAGTCGATATCGGATTTCTCGAAGACTCCCCACGCTTTCACTTTGATGAAAATACCTTCGTATTCTTTAGATATTCCACGGGGAGGACACGATTATCTTCAGGCAGCGTGTTCGTCAGACATGCTGAGTTGGAGCAAGGAGACGTATAAAGCACTCACCACTCGTGTCGTCAGCGGTGCCATCCGCTTGCGGAGCCCTCACGACGAGGTGTACATGCCCTTCAGGAGGCTTTTTGACCCAGCATTTCGATATCCTTTTGGCTGGGTTGAGCAGCCGCACCGCGGGTGCGTCGTCAGAGTGTTCATCGTCCGCTTCATCATCCGACCCGGATTTGAAAAGTCCAATTGGGGAGGGTGCTTTTGATTGTAGCACTGCTAGCAGAGATAGGCGTGGAGAGTTTCCAGAGCTGCAAGCTGCCCAGCGAAGCTCGGAAAACCGGGAAAAGTTCGACTGACTTCGTGATGACTTTGTCATAGAGGTCATCAACATTTGCACTTGTGGGAACAGAAACAGAAAAATGCGACCGAGGGGTTGATTTTTGTGATCTATGGCCTGGCAGAATAGCGTAAGAGAGCCTTTGGCGACGGCATCGTTGTCGGTTCGGTTGAGACCTGCGTGTTATATTGTCGATGTCGAATATTCAAACCCAATATAGTAATTGGAACTCAAACATTGCCACATTGTGTCTGCTTTATTATCATTTTACAGCAGTTTTTAATAGAATGGGCCCTTTTTAGCTTGGCTTAGAGCTGCTAGCCATGGGAGCCAAGCTGCATGCCGCCAGCGACGACGACCGACGACGAGATTATAGAGACAACCTAAGAGCACGTGGTCTACGGGAATGAAATGCCTAATTTGAGTATTGGCGCAGAGTACCGCGTCCGTCCTCCGACGTGTCCACATAGATGCGATGCTTACCAGTGCACTAAGGCGTACAGTTTCTCGGGTCCCTCGCAAGGCGAAGTAATACCCAGACGCTCTGCCGGCTCTGCCAGCGCGCCGCCTCGGTAAGTTCAGTAAATCACGTCACGCATATCGACTTATGAAAGTTTAGGGATGAAACCTAAGGGCGGCGAGGACACTTGTCAAGGTGTCCAACTCTCATCTTTCGTCAGTTTCACACGCGTCTCCGCTTTTAATATATTGAGGTCATCTCGTAGACCTGTAAAAATGCCAAAAGCACAGAACGTAGCAGCGGAGGCAGACAACAAGTCAACAACACGAGCATCGTGCGTTCTCTCTTTCACCATAGCCCTCCTTACGTTCGTTCGTGTAGGGCCACAGAAGCCTCGACCTCCGCACCAAAGTCCGCTGCAGGCGCGGGATCCTCTACGTGCGTCTCCCAGCGCTGACCACCACTCCCTCGTTCGTGCCTTTTAAATTCACGTATCTTCAGGTCCCCCAGCCCACAGCGACCGGTTACGACCGTCAAGGCGCTCAGGGCGTGCGCGTGGACCCCGAAGAGCGTCAATGGCACGCAACTGTGGTGCACGGCCGCGGCGTCCTCGAGCCGTACCGACACCCGCGCACGCACGGCGTCCCGGCGGCGTTCATCCAGTTCCGCGCGCACCACCCCGAGCCCATCCAGCTCGCGGCGCACTTTGCCTCCCACGCCGCGGCGTCTTTCGGGATCCCGATCTTGGGCGTCGTCTCTCTGCCCACTCGGCGCACGCTGTGGACGGTCCCGGGGGCCCATTTGCGCACAAAAAATCGCAGGAGAACTTTGAGAGGCGCGTGCACACGCGCGCGATCAAGGCTTTCGATGCGGACGCGGAGGTCGTGGATCGGTGGGTGCGTTATCTAGAGGCGCATGCGCTGCCAGGTGTCGGGATGCGCGTCATGCGCTGGCACCGATTGCCCATAGGTATCGGGCGCTTGCATTGCAGTCTGTTGTGGGTCGGATGCATCTTGGAAAGGCGACGAACAGGCAGAAGGTGAAGGAACTCGGTGACGAAATCGTGGAAGTGGAGAGCCAAGCGGCGAAGCAATCTGCATAACTCATTTTAGCACTATATACTTTAGTTTAGATACTCTGAGGCTGCTACCACGAGCTTGCACAGGTGGGAAACACTTCTCAGGCTCACGATGATGATTCCTGTTTCTCCTCACCCTCTGGAAACACAGCAGCAGCCTGGACGGCAGGTTTAGGCTTGGGTGCCCTCTTTGGCTTCTTTGGCAAGTCTTTCGCTCAGGCACCTTCAGCCTTCAGCCTGTCGTACTCCGTTCTCCATTCCTCTAAGGCTTTCCCATGATCAGCCTTGATCTTCTCCCACTGTACGTCGGCTTGAACTCTAGCCTTCCGTTGCATCTGCTTCCCAGTCTGATTTCCTCTCAGCTCTCTCTGCCTCCTGGTCCTGCTTCCTCTGCCTCTCTATCTCAGTAAGGAGAAAAGCGACGAGAGATGTGTTCTCGTAATGGTGCCAATCAGCTTTTCGTAACTTCAGTTTCGGTCAACTTCTCTCAAATCATTGACAGGCAATATTCTGATATGTCCTACCTATGCAACTAAATACATGATTTTGCCCAAGATGTGAATCTGGCTATCGAACACCTGGCCCAAACACCTTGAAATTTCGTACGAATACGGACATATACAGTCATTCATGGGTCAATGGAACATTGGGGTTAAGGGACCAAACGACTCCAACGACCGCATTTTTGATCAAATTGCTTTGGACTTTTTGCAGGATCCAATGTATAGCTCCCATGCATGTCTCTTCGAAATTTTATAGAGGGGCAATGAGTAGATGCTGCGAGAGACTTGTTTCTTATGTCTTTTTTTGCAAAAACCGAAATTTGATGGACAAATACTGATGAGAAATGCTCTGATTTTTGCCAACTTTTCATGGTCACACACAAATTAAATGCTATATAGTGAACCCCAGATAGTCATTTCAGAGGTAGAAATGTGGGATTGCAAGATATTCACAACATGAATCAGACATAATATTATGTAATACACCTCCAGCTTGGTTTGATGGTCTACTGTTTGGCATCCTTCTCTGCGTTTCTGTTTCTGTGAGACACAGCCTTGCAGCACATGCTCTATCTCTGGTAGCTCAATCCTGGTATCAGAACTCATTCTTCCTCCTCAGGGGAAGCCATGAGTGCCGACATATGACGAGCCAGAACCACTACACATTCTATGTTGAGTGCATGGGCAAGTCAAGGAATACAGAAGGCAGTGGGAAGATAGCACAGAGAAGCAGATGGTGGACACAACAATGCAGATGATATGGAGATACAGAAGTTTGGTTGGGTTGGTAAAGAAGGATGATGATGGACAGATGAAGTTCATTGTTTGAGTAATATGCAGGTTGAGAGCCGAGATCTAGGTGGGAGCAGAGTGAAGAACTTGGATTTGTTGTGATACAGGAGACAGGATTGTGAGTGGGATCGAGTTTAGTTGGTGGGATCCAAGATAAATACATTGTGTTTGCCGGGGATTGTGCTCATGCTGTGGCACGTCGCCACATGTTTCCACCTGGGAACCCCATTAATCTAATCAAAATTCAGCAATTCAGGGGAGAAGGAAGAAGCGAGATATACCTTGGCATTGGTGTCCTTGACACCCTGAACTGGTATCCAGCGTGCACAGCGATGACACCGGCCCTCAAGCATGTGCGTACACCTGAGTTTGCCAGGCCGCTGGTGTGGAGTTGTGCGGAAGGAAGGCAGTGGGCAGGGAGAATGGGTCCACGGTGGAGGCAGTGATACCTGGTGAGACGTACACTTCGACAATGGCAAGGGGGGCAGGGCAGTGCGACATAACTTACCATGAAACTATTGCACGTGGTAGCTGTTGTCATGAATTAGAAACAAAGGTAAAAAGGGACACAGGAGAGGAAGTGGGACACGGTTATGTGGGTGTCATGGAGGGAAGACTGTTGAATATAACGGTGCCCACCACTTGTATGCAGAGAATTTCATGCTGAGCCAGACTTTTCCCCGTTCCTGTGCAGGCACAGAGGGGATAGAGTCTAACTTCGGTGTGGCCAGAGCTGCGGACAAGGTGCGGGGTGTAAAGGTCAAACACGTCGTGTGGGGGATTAATGGTGCAACCAGAAGGGCTTTAAAGCTGTTAAATAGAAAAAGGAGAATGGCCTGAGAGGTTACACTTTCAGTACTGGGGGTATGACCAGAAAGCGAAGATAAAAACCTGGAAATTTGGGGTGAATAGGAATAGAAGGTGGAAAGGTACGTTGAGACGGAAGGACAGAGAGTGATGGGAAAGTCTCGGGAGTAATAACCTTAATGCGCTTGTTCCCTTAGCCAGTTGGACGCTTGACAGATGTGGGGCGCTTTAGGGTTACAGTCAAAGATGGAGTCCTAGAAGATGGTTCCTGCCTAGTTGGGGAAGAATCAGGGTGGTGCCACACAGGTGTGCAAGAGAGTGGAATATCGGGAGGAGACGAAGCAGACAGAGGGGGAGAGAAGGGGGAGATTGATGGTCGCGGGGTAGCTCTCAGAGGGGTGGATGTATGTCCCAGGTGGATTGAAGAAGAGGGGGGTGGAGATTCATCATCAAAGGTAAAGCCATCTTCATCAGAGTCATCCTGAGAATTGAGAAGCTTCTTGAGAAAGGTCAACTATGTGGGGTGCGTGCCAAGGTGTGAGCTTGTCAGGAAGATGAGGAGAGTGGTCTATGGGTGACAGGCCAGGTGCAAGGATGTCTCTGAAAGGAACAGGAGGAGTGAAGGTGGGAGAAAGCTTCTGATAGCTCTGAGAGTGCTCAAGCAGAGGCAGACTTGGAGATGCATACATTTTATTTCAAGATGAGGGCCACACACAAGAGATTGAAAGACCAAACCGAGAAGAATGAGTCGCCGAGTCTGTTGAAAATTTGTCTAAGAAAACAAATGAGGGCCTAAGTTGGCCTTGCCTCTGAGCTTATCGTCATCACTACAGGCATCTCCTTCCCATGTTCTGCCCTCTTTCCCCATTGCATTGCAAATTCATCATGGATTTTCTACAGTAGTTGTCCATCGACAGCAAGGACACTATCACCGTGAATAGAGCAGATTACTCACCACAGCAGTTGCAGAGTGGTGATGTGATGCAAATGCACACCCTGGTCTGCACAGGGAAGGTGAAGTTAGATTCACACATGGCTTGTGCCAGTGTGCAGTGTGTGTTTCGTCATCATCATCATCAGAGAATGAGAAAGGAAGCAGAGGCAAGGGTGTGGACATGGTGAAGCACTTGCTTGACCTCCCTCCCTAACACCTTGAGCTCCTCGCTGCACACATTCAGACCCCCCCAACATGACCAGATCTCCCTCCCCATCTGGCCAACTTCAGGTAAGCATGAAGGCCATGAGGAAGAGGCGATCACTTGAGTTGATTCAAGGGTGTCACCGAGCATGGCGAAGGGTACAGGCAACAGCATTGGAGGGATGGGTGGTCATGACACAGGCTCAAGAGCAGTCAACTACTGCAGAGGAGAGGATGGTCTCAGGGGAGACAAAGGGGAAAGAAACACATCAGGTGCAAATCTTTGCGGTTTCTTCATGCCTGTGGTAGGTGGGGGCACTAGAGGCTCGCAAGCCCTCTCCTTGACGGCCTGATGACCTCATTATTCAAGTAGCAGAGAACATGACAAGGTGATGAGGGTGAAAGAAGGGTGGGAAGAGGAGCCATGGAGGCAGACGGTGTCTACCTGACACCAATGGCACTCGATGCCGTCTACATCCATGTCCACAGCCTGGACACAGGCTTGGGATGGTGGGTGAAGGTAGTGGATGAAGATGACGATTGAGGATGATAATGGCGATGTGATGGCGAAAAATGGTCACATTGGCCACAGCCACAGCGTGGAGCCAATGAATGGTTTCATCATCACTCGTCAAAGGGATATGAGCAGTTCTGCAGCAAAACAAATGCTACCTGGGAATGGGGATGAGGAGGACTAGGAGGGAGTGTCTCAACCAGCATGCAAGGGATACTACTGTACATGTAGTAGGCATAAGCATGACGACAGGGTGCACTTAATATGATTCGAAAACTGGAAACTGGCATGTACATACACCTCTATTACAACAAGTGCCAAGAAATACATCAATTGACCTGAGCCATAGGTCGAGATGTCTGTAGTTCATAAAGCTCTGGGAACTCCCTCTCCCTCTCGTTCTGGTCCGACACGATGAGTCTCTGCTTCTTCGCCTCCGGGGGCTTCGTACCTTCCATTGCGTCTTGCTGGGGTCGCGAGGCCTTTCTCTCACCACCTTTTCGTACGTTGGCCATGTCCAAGAATGGTGTGGTGAACCAAGTGTGCCATTCAAGCAACGACGGCCGCTGCTTGGGATCATGCGCCTTCAACTTCCCCGCAATCGCCCTCAGGAACTTGTCTTCTTTCCTGAACTCGTCAAGAAGGTACAGAAGGACACGCCCGCATGACCATCGATCAGCCTTGATCGGACTGTACGTCGACGACTTGTCCTCAACCTCGGGCGCCATCCAATGCCTTGTCCCGCATTGGCCATCGACCTCCTCGTCCTCATCCTTTACTTGCATAGCGATATCAAAGTCGATGATTTTCAAGCAAAAGTCCTGGTCGACAACAAGGTTGTCGGGCTTGATGTCCCTGTGAGCGATACAGAGTTTGTGGAGATACGCGAGGCCCTTGATGAGGTCCCGGCAGACTTGAGTGACCCTGCCCCCAAGTTGATTAGGAGCGAGCGCGACGTAATCCGCGACGGTGTCCATTTTGGATAGAATGGCCCACGGCCCGGACTGCGTGTGGAACGAATCAAGCAACGAGATAACGTGCTCGGACTTCGGCTGGATGGTATTAAGGAGTTTGAGGATCTCCAGCTCGTTCGATTTCTTTCGGACTTTCTTCGCGATGAGTTCCTTGCTCGGGTCCGACGGTCGATACACGGTGAGAATGTGAGACGGCATCTGGGGTCGAGCGTCAGTGCGGCGTATAAGTACAAAAGGGTTGCCACACCTTGAAAAGCTTCTCCCATGCGATACCCTTATCATCCACAATGACTTCCGGGTTCACCTCATAGCCGTGTGCTCTGAGCTCTGCGCAGTCTGCTGCACCTGCACCTCCAGCTCCAGCTCCAGCACCGCCACCTGTGTGAGCACCTTTCCCCTTGGTCCCTTGACCTTGAGTGCCCTCCTTGGTGTGAAACGACTTCATGGGGGATTCCTCGTTCTGTTTCAAGATCTTGTCCTTGAGCTGTTCAATCGTCGCTTTCGTGTCTTCGGCTTCCTCGCCCCCTACCGACACGTGAAGAAGGTTGTACAACTGGTGTACAAACTTGACGCGGCCAACCGAGGTGTTCAGCCAAAAATTCTTATCTGCATAAAAAACCTACGACCGCTCAGCCTGCAAGCTTGCTTACATACAAAGCACAACATACCGCCCGCGCATTCTGCCTCTGAAACAGTGTATAGCGAATTGCTTTGCCATCGTCGCGAATAAAGATAGCAATGAGGACAAAGTCCTTCTTCTCTTTGAAGGCGTCCAAGAATGTGTTCGCAAACCGAACAACGGCGGCCCCCTGCAAAAGCATCCGGATAAGATCCGGAGCCCATTCTTTCTTCTGACTCGAATTAACCTCTACAAGCAGTCGAGGAAGAGTTGACTTCAAGACGAGTACGTCACTGCAAGGTTTGTACAGGCGGAGTTCTTCTTTCATGGGTGGAACGGCTACACGTTTCATGATAAGATCGAAAGGCCACGGAGTGTGGTTTCTGTAGAGACGACGCTAAATCGCAATCAAAGGGGGCAAAGTAAGAGCACGTACAGTTGAGCGGTGGTCACTCCGCCCTTTGGAACATTAAGCACGAAGCAGCCAAAGAAGATCATGTTCGCTACATGTTCCTTTAGGGCAGGTCCGAGAGGTCCCTGCCAAAATGTTTCCCATCCCTCAAACGCAACGTATGCGGTATGCATCACCTCGAGTCGCTCGGCAAGGCGCCGCTCCCCGTGAGATTCGTCCTCGTCGGTCAAATCCCCGGATGACCTGTCCTCGGTGGTCGAGTCTTCGTGAACCAAAATTTGCGTCCCGGTATTAGGAATCGTGTATTCGATATGCCCCTACATTGACCCGTCAGAATCGAAAAGCAGACAGACAAGTCAAGGAAACAACGCACATTATGGGCCACACCTCGCTTCTTGTCCAGCTCTCTTTCAAACTCTAAGACAAAGTCTGGTACTGATGTCGCACATATTATATTGTTTAAGTCGATATCGGATTTCTCGAAGACTCCCCACGCTTTCACTTTGATGAAAATACCTTCGTATTCTTTGAGATATTCCACGGGGAGGACACGATTATCTTCAGGCAGCGTGTTCGTCAGACATGCTGAGTTGGAGCAAGGAGACGTATAAAGCACTCACCACTCGTGTCGTCAGCGGTGCCATCCGCTTGCGGAGCCCTCACGACGAGGTGTACACACTTTTTCAGAGGCTGTTCGTTCCAATAGTCCGATATCTCATAGGATGGGTTAAGTAGTTGCAAGTTGGGTGCGTCGTGTTCAACATTGGGCTCCAGAACTGGAAACACCAGATTGGTGAAGGACATTTTGTATTTAACATCGCTAGTTGTTGTAGGGATAGGCGTGGAGAGTTTCCAGAGCTGCAAGCTGCCCAGCGAAGCTCGGAAAACCGGGAAAAGTTCGACTGACTTCGTGATGACTTTGTCATAGAGGTCATCAACATTTGCACTTGTGGGAACAGAAACAGAAAAAATGCGACCGAGGGGTTGATTTTTGTGATCTATGGCCTGGCAGAATAGCGTAAGAGAGCCTTTGGCGGACGGCATCGTTGTCGGTTCGGTTGAGACCTGCGTGTTATATTGTCGGATGTCGAATATTCAAACCCAATATAGCAATTGGAACTCAAACATTGCCACATTGTGTCTGCTTTATTATCATTTTACAGCAGTTTTTAATAGAATGGGCCCTTTTTAGTGTTGCCACGGCTTGGCTTGGAGCTGCAAGCCATGGGAGCCAAGCTGCATGCCGCTGCGACGACGACCGACGACGAGATTATAGAGACAACCTAAGAGCACGTGGTCTACGGGAATGAAATGCCTAATTTGAGTATTGGCGCAGGGTACCGCGTCCGTCCTCTGACGTGTCCACATAGATGCGATGCTTACCAGTACACAAGGCATACAGTTTCCCAGGCCCTTCACAGGGCGAAGGTAATACCCAGACGCTCTGCCGGCTCTGCCAGCGCGCCGCCTCGGTAATTTCAGTAAATCACGTCGCGCATATCGACTTATGAAAGTTTAGGGATGAAAACCTAAGGGCGGCGAGAACACTTGCCAAGGTGTCCAACCCTCATCTTTCGTCAGTTTCACACGCGTCTCCGCTTTTAATATATTGAGGTCATCTCGTAGACCTGTAAAAACGCCAAAAACACAGAACGTAGCAGCGGAAGCAGTCAACAAGTCAACAACACAAGCATCGTGCGTTCTCTCTTTCACCATAGCCCCTCCTTACGTTCGTTCGTGTAGGGCCACAGAAGCCTCGACCTCCGCACCAAAGTCCGCTGCAGGCGCGGGATCCTCTACGTGCGTCTCCCAGCGCTGACCACCACTCCCTCGTTCGTGCCTTTTAAATTCACGTATCTTCAGGTCCCCCACCCACAGCGACCGGTTACGACCGTCAAGGCACTCAGGGGCGTGCGCGTGGACCCCGAAGAGCGTCAATGGCACGCAACCGTGGTGCACGGCCGCGGCGTCCTCGAGCCGTACCGACACCCGCGCACGCACGGCGTCCCGCGGCGTTCATCCAGTTCCGCGCGCACCACCCCGAGCCCATCCAGCTCGCGGCGCACTTTGCCTCCCACGCCGCGGCGTCTCTCGGGATCCCGATCTCGGGCGTCGTCTCTCTGCCCACTCGGCGCACGCTGTGGACGGTCCCCCGGGGCCCATTTGCGCACAAAAAATCGCAGGAGAACTTTGAGAGGCGCGTGCATGCGCGCGCGATCAAGGCTTTCGATGCGGACGCGGAGGTCGTGGATCGGTGGGTGCGTTATCTAGAGGCGCATGCGCTGCCAGGTGTCGGGATGCGCGTCGTGCGCTGGCACCGATTGCCCATAGGCATCGGGCGCTCGCATTTGCAGTCTGTTGTGGGTCGGATGCGCCTTGGAAGGGCGACGAACAGGCAGAAGGTGAAGGAACTCGGTGACAAAATTGTGGAAGTGGAGAGCCAAGCGGCGAAGCAATCCGCATAACTCGTTTAGCACCGTTACTTTTAGTTTAGATACTGAGGCTGCCTCAGGCTCAGGATGATAGATTATATAAGCCTATACCGCGAACCCAACGCGTTGAGCACGCCGAGTCAACGCCCTCTGAACACGTCCTTCAGTCATGGCCTCTTACGACAAAGACCCATTTTACCTCAGGTAGCCCTTTCCATCTCTTGCGTTTCGTGTTGATAGTTGCTCACGTCATTCACAGATACTAGTACGCTCGTATTTCTCTGCCTTGTCCCAATCGAATCATTTACCCTGACGCCCGCTCTGCGGTTGTAATTAAAGCACGGGACACTCTGGAAAGCACGGCCACGAGTTTCTGGAGTTCGAGTATTCGCATGGTCGACTCCGCTACGCGAACAATTCCAACTACAGGAACGACTCGCTCATCCGCAAAGAGAGTGCGTGTCACCCTCCTCCTTCTCGTTCTGCCCCAACGTCAACCTACTAAATCCAATCCCCGCCGTCCGCAACCCGCCATCAGTGTGGGTCGGCCCTCTCGTAGTGAAGGAGTTGAAGCGCATCGTCGAGCAGAGCGAAATTATCAAGTATGATTTCCCCCCATCCCCACTTTTTTTTTTCTGCCCTAACTCGCTCCACCCTCTTAGGGAAGACGACACGAACTGGCCGAAGAAAAATATCGTCGGGAAGCAAGAGTTGGAGATCCGCGTTGGGAACGACCACATCGCATTCGAAGTACGTACCGTAACTGCACATTCACGCGCGTGCGCGCGGCCCCGTTCGCCTTCGCTCAACTTCACCGCCTTTTTTATTTATTTATTTAGACGGCGAAAATTGGTTCGTTGGTCGATATTCAGGATAGCGAGGACCCCGAAGGGCTACGCGTATTTTACTACCTGGTGCAAGATCTGAAGGTGGCGTCCCACATCCTCTCTCTCTTTTTCCGAGCTTGTTGTGACGGACGTTTTGTTTTTGTTTCCCCTCAGTGCCTTATTTTCTCACTCATTTCGTTGCACTTCAAAATCAAGCCTATATAATGGATGTTATCCAGTGTACATGACTAAAAACAACTCTGTGCTTCTGTGCTTTTTTTCACCTAATGCGCTGCTCTCTTCCACTTGCACTCGTATTCGATGTATTAAAAAAACATTGATCGTTTCGCTACATTGCAATATCTTTTGCTTGGAATCTAGAAAATTAAGCAGGTAATCGAATTCATACAACTGTACTAACGTTCGGACCCGATGCTCTCTTGCCGGGCCACGACTTATCGGCTTGTCGGCCTTGTCCGCTGTTATGTGCGGTCTAAATCATGAGATACTTGCTCGCTTGTCCCAAAACCTTTGAGGCCGACAGCCCACGGTTGAGATTCAGTTCAAGGAACCTGGACTTGAGACGAGCTGAGTACGGTACGCGGATCGGAAGCGAGGCGGGTGCTATTATCCGAGTCCAAGCAGGTTCCACGTTCTGCTGTACTGTCCAAAAAAATGGAGGCTGTGCGACGCCCCTCTGACTTACTGTCCGAGTCGCTATATTATACAAGTGATTTCAGTTAACCCTGTGCTGTCATACAATTATCATGGAAGAGAAAAGACCAGTGGGATCCCCATCGAGACGACGCGCGGCCCGCGCCGCTCGAGCCAGCATGCAGCATTTCTAACTGAAGATAGATAGTGCGTTATCGTACAGTACAACTTGCAAGATATAACCCCAAAATCTATGTCTAGCGTGCCCCACAATAGGATTACAGGCGGGGCGCGCGTTCCAGTCCCAGGTGATCCCGTAAACCCACCAATTCGGGTGATTTTACTTTCCAACGAATAATGAGATCTGAGAGCCGCGACGATAACCTCCCCGCCTCGCCCGGTGAGGACACCGCACGCCAGCCAAGCCGAGGTGTCCGCAACCCTATATCCTACACCCTACTAGCTCGCGTTACAAAACACGTTACCCCACCGATCCTGCGCGGCGCCCGGCACGCCCCCGCCCTGCACGTCCCCGTCGGCGCTATCGACGAACCCGAGGCCGTAGCTGGCATTGGCCGTGAAATCGGGGAGCGGACAGCGGAAGCCGAGAAAGACGGGACACGCGCGGTCGACGGCGTTGCACGTCTCGATGCAGGGCAGCAGCGCGGCGTACGGCGCGCCGACGACCTTTCCCAGCGCGGGGTTGCGCTGCGGCGCGCCAGACGCCTGCGGCTGCAGCGCGGGAGGAGGTGGCGCCGCGGCCAGCACCCGTTGTTGTTGCGCCCCCGCCCCCCTCGTCGTCGTCTGCGTCTGGGGAAACTCGCCGCAACGCGGGAGCGAGACGGAGCAGAGCCAGTGGCGGTAAGCCGCCTGGCAATCCGCGCACGTCTTGAGGGGCGAGTACGCGTCGCGACCGCAGGCGGCGGTGAGCAAGCTGGTGGTAAAGTTGGTGAGGTAGCCGAGGAGGGGCGCCGTCAGGTTATCGGGCATGTTCGACGCGTCGTACGCGAGCGCTCGTGCCGGAGGTGCGGGGAGCGGCGCGGCGTAAGCCGTGGTCGGGCAGTACGGCAACGCGTGTACGAGTGGGCACGAGAACGACGCTATAGTTTTACACACACGTACATATCAGCACGAAGTCCCGCCAACGAATATCGAAGGGTTGCGTGCGCACCAGACTTGGTCGTGAAATAGATGGGCCCGCTGAGCCGCGTCCCGTCCTGGACCGCGTACACGCTATAGTTCGTGAGCGCCGCGAGACCCCCAACGAGCCACTCCCTCCTCCACCCTTCTCCCGCATCGCGCATCCAGAACTGCTCCGTGAGCACCTGCGCGCTCTGCGCCGCCAGCGCACTGCCGCTGACGCCGGCGCGGACGGCGCACGCGGTCTGCGGGAGGGCCGCGAGCCCCGCGGAGAGCGGGGCGAGGAAGAGGGTGAAGTTCGGGGCGTTTTGCGACTGCGACGAAGGAGGCGGGAAGGAGGCGTTCGCCGGCGGAAGGGTGTAGTTCGGGTACGTCGGTTGCGGGGCGGGTGCCGCCGGGCGGAGGAAAGGCGGGGAGAAGAGGAGCGCTTCGTTTGCGGTCGAGTCGCCGAAAAAGGGCAGGTCTGCGAGAGGCGCGTGGAGCGGTGGTGTCGCTGTTATTCGCAAGGCAGGGTGGGGTGTGGGTGTGTGAGTGTGTGGACGGAGCAAGAAAGAGGGGTGTGGTGCTCACTGCCTTCTGACACGCCAATCTCGAGGCTGCCTGATGCCTGGCCACCATACACGGCTAATACACCTGTCGCACCTCCAGCAGGCAGTGCCAGCGTGAAGTTTCCTAGGCCCAGATTGCCCAGTATGACTTCAAAGACATCGGCTCCGCCGCTGGGTCCCGGCACGGTTTGCGAGCTGCCACTATTGCTGACGAATACGCGGGGGGAACTACTCGACGTGGTCGCACATAAGGCCAAAGATATAGTGAGGTTAGAAGAAGAGGATGACGGAAGCGAGAAGAGTACAGGGGTCGAAGAGCCGGAAAAGTTATTTCCTGTGAGTGTGACGGGCGTGTTCAAGGAGAGAGAAAAGGGTGAGCTCTGTGCTCGTGTTGAAGGTAAGGAAAATAAAAACGAGGCTACGAGTGCCCAGAGTGATTGTGGAAGCATGGCAGGGCAGACTTGTCGCCGTCGCGGTCGTCGTCGCCGCGACGCGTGGGTAACCAAACACTCAACCAGATGACGTAATCATATCGCGGACTCGACTCGGAAGAGCGCAACAAGCATACAGTATATGTATTGGAAGCACAGGAGTAACAGGTAAACAGCATATAAAGGTGCGGTCATAGCGAGGCATAGTGGGGGGAAAAATCGGTGAAGAAGCCTAGCGGCATAACCAAAATAACATAAAGCAAGAGTAAAACGTAACATACGTATACACATAAAACCCGCGCTGTTACCGCCATGGAGAGCCATAAATTACCAGACCTCGACAAAGCATGCATTCTTCACAAGCCCGCGACAGTATTCGCCGCACCCTAAAGGAGTATATAAGGAAGCGCTCTGCCCAACGCAAGGGGATTTTGCTCACAGCATCACAGATGGACATCATCGCCGGTGTATCAGGGTGCTAGCAAAAAGCGGCTTGGTCGGAATGCGGAGCGAAAAGTTTCCCGGCAAAGAATCGGCGTTCCATGCGCGCCCAAAGAGACGCACGCTGGAGTCGGAGAATAGATCATGTGTACATGTGGCTGGTATCGGAGAAGGGCGCACGCGCCGGCACCATCGTCAATCATTATTGTACAGGCCACCTTGATAGGAGGGGACGCAGGCGCCTATTCCTTACTAAGGGGTACCAACGCAGTCAGAAGAACGTGATATGTGAAGGGCGGTGCAAGGGGGAACGGAAGCGTACATTCCATACCGCATGGCCCGCACTCGGGGGATATCGATTAATCGCGCGTCGTCGCCCAAGACGCTTCCTCACGGCGCTTGCACGCCTCGCAGACACGCCCACGGCGCTCGTTACCGGTGCGCCCAATGTTCCAATCAAAGACACCCCACTGGTCTGCAGCACCAACATCGTCGATCGACGCCGGATATTTGGCGCCGACGCGGGCTCCGAGCTCTCGCAACATCGCGCGTAGGCCCATATAATCAGGGGTATCGGCAAATTCGAGGGCACGAGTATACTCGTGCAACATGGCAAACTCGCGGGGGAGACCGGCATGCAATGCCGAGCCAACGGAGAGTTTCGAGTCGCGGATGAGATCCCAGGTACCGGCGACGGTGGCAGCCTTTAGCTTCCGCCAGGGAAGGGTGCCGCGTAAAAAGTATACGAGCATGTAAGAGAGTGACTCGAGGTCATCACGTGGAGAAGCCTCTGCAACGGGAAGGTTGAGCAAGGCCGATTTGGAAGGATGGAATGGAAACTGACCGATACCAAGATGGGTATTGATGGAGGCAAAGAGTGAAGTGCCAACACCATGGTGGGTGTCTTGTTTGTGGGGGATGTGGGCGCCGTCACGATCACGGAATTTCTTTGCGAGGCCAAAGTCGATTACATTGACGAGATGGGACCCATGACCGGTGCCCATAACAAAGTTGGCCGGCTTGATGTCACGATGAACAAGGTCGTGCGAGTGAATGAACTCGATGCGGGATAACTGGGTTTATGATTAGCGCGCGCCGCTAATAAATAACGCCTGACGGTGACGTGAAAATAACCATAACCAGGAACAGGGGACGGGTTTCTAGGTGAAAAAAAAAAGGGGGGGGGGAGGGGACTAATTCGGGGTTGGTAACGTACCAGTTGATCAGCGAGGAGTAATACCGTCTTGAGGGAAAAGTGACGATTGCACAATTTGAAGAGATCTTCGAGGGAAGGGCCGAGGAGGTCGATTACCATCACATTATAGTCACCTTGCTTGCCAGACCAGATAATCCAAGGAACGCCCGGGCCACCCATCAACGTCTTGTAAATCTTTGACTCGTGTTTCAGTGGACTGTGTTGCTTCTCCACCACAGGTTCCAGTTTGATCGCCACTTCTTTACCCGCCACCGTATGAACGCCGTAGAAGACAGTTCCTGTAGACGGTTGAAACGAAGCAGAAGATCAGACAGGACAAGGGACGAACCACAACCGCCAATGGCGAGCTCTTCTTCGAGACGATACTTGCCACCAAAGGTAAAGTCCATACTATTAAGAGCAGGAAGGGGAAGGGGAAGGGGAAGGGGAAGGTAGGTGAAACACAAGAGAAAAAGGAAAGGGATGGAGGGAGAGAGACTCACGTATTATATTGCACTGATTCTGATGATACAAATAGGGGGCAGCGTCAAAGCCGGGGTGTGGTTCAAATGAAAAGCACCTTCTATCGTGGATCAAGTTGAGAACACGCGCCCGAACATAATTATATAATCAGATCGCGGTCCCGTGACTGTACCCCGCCCAATCTCGGGCATGTCATTACTGGATCCGAAAGGAACGTGTTATTCGCCTCCGATCCGTCCGAGCACAGCATGTTATCCTCGCTGTTTCATGTCATGTCATGTTCATGTCACCTTGACGATCGTGAGTCAATGTATGCGTGTAACTTGCCCACAACTCTGAGTGTATACACACCTTAAAATGACGTAGCTACTTAAACAACGTGGATTCAATGAGGCAAACCTAAATAGCCCCATCGACACCTTTAAAACTTACCCCCAGTCACCCTACCTTTTCCCACCACCTGAACACTCCGCGCAGCATGACCAGTTGGGCACCCTAGCCCTGTGTCTATCGTGAGGAGTGGTTCCATCACCCAGCTGTATGTTCCAGATCGAGAACACTGTCTCCGTCGCCAGGATACCCTGAATGTCATTTCCATCGTGCTCCCGACCCACGTCCATACAGTACAGTACAGTCCGGCACCAGCTTGAAGGCCCAGCTTCCCCCTCCCCTGTCTCTCGGCCCATCTATCCTACATGCGGTTATAGTGCTTGTCCTTCAAGGTAAGCCTGCACTGCGTTGTCGCCGTTTGAGCGCATCTTGTCTGAGTGCAGGTTTCTTCTGACGCCAAGATTCCTGTCTCTAAACCGCCCACCCCAAACGAATGAATCCTTTTGGGCCATAGCTGCAGTCCTACGCGATTTTCAAACGTGTGCAGGTGGGCCAATCGCATTTCGTACGCGTCCTCAGCATAACGGTCCAGCTCTGTGGACCTCCGTCTCCTAGCCGATCGCACCGTCGTCGAGCCCCCTTTCCCCCACCTTGCTTTCTCCTCGCCTTACCCTTGCCAACCATGTTGCCATTGCTCCACGTCGCTGCGTAGTGCTCGCGACACTCGCCCACCATCCTATCAATACAAACTTACCCCCCCCCCACCAAAGACGCATCTACGTGCGCGAACATGACAATCGTCGAAAGCGCGACTACCTTCAGTAGACGACGTGGTACTACTCGTCGAGACGCTCGCCGCCGCCAGTGCGCGAGTCGCGGATGGGCACGAAAGTGGTTTGTGTCACCTCAACTCCTCGTGCAAGCCACTTGCTCGCTCGAGAGACATTGGGAGAATACGTCGTCCCATGTCGATCCTAACGTCGTCTTTATACGCTGTGAAACGCACTTACTACCTCGATATCCACGGGCGTCATGCTGACTACGTCCAGCGTTTGCGGTGCAGCCTGAAAGAACCTAACTTTCTTTCAAGCACAACCTTTCTCACAAGTTCGTTGATGATCCACAGGCAACATTCTTCGTTGGGCGATACCCGGCTTTTTCCCACAGGTCACTCGTGACTGTCGAGTACTCCACCAGGCGATCGCCGCTCTCTCTCGCAGCAATAGTACGTTCCCTTTATACTCAGCTTTGCCCCTATGGCGTCCTCTAAACGGAGCGTTAGATCCCTCTTGGTACATGCGTGCCGCTGGCGATCCAGGCGCGAGGGTTTCCAGCCGCCACCGACCAGCTCTCACATCGAGTGCATTCACACACTAGTAGATCTTATCCTTTCGTAGTTAGTAGGGTACCCCTCTCTGAATAATACTCACTCCTGAACCAGATCATTTTCATGAGGCTACGCGGGGTCACCTGTTGGATGGCTGTCTTTTGTACCATACAACCCCAGAATCCTACTCGTGAAGTTGTTTCCGCCTTTATTAAAAAGATGATCGAAGTACTGGACGCGTGTCCCCACAAATTCTTCCGCCCAGATCTACCGGCGTTACTTATCACTCGACTGTTGGGAAATGAGAACGGATGCATACGTATTTAGCACCATTTGGGGATGTGGCAACGGCAATCCCTAGTTTAAGCACGCACACGCACGCGAAGTGCTCTTATTCGATCCGCACAGACGTCACCGCGTCACCTCCTCTGAGGCTCCCACCCCTTATTCCCGAGAAGCGAAGCAACTCCCATGAATAAACCCCCTCTTCTCTACCCCTCTTACCACCATCGATCATATAATATCGCCGACTAATCGTACCGCGTGCATATGGCTACCCCACCCGGAACCGAGTGCATAAATCCGGACCCGGGGACTACACATTCCCGTCTTCGTGCCATCTGGTGTGGACCCTGCGGGAACTATGCGGTCTGTCACCGGGAGAAGAGGAAGAAGGAAGGAATTCGTCGTCGTAAAAGTCAGTTGGCGCGGGTGCGATCCCGTAATGGGCAATGGGGATTTCACAACGTACCCTCCTCTTCCTCTTCCTCTTCCTCTCGGCCCCGCCCCGCCCCCGCCCTAGTGCCGAAATTATCACCGGTGGGTCGGTGCCATGGAGATTTCCCCGCGTGCGCAGTAGAAAGAGGGTTTCGAGTGGGGTTGACTCGCTCGTAAACTCTACTACTGTATGTCCCTGCTCCCCTCCGCACCCCCCGGCCTTGGCGTGACCCCCCTCGGCATATGAGGATGTCCGGTTTGACTTTATCGCGGGGGGCCAGTTCGGTCTATCAGCGTCACTGTGTCGTCGTGTCGTGTGTGTGTGTAACGGGATTCTGGCAGGTGTGTCCTCCCCCGCGTGTCAGAGAGTCAGGCATCTCTTGTCTCTACTACTGCCAGTGTACCGGGGTCGTTCCTCACTGACAGGCAAGCGACAACACGGCTTGCGAACCATTCTCTTTCCTTCCACAACGTGACTCGGACGCACCAGGAAAAAGACCCAACAAACTAAGCGCCCGCTTTTCCTCATGCTTCGTACTACTGTCCGCAGCATCAGCGCACCGGCTTCCTCTTCTTCCTGGTGCCATCCCACCTGTCGTAGTCGTTCTATACCTTGCATTGTTGGCCGGAGGGGCCTGTCAGAAGGACCACCCCTTCGCCCCCCTTCTCACCAAGTCTACCACGTGCTTCGTACACGACAATCTTAGAGTTTTATTTTACGCGTGGCATATTGTGGCCAACCTGCACACCAATGGTTATGGTTCGAACTCTTCGCGCGATATCCGCGATAGAATGACAGGCGGAGCAAAAAAGGAGCAGAAAACCTGTCTTCACTTTAACAGCGTCCATTTTAAACCGGGCTGAGTATAAGCGCCTCCCTTCAAGTTACTCCTGGATGCCAGTGTTTAAGGCACAATCAGCCGGGGCCTTCCTTGGATATGTCCGTGGCATTAACTGCACAAGGCTCTATTCCCAGCTACAAAACTGCACGTTACTATTTGACGAGCTATAGTACAGACAAAACTTCTGCTTTTTTTCACCATGCTGATCATATTTTGGTGGTGCCAGACCACATGACACGTTTTAAAGGTGAGCCAGAACCTGCGAGGCCTCGGTGATAGATAGCTCGCCCGTGTTTTCCTCAACAAATACGCTCTCGACCGTGTCGCCGTTTGCGACAATGACAAAGCGCTGAATGCGGAGAGAAAAGAACATAAGCCCCGCCGTGAGACTCCGAGGCCGTGAAGCGCTACGGATGCGTACCTTGGCACGTGGTCCTCCAAGGCCAGCGGTGGCATCCACCACCAGGCCGAGGCTAGAGACGAACAGGGCGCGATCGTCTGCAATGAAGCGGACAGCTTCAAAATTCGTGCAAAACAGCAACATCAGAAATTTAAAAAAAAAGGCAGGCAGAGAATGATGCCGCTTACGCGTGTCGTTGGGAGCGAGATTCTTCTTCCATGCCCTAAATCGACGGGAGCGAATGATAATTCAGTCATGAACATTCAAAAAAAAAAAAAAAGGCAAGGCCAGCACGCACTTTGTCACATACACGTCGTTCACGGTGATGATGTGGATCTCGTTGACACCCTTGGCCCTGAACTCGTCATACTTCTCAATGTAGCCCGGCGCCTGCGAGCTGCAGACGGGCGTGAACGCCCCAGGCACGCCGACCTTTGTGGCAACAGCGACAAAAAAAACATTAACATTTTTGATTAGCGCTCCGCGCATACAGGGAGAAAGACGCGGGGAAATGAGCGCTACTATATATATAAACGCCAACGTACAAAGATGTTCCTGCCTGTGGGCGCAAGCGTGAACGGCTTGCCGGCGTCGGTCTCTTTGACAGCTTCGCTGAGTGGGAGCTTGTCGCCTGCTTGGACCTGGCGCGATGCGAGGAGCGCCGAGACGTGCGCGTGGGCAGTCTGAGCGACGTTGGTGGCGAGACGGGAGATGAGCGAGGACATTTGAAATTTCTGCTTGGGTCGCTTCCCAAAACCCCAACACATTGTCGACTTTTATATCAAGGAAGTTCCATTTCCCACGTCGTGCCGACTCGTGCGTCATATTTATGCTGCGCTGTGTTACCAGTACAGTACACAGTTACATACACGTAACCTTGGAGCATGCCAGCGCGTGAGAAAAATAAATTTACTCCCACACCCCTGGATCCGAGGACGCACGCCGCCTTTTTCTGAACGGGGTATGTTTATGCACACACGAGTGGAAGGGCCGCGGGGCCACGGGACCATCTTCTTTTCCCGCGAACGCACGCCGTGCCGCCGCGTCACCGTGACGATGATGTAGCCACCTTTCCTCTCCTCTAGTCTCCCTAGCCCAGTAATGGCCTAGAGGTGGCGGCAGGGTGGCGACGGGTGCAATTAGAACCTTGCGAATTCTCCCGACCGGAGCGCAAAGTAAAGGCGGGTCATCCGACGACTATATGCGCAAAAAAAGGCGCGAGAAGAATGCATGCATGAGCCCAAAAAACAGTCCACATGGGAAAGAAGTAAAAAAAAAGGAGAGGGACAGGGTGTCAGGGTGTCAAAATAATAACCGTACGGGTTGGGCATCGCAAGCTTGGGCACATCACAGTTGATCGTGTCCTGCGCGGTTTTATAAAGACCGGTCGGCACCGGTCCGATGGGGAGGCGGATGCGGCGGGGTGGGCGCCGCCCTTTGTCCGCGACGGCCAGCAATGTGTCGATGTGAGGGAGCTTGATGTTGTATTGGTCCCTCTCGATGACCCAGGGCAACACGAGGGGTGGTAGGGTACTGGCCATGGACTGATTGCACGATATGTGAGCGGAGAGGGGCGAACTTGAACACGACAATCGCCCGGACGGCCCTTTTTATCGTGACGAAAGACGCACATCTTCATCTTTTAGAGCCCTGGGCCATCGTCGCTTGTTCTGGGTTCGGTGACGTTCCTGGGGGCGATCACCATCCAAAACGGCGGGTACCTTCGTGGATAAGCTTAAAAGAGTGTCGTACAGCATATCTCATTTTGGCAGAACTGCCATCTTTGTGACAAGAACACCCCACAAACAGGCAGATCGCTCAAGGCCACCAGGGGCCGGCGAACGGCGAAGAAGAAAGAGTGAACTCGGGAGTTTTTCCAAGTGCGCGGAACGCGCCCCGCGGTTACAGGACACTGTTTCAAGAAATTGTAGAACGTCGTTACAATACACGAATACAATAACGGGTCCGGTAAGCGACCTACTGACTAAAGAAAGAACACATATAGAATTACAAGAATTACAGCTTCAATATGTGAACCCCATCGAGCGCCCCAACCCAAATCCACGGACGGCCGATGCCGTGAGCGATGACGAATAGTAACCGAAGTGTCAGCCAAGAATAGAGTCCAGCGCTCCACATGCGGCTCGCCCCCCTTCATTCGATTCAATTCGATCCGATCCGACCAATCCCAGTCGCATATTCGAAACTTGTTGGTGAGAAAAACCCCTCAGGCTCCAGGTCCAACTGAATCCAGGTACCGTATCACCGTCTGATCGCTTGCGACGCGAAGTAATCGGAACCGATGACGAACTACCGCGGGTTCCGATTGACGATGACGGTGGTCACCAATGGCGGCGGCGGTGGCGGTGCCTTGGGGAGTGTGCCGAAGCGGCATATACCACGTAAGGGCTCGGGCGCATCCCGTAGGCGGGCGCAGGGGCCATGTGGACAAATTGTGGCTGCATGGGGGCTATCGGAGCTCCGACGAAGTGGGGTGGATAACCGGCCATGTAACTAGCCCCGACTGGTTGCGAAGGGTATATCACAATAGGTGATCCCCTGCGCGAGTTGTGGTACGGATACATCACGTTTGACGATGAGTGTAAAAGATGTAGAGATATTGCTGGGGTCGCAGAGAGGAGAAGTAAGTGATTCGTGGGGGTGCTCCGGAGTCTGCAAGACGAGGTACTGCGGTAGACAATGGGAAGGACGAGACTTTATATCGTAGACGTTATCAGTGGCGCGAGGATCAGTGAGGAGATGGAGGAGTAGTAGTGGCAGAGGCAGTGACGTTATTCGATCGCACATGGCCAGTGCTTGATGAGGGTACCTTCCGCAGCACAGCTGTTTACTCACCGTGTTTCAAACGGCGGAAGTGCAAGGCAAACGTGTGCCCAACTTGAAAAGGATCTCCGCAGCAAATGAAATTTGACCATGTGCCCAGTAAAAGCTGTTTCGCGAACCGGACATAAGGCTCAAGAGCCGAAAAAGTATCAAGTGTCTGTGTTACGGTATGTAGAAGTCCAGCTCCTTGGAGGTAGGTCCCAGCGAAAGCAAAGCGGGAGCTCGCGGAGCGACTCGAAATAGTTTCCCAATCTGTCATGCTGTGCAAGTGCCACCTATCTGCTTATCAAGCAGTGCCAGCTATCAGGCAGTGCAAGCAAGTCACGCTTGATGGCAATTATCCTGCATCTTCCACGGCGTAATAGAGATCCCAAAAAACGTTCATTCTTATCAACCACCTCGGGCTAATTTCTCAGCGCCGGTATAGCATGTGGCTCGGATCTACTCGCAATCATACCGTTTGCTGTGAGAGTTACGAACACGCGGCACGTTGCGCCCGTAGGATCGTAGGATGCGGTGCAAGGCTCATAAGATAAGATAAGGCTAGACAGCGGGAGCCCGTTCCCCTTGCCCCCAAATGGAAGTACCAGTGCGAGCACGAGGCGACAGGCGACTGCGAGTAGAACACGCAATCTATCCCTCTTGGTCCTTGGCGGTGAGGCGCAGCAGTAAGGCCATGACGGCGGTGTGGTAGTTTTCTCGTATATCCACGTGTGTGGAAAACGTGTGTGCGCGCCCATCGTGGGAACATCTACCCTTCGCTCGAATCAGTCCCACCAATCATGAGTCGTCACACCGGTCCACCTGCGTGCTACAGTATACTGAACAGTACTTCTTGGTGAAACGTATCACGACACGGCGGATAACGCTTACGGACGAGGGGCGAGCCACACCGTGACCTGAATTGTTGTAGCAGCGCTCCGCCATACGTAGACTTGGAACCAACAAAAGTTGACCTGGCACACACTATGGCGACAGGTCTCTATTATTCCAAAGCAATTACATGGGGATTCTGGGGAATACAGGTCAATCAACAAGTAAGGTCCCTGTGTTGTACACAAATGTGGTATTCAGGGCCGCCACCTTGCCAGAAAGGCGTATATAACGAAACATAAGCATAAGTTAAGTATCCATACCATGTGCGAACACTCGTCCGCGAGAGTCCACCACTCAAGAGTACCCATCTCGTATCAAGTTGTTACCTTTAGGGCGAAGGAAAACCCGTCAATGTTCTGCTCCCTCCAGAAACAGTCGCGGGCATAGAGCTGTCAACCGTACTGTCGCCAATTGTTAACTGGACGGTTGTGAGATCCAGCACAATGGAGCGCTCTGGCTTGGTGGTGTACGCTTCTTGGCCAATCTGCATGCATACAATGATGATGATAACCGCCGGGTACATACTCTGAAATATTCTGGTCAATTTATTCAGGGCAACTGCGAAAAACTTGATTAACACACCGAGATGAAAAGCATGCATACGTTGACAATGTACGAGCCAGAACCGGGAAGTACTCCGAATGCACTGAACAAGTAAATTATCTAGCGGCGGGTGTCTATTCAGTGGGTTGTTCTGGACCCAGAGAAGACAATTACCCATAAGAGACAGTATGCGAGGCCTGATTCGATTAGAAGTGCCAGAACATTCTCCATGCGCCCGGAAGGGCTAGTTTTTTTGAAATGTGCACCCATAGTTCGGCGGAGTTTCCTGACCGTACTGTCATCAGAGCTGACATCAACACGGACAAGGTCCCCGCAGTGTGCACACCATGCCTTCCAAGCGATAAGTAACGTTGATAGAATGTTCGTGCCGAGCATAGGCCCTACAACTATCAACGCGATCTTGCCTTCTTCGATACCCTGTTCCCCTTGGGTGCCCGGACGGGACTTGAGTGCCAACTTGAGATCATATACGCAGGCGGCTGTAAGTCATCGAGCAAGTTTAACAGTCCAAACAAAGCGATCCAATAGCCAGAGCACACGCACCAACAGTCCCAAGCACACAGGCGGAAAGGATCGTGACTACCCTCCGGTCATACTTCCAAAGGGCGATGGCCCGCCAAGCACAAACCATGTCGCTGAGGATCGGCTACAACATCTGGTTAAACCACAGAACGGATCCAAATGAAAACATGAAAAACATGCATTCAATCTGGAGACAGTGGCAACGATGCCGACGGCGACATCAATCTTGTGGGGAGACCAGCCGATGACGAAGGAGGGATCGATCAATTTTATGATAATAGGGATCCCTTGGGACGTCAGCTCAGGACCAACAACAATCACCGTGTAGCCAATATGAAGATAAGCGTAGTGGATCCAAACATGAACATATGTCCTGGAGAGTTGAACAAGGACCCTTTAGAGCTAAAGGGCCCTGTGAGCGCCTGAAGGGTCTTTGCAAATGGAAAGTACACGCACAGAAGTATCCTGATCGAAATGAAGTACGCGGCGAGGAACATTCCTGCAGGACGGAGATTAGCGGGGACGCTGTCATACAGTAAGAGGTAGACATACCATAAGCGAGACCTGTGTAGAGGTTGTAGGAGATGGCATCGTTGAATAGCTTATGGATTTCATTGAGTAAGAGCTGTTTCTGGGCATCGGACATGACAGCGAGGAAAGTGGGGAGTGGGGAAGGAAGGTAAGGGGGTGAAAAAAGACATTTCTTCTTCGAAAGAGAGAATAAAGTAAATGAATGAGCAGAACTGTATGTGACAGTTGAGGAGAGTCCGATTTGACCGCAAAAACTGAAGTGAAGGCACTCAAATACGTGTATGTGTGAACCTGTGCCTAGGGATGAGGCGGCCCGGCTGGGCAGTCAACTCAGAAGTTGTGTCCAAGTCTGCGGGGATAGTTCTCTTCACGATTCCCGTGCACGCACGGTACCTGGGGTAGCCACTAGTGACCGGTGACTCCCCACTGGCAACGCTCAGATTCACTAGATGGAATTATCACCATGGCAAGAAATTTGGAAAGCGCATGTTTTCACTAGTAAGTTATCTACCAACTGGATGGTTATGAGGTTATCATTGGCGGCGCCGTTCATAGTAACGGTTCGACGAACAGAGTACTAATCAGATGCCTGAAAAATTTGTCAAGGAGGCTCAGTGGCCATCAACTCTCGGCTAGCATTCATAGAGTGGGAAAGAAGAGGGGGTATGTACTGTAATATCATTCAGGTCTGTCGCTTGTCACTAACCATTCAGGGAATCATATTATATTACCCGTCGGCTGGTGCAATTGTGGCGTGTATTTTTTTTTGGTAACTGTCGTGTAATCATAGGTCGAACGTACCCATGTTCGTCCTTACAGTAGATCGGTATTGCCACACACTGCATGAAGTCATGGAAGTGCTCCCGCGGGTGGTCCCGTTATTACAGTAATATAACCCTCAAGTGCCAGTGAGTACTTACTAGTACCACGTACCTTAGCATCTCTGACCAAGACAGACTGGATGCAAAGCTCGGCAGGATCAACGCTGTCTTGGAACCCGTGGTATTTCGTTTCTCACAGATCCCGCAAATCCGACCATAGTCATAGTCATAGGTAAGTTCGGTCTTATTTTGTGCAACAATTCTATTCACTACGTTTCCCATGTCGTTAACCCTGCCCCTGCGGCGAGGCACACATTCACATCTCTTATTGGAAGCATGGACAGGAACGCTTTCTATTATGGAGGAGTAAACATTACGAAGGGAAAACTTCGAAGTGATGTAATCTATGTGTGCAGTGAGTGTTTATGACATCAACAAAACGTCAAAACGACCTTGATAACTTATTCTTGACTGACTTTTAGTACCATATGCCGTACTGACACCTTATTCCTTCCTTTGCGTTCTTATGGAGATCAATTAAGGAAATAAGAAGAACAGGTAAACGACCTTCCTTATTCAAGCAAGAGTCAGGAGCCGTCAAGAGCCCTTAGATACAATAACGGCGATAAGGACAATTTGAGGTTCTGCTGATGTCGTTCCTAGGTGAATATGATGACTGACTGAGGCACAACGGGGAAATATCCCCGTTCTACTCTTTCCCGGTCAGTGATCCACCGCTAAGTAAACGCACACAAACGATACCCCGAATGAGGGGGAAGCTTTTCCTCGAGAACAGTAGCAGACTGCCCTTCAGTCGCTCTCTAGAGGGGATCCCTCTTCCCTCCATATGTCTCGTGTGGGTCCGAATTTCTCCATAGGTGTAGGCTCAAAGCTGGGCATCAAACTGTATACCACGATATCATTATTAGCAGGCACACCACCACGTTCGCTTCTTCCCACGCCCTAAAGGTGATGACAATCAACGAAGCGGGATTTGCTTGGCTATGTCTGGCCCGTCCTCGTCGAGGGGAATACATTGACTGTGTAGTGTTTCACTGCGATGTTGTCAACGCTGAGGATGTCCGCAGCACTGACGACTTTGTCATGTGTTCCATCTCTATACCTGTGTCACTCTGATGTGATACCCGCTTACAACTTTCCTATTTCCCAGCTGACGGACTCCCCTGATGCAGATAACTCTGTACTCCCGCGCGAAGGCCCCACAGTAACCTACAACAAGACCTGGTCCTTTCCATATTCGGGACCGCTACTAACGAAAGGTCGTGTTCTTCTGCTGAATGGCGCGCAAGGCTCCATCATCCCCAGCCATATGGACGTAGAGTCGCGGTCTGCCACTTCGGGTTACAACACCAATGAGGCAGCACTTCTCGTTGTGCAACAGTGACTCCATATTGCATATTCTAATCTCACCAGGTGCGAGTTTTCTCGCTGACAGTTATCGTACTCTCTACTTCGGAGTCTACTCTGAATCTACTCTACTCTCAGAAGGTGTCCAACCGTGGTAATTACCAGGTTATAGTAGTATCACAGTACTGAGGGGTTCCGGAAAGGCACGAATGCATCCGTATCGCATTGATCCAGTATCTAACTTCAGATGAATATTCATCTGTGGTAAGGTATCTATCACAAGCGCGAGCAGCCATACGCATTCACTTTGTCTACTCGTACGACGAGCTGCAGTGTGACTGTCATGTCCCTCTCCCTCCCCGTTGTTATACCGTGGGGATGCCAAATGACTTTATTCAAAAGAGCGACAGTCGGTGCAAGTGGCTGATGGAAATGCGGACTTTGGGTCGCTGGGAAAAGAGTGCTGGAGATGATACAAGAAAAATGAGGACAACAGAAGGTCAAAGTTCGAAAGGGGGTAAGAGAGTAAGTAAATGGTCTGATTGGGAGGCAAGGGCGGGAATGCCACAATGAGTTAAATCAAGAGAGAACCGCCATTGCAAATGCCAACGACAAATGCCTCCGACTTCAAGTTGGAGTCTCCCGCGGCTCGGTGGCGCTGGCGCTGGGAATCAATCAGATCGGCCTTACTTATTTACGTGTTCAAGTTCAAGTTACGTGAAAACACCGAGAAAATTCAAATTCTTTGATATGACTGTAAATCTCTGTTCCTTGTGTGCGACTTCCTGCGACCTCGAAGATGTACTGTACAGTAGTGGCAGCCTCGGCCGCCTGAGTCGTCCGTCTCAGGAACAGGTCAAATATCCTTCCTTTGTTGCAAAGGGCCCTAGTGCATGCTCATATTCCAAGTCCAACCAGCCCGGCTCGTCCTCGAGCCAACATTCGACCGACGTCGGCTTTCCATTGCCGTGGCGACGATTAGTGCGCAGTTCTTTATTTCGATGCCGATGTGCGGAGGGGGTTCGAATCTATGAGTTATATTATTAAGAAGCTGAAACGCTCCTCGCCAATCGTGGCCCATCTGAGAGCGACTCCGGATGCAAGGAGTTGGTCTCCTGTAGAAACCTTACGAAGTTATCACGGAAGTTTATCGTTCCGTAAGTAGTGACGCCACCTAACTTACCTCCAGCTTCACTTGACCGACTCGGATTGCTCGCCCGCTTGGGCAGACGGTCGAGTTTCGCCTTTCGAACATTTCAGGAACCCGTTCCGTTTCTGCCTGGAATTCCCAGTAGTTATGATGCTAATTTACTGTTATTACATGAACGATGATAGGTAGGTATACAGTAGAGTAACGGATATAAAAAAAATTACGAAGGCTACAAGGCTACAGGGAAATAATAATCCTCGTTATCATGAAGGAACTCGACGACTTGGAGCCACCACGGGGCATCCGGTCAACCGTGGTGCGGCGGCGTGATGTACTATCAACGATGTGACCGGTGCCTTGTTGGAGGGTGTACTGGCGGGGGTAAGACCACCACGGGGATTTGGAGGCTCATCCCATGGTCAAGCGCAGGGGCTACCTGCACGTACGGGGGGAACATGGGGGCTATCGGAGCCCCGACAAGGTGGGGTGGTGTTAGCACACCCACCAATGGGACGGCATGTGGTGCCAGTGACACCACTGGAACCGCAGCCGGCACAGCATAAGCCTGCCCGACCGGTCGCATGGGTTGTATCCCGCCGACGACGGCTTGCACGACGGGTCCCCCGTGTGGGTACCGTTGTGCTTGTGAGACGTAGCTGTGAGCGTGGCTACGTCGCGAGTTGCGATGGTGGCGTGGCGACATGCTTGAGGTTTCGTGCAAGAGATGAGGTAGATATAATTGAAATCGCCGAGATGGGAAGGCAAGGTTTCACGCAGAGTCAGCGACGCGGGGTATTACTTGCAGGGTGGACGTTGTAGGAGAAGAGTCCTTATATCGCACCACTCGGACATGATCAGCAGCGCGAGAAACAACTTGAAAGAGGAGAAAACATGGCGGAGAACCTGACAAACGCAGTGACCAGTCGTTCGTTTATCCAGTGCTCGTACTGTGCTAGTCGGGTGACCGCAATGGAGCTTTCATAGCCATAGCTTATTGTGTTTTTCAAAAAATTTAAAACCGCTCAAGGAGAAGGAAACAATGGGGAAACACGTGTCACTTGGGGTAGGAAGTGGGGTCCGGGATCATGGGCCCAGGCATTGACTAATTTCGCTAACAGCTTGGGGCAGTACTTGGTAGTCTTCAAGGCTGGAGTATAGGGCGGAGGCCGGGTTTCCCCTGGGGGATAGACGGGTCCTAGCAAAAGCAAAGGAAGAGCTCGCAGAGCGACTTGATACAGTAGCACCGCCTGGTTGCGCCACGGCGCCATACAGCACTGCAAAATGGAGCGATCACCTATCTGGGTGGGCGCAAAAGCACACTAACAATATCGTTCTTTCTTACTAATCATCGTTCAGCGCAGGTACAGCCCGCGGCACCCTGACAGACCTAATCGAGTTGTTTATGATTCACGTGGCATGTTGCACCTGTGCGATGCGATGCGATGCAAGGGGACGTTGTGGATCGGAGTCAAAGTTGAGTGGAGGGGTGTCTGACCCGGAAAGGAGACGATATACTACTACCAACTGCCAGTGAAGCAGAGATCGACTATTTCGAATGTGGAAGTGCAAGGCGGACTTGCGGGCAATGGCGCGCGGGAGTCAAGATGCACTGGTGGCTTTCTCGGAAACGATTCCAAATGGAAATGGATATGCAAAGGTAAAAAAAAATAGGCGCAAGGTCCGTGTGTTGTGCAACGTACGGCGGCCCGGGACAGGTACGAGAAAGTCGCGGGCGCGCCGCGGCCCGCGGGCCATCTCCATGAGTCGATTGGCCCGAGTCCATCCCCCACAGCCGTCCGGGTCATTTCCCAGTCCCACCAATATCAAGACATCCCTTTCACAGCGACCCGTGTGCCCCCCCGTACTTCAAAGCGTCGCAACGCACGGCGCCGACGGGCCATAATTCTCCGTGTTGCTGACGCTGACCTAATGACGATTACACACAGACCATCCGTTGGTGATGCAGTCATACGTAGACTACGGGGCCAACCATAATTGGTCTAGCAGTGTGTGACAACAAGACTATCCAATGGACCAAATGAAAGGTACTACACGAGGAGATTCCGAGGCCTACGGGTCAAGTCCCTGTAACGTATACAAAAAAATGCGGATGCGTGATATTCAGGGCTGCAACCTTGCCAGAAGGTGCGTTGTGGGTGTGGGTATGCGGCGGAACATAAGTTAGGAAACGTTCATCTCATGAGCGCTATTGTGAAAGCGTCCACAGGTCGAGAGTAACCATCTCGTATCAAAGTCGTCACCATCCGGGCGAAGGAAGCGTCGACAATGATTTTCCTCCATCTGATACAGTCGTGGGCATAGCGCTGTTGACAGTACTGTCTCCAACTGGAAACCGGATGGTAGTGAGATCTAGCGCCGCTGAACGTTCTGGCTTTGTGGTGTATGCATCTTGGCCGATCTGCATGCATACAATGATGATGATAGTCGCCGGGTACATACTCTGGAAATTGTTATTGTTTTCGTCAATGTAGTAAGGACAATTACTAAAACCTGATCGACGCACCGAGATGAAAAGCATGACTACGTTGACAACGTACGAGCCCGAACCGGGCAGTAGGTTGAATGCAGTGAACAAGTAAAATGTCTAGCGGTACGTGTCTATTCAGCGGACTGCTCAGGGTCGTAGAGAAGACAGTTACCCATAGGAGACAGTATAAGAAGCCTGATTCGATCAAAAGTGCCAGAACATTCTCCATGCGTTCCGAAGGGCTACCTTTTTTGAGGTGCGCGCCCATAATACGGCGCAGTTCCCTAAGCGTGCTGTCATCAGAGTTTTTAGGGACATAGACGATGTCCGCGGCGCACCATGCCTTCCAAGCGATGAGTAACGTTGATAGAATGTTTGTGCCGAGCATAGGCCCCACAACTATCATCGCGACCTTTCCTTGCTCGAGATTCTGTTCCCCTTGAGTGCCCGGGCGGGACTTGAGTGCCAACTTGAGATCATATATGCAGGCGGCTGTAAGTCATCGAGCAAGTTTAACAATCTAAATAAAGCGATCAAATAGCCAGAGCACGCGCACCAAAAGTCCCAAGCACACAGGCGGAAAGGATCGTGACTACCCTCCGGTCATACTTCCAAAGGGCGATGGCTCGCCAAGCACAAACCACGTCGCCGAGGACCGGCTACAATTTCCCGTTAGACCACAGAGCGAATCCGGATGAAAACATGAACACATGCATTCAATCTGTAGATAGTAGCAACGATGCCGACGACGACATCGATCTTGTGGGGAGACCAACCGATGACGAAGGAGGGATCGATCAATTTTATGATAATAGGGATCCCTTGAGATGTCAGCCCAGTACCGACAGCGATCACGATGGTAGCCAGTACGAAGATGAGCGTGGTGGATCCAAACATGAACATATGTCCTGGAGAGTTGAACAAGGACCCTTTAGAGCTGGAGAGCGCAATGAGCGCCTGAAGAGTTTTTGCAAATGAAAAGCACGCGTACAGAAGTATCCTGATTGAAATGAAGTACACGGCGAGGAGCATTCCTGCAGGACGGATATTAGCGGGGGCGCCGTCACGGTGAGGGGTGGACGTACCGTAAGCGAGACCTGTGTAGAGGTTGTAGGAGATGGCATCGTTGAACAGCTTATGGATTTCGTGGAGTAGGAGCTGTTTCTGGGCATCGGACATGACAGCGGGGGAGGGGGGGGATGAGGAAAGAAGGTAAGGGTGTTAAAAAGGACATCTCTTCTTCGATAGAGGGGAGAAGTAAACTGAGTGTGTTACTACCTCCGAATCCGAGGTGATTCCGATCTAGGCCGGCAAGGGATCAACTGCGACTTATCGTGTGTATGTGTGAAAGTTAGTTTTAGTTTCTGTGCCTGGATAGATCGAGAAAATAATAAACAATTAACCCGATAGGGCTTGTCTCCTATACGAATGCCCCAGACGACCTTAAAAAGGTGCTCAACCTAATATTCTTTCGTTGCAATGAGCCTGGCGTATTCAGGTCGAATCATCCAGGCCCGTCGTCAGGCCTACATCTTCCCTCAAAGGCTTTCCATTTCAGTGGCGACGCTTGACTAGTTCCTGGGGGTTGACATGGAACGGCCGCCCAAAGCCTTCAAAACTGTTGAAACGGGAAGCTTTGGACAAAGCAAGGCGCTATTATGGTTTATGATGCCAGCTACGTCCGGCTTCACCTGACCGACCGGGTCGCTCACAAGGTCGGGCTGTCAATTGCCGGCTTTTCGGTCTTTCCTTTCGAACCGATCTGGGACCCCCACATCTACCTTGGAAAACCTGAGCTGCATGAAATAATGATACGGTGATATATAATACAGTACCACCTCCTGAAAGAGAAAAAAATACATGGGCCGAAAAGTAAATAACAACCCACGTCATCATTAAGAAGTACCTTCCGGTGGTAAACATAAAGGACCACCACGTACAGAGCTCGATAAAGCAAAACCCATCCACTCCTCCCACTCAGTCCGTTCTTTCCGCAAACCCCATTCCCGGATCGTTGAAATGGCCACATCGATCCGTCTGTGTTCATCTTCCGATTCCGCATCACCATCATCATCATCTTCAGAAGGAAGCGTTTCAAGAGTGTACCCCATTAAATGATAAAGAACGAGTTCGGCGATGTCCGCTTGGAGGATGCTCCAGATGGTCGAGTGTGGGGGATAACGGAGCATCATGCGCATCAGAGAGGCGTACACAGCCGATGGGTGCGGCACGAGAATGTGTGAGCAACGGTACAGTTCTGAATACTGCGTCGGTTTCTCCGAAAGTTCGGAAAGAGAGAGGGTGGCAAATGAGAGGGGATAGAGGACAATGTATTGATCAAGTGCGGCGATTGCTGACCGCTTTAGGCAGTGAAAACGGCCTTTGGCTTGCATATCGCCACCTACTGTCAGAGAAAACTTTGAGGGGGTTGACCGAGGGAGACCGATGTCCTCGAGGAGGTCGGATGCTCTATTTAAATCCTCGTCGGGGACAAGAAAAGAATAGTTCTACAGAGCAAGCTCAGGGTGTAATGGAAAAAAAGAAAGGAAAAGATGAAGATGACTCACCGAGACTATGCGGGGGACATTCATCCGTCTATACAGGAGTGTTCGCCACTCGACAGGCTTTATACCAGCACTCTGCATCTTGTCAAGGGTGATGTCCAGTATCTCTTCTGGAAGAAGGTCAAGGCAAGGCTCAGTTATGTGGGGCGCGAAAGAGGACATTGTTAGCAGGTAGAGACAGCGATGAGGGGCTGTGGCGGTCTGAAGAAGCGGAGTTTCTATGTCACGTGGGATTTGACTCAGATACCCATATTAGGAAGGAAGGACAGCCTCATTTGATCAATGGCCGCTCGAATCCCGATCACAACCTCTCGCGAGTATTTGCTCAAGGCAGCTCAGTTGCTTTCACAACACCTAGACGAGTTGGGGCTTGATCATGCGTATATCGGAGGGTTTGCTTGGTCCTTGCTTGGCAGCGAAAGGCCAACAGAGATACGTTGTATTCCTTCGTCCCCGAGAGGTATTCTATCTGATTTTATTTATTCCCATACGATATCGATGTAATGATCAAAGTTGATGAAACTGTTACGGATATTCTAGCTCTGCGCGACCAACTGTCAAAGTTGGATCCGCACTTTGTATCTGCCGGAATAAAGCTGTATTTCTCTCAAGTGCGGAAGTTACCTGAGATTTTGACGAATCTCATGATTCTCCCCCGCGCTCGATATTTTAGGACCCCGTTGATCCTTTGGAGAATCCCGTTAATCAGCTTAAGAAGAAGAAGGACAATGTGCTGGTCGAAACATTGCTCGCGGGAAGTTTAGGTCTCCCTCAAGTACCGCGGCCGGTCTACGATGAACTCCGTACGCTGCTGCTCGGTGTTTGCGCGGGGAATTGTGATTTGGACTTGATGATTAGCCATTCCGATCCTCCATCCGTCCATTTTGGTCCTCACCAAACTGAAACGATGGGCAGCCACCCACGAGTCGACTCGTCCAAAAACTATCCAGAAGAACTTCGTAGACGCGACCGACATCCAATACATGATTTTCTGGCTGGCTTCAAACAACATCAAGATTGAATTCGAAAAATATTCTGGAAAGTCCAAAGACGAACTCCTCACTTTGGTTCGAAAGTTCCATGCCAAGTTCGCGGATAACGAAGACCTGATGGCGGCGTTGAAGGTGACTCTCGGGGAGGATTGGGATCTTTTGTAATCGATTGTCATTGTGTTTTGATGGTGCTACCTTTCGTTTTGATACCAAATGTATTTTTTCAAGCTCCAGGATAATCAAGAACAGTTCAAGGGTCCTGAGAGGGGTATAACATTGTGCATACATTAGAGGGAAATCATGAGTCCATACACGCATATGCTCAAAGTCCAAAACAAAGTCACTCGGAACAAAGAGTTGTGGCATATCACGACCCTGTCACAGACACTAGTGTATCCGTCCGTACAATCAAGAGCTTATGAAGAAAACAGCCCAGCGTACCCAGAAATCGGTGGTTGCAAGAGCCATGGGCCTAAGGAGGGCCCAACCATCCCATAATAGCCAGGCCCCCAAGAATTGCTCCCCACGGGATGGGTCCACGGCGGAGGATGCATTCCGTAGATATTCATCAAGCGCGGGCCCATGACGCACCCCCCGTGGTCAGGCCGGGGCCTAATCCTACGGCGCCTGCGGCGCGGGCGTTTTGGCCTGCTCTCCGCCTCTGGTTTCTCTTTCTCCGATGAGGACTCGACGGAGGCAGTGCTCGACGACACTGAGGAAGGTGTTGGCATTGGTGTGGAGGAATCGTCTCGCTGCTTGGCGCGGAGGCGGAGCCCCGCCGGCTTCACCTCTTTGACCTCCATCTCGCCTTGCGTCAAGTAAAAGCGGATGTCGGGGTCAAAGTGGCTTTCGTCCCACAGTGGTGGTTCCTCGCCCTCGTCTTTGGGTTCTACAGATGGGAGCCGCTGGGGAGGGCAGGTGGCCGGTTCGTCGGGTAAGCAGCCTATAGGTGTGTGGGAGGATAGGGAGGGGCGCAGGTCCGGCAATGCGTAGATGAAACGTCCCGGGTTATTCTGGAACGGGTTCTCGAGTTCAGAATGCATCCGTGACCACGGTGGTGATGATGAAAGTGGTGGTTGGTCTTGAGAAGCCATCTGATTCAGTTATGAGGAGGGGCGTATGGTGTGTCTGCGTGTCCCGGCGCAAAAGTGAGCCGTGGTTAAAAGAGACGAGATGATGACGACCAAGTAATTAATTGTCCAGAGGACAGAGGATGCCACACTGATTGAACTCGCATTCGCCCCCAGTTATACCCCACGAGAAATGTGGCACTGAAAAAAGCGTCCACTTGGAGTATCCGCGTCTTGCCACCCTCCACCAATGTGTAGGTGACCCTCGGCCAATGCGCGCACTGCGGGGTGGCGGTCTGTGCAATGCGCATCGGGGGGCCAAGCTGTCCGTGAGAAAAAAAGAAAAGCGTTCGAGGGCAGCTGATCAGGACGATATGACATTTTTTCCCTCTCATCTAGCCTGAGTCTGAGAAAGTCAAAGGTGAGGCACAAGCGTCTGACAGTTTAGCTTGCAGGGTTCAGAACTCCCGACCGCCGCAAGCTCCGCATTTGGCAACTGCGCAGCAGATATCATCCTTTTAAGGTGGAGTGTGAGAGTGATAGGACGTAAAAAGGCGATTTTCAGCAGAGTGAGCTGTGCTAGTGTTATGCTTAGCTGGTAGTTGATAACGTTGATTCAGTATAGGCCCGGAGAACAGCCTGAGTGCGGCCATCCATAGATGTGGCATGACCACGTGACATGAGCTTTGTGGATTGTGGATATGGATGATACGCACACTGGATCCGAGTATGGGTCGTCACCTTGATCTTAGATATGACGTTATTTCCCAGGAGACGTTTCTGACCGAAAAGTTAGACACTTTGGGCGCACAACCGGATGCTTTTGTGCCATAACCCTACTCCGCACTTCTGCCGATATACAACAAATTGTGAAAACTCACTAGAGGGGCCTCGTCGTCCAATGATAGCGATGCAGCAGCGGGGCGGTGCAGGACATCGAATAAAGAGGTAGGGGTGTCGTACCTTTCGAGGATTTGGCGGGACTCTCGGACTTGGACATGAGCAAGATCCACGCCAGATCGGGTGTGACGTTGCCTCGGTCTAGATAAGTTCGGTTGCAATGAGGGATACTGGTGATCAAACATCCAAACCTTGGCTAGGCAATTCCCTGGCGTAAACTGTCGAATCGACTCGCATGCCAGTAGCACTCAACTCGTAGCCCGGCGTCTATCTTTCATCCCCGTACACCCACATGAGAAAGTGACCTGCCAGTGCGCCCATTGCTGGATTCGGGATATCGATATGCGAGGCAGTGTACTTGCCCTTACTCTAAACCGCTTCGACCACAACCCTCTATCCCGCTGTCGTGTCCTCACAGCCGACCAATTCCCCACTTTCCGACCATATTCCTTCGACTCGTGATATGAATGCCTCTTCTGAATCTTCTGTTTTACAGTCACTTTTAGAGGATGCAGTCGAGAAGTCCAAAAGCCAGGTGGGGAAAAGCCTCATCGAAGATCAACTCGCCATCCAACTCAGAACGTGCGACTCTGTCGAGTCCGTCGCTGCCCTTCTTGAAGAGCAAGCACAGGCCTTCCGTAAATTCCTGGGACACGACTGTCACGGCAAGATGACGAAATCTATCAAGCACGTGGTCCATGTCCTGCAAGCTACTTTTACAACCCTGAGTTGAGCTGTTCAAGTTGGACATGGTGCCGCTTCAATAGTATGTCTTTAAACACAGATGTGTTCTGCATTCCAGGAGCTTGACGACGTCCCACCCGTCACTGCTATCATCGGTGTCGTGGCCGTGGCCATCGACGGCCAGGTTGAAGACATGGGGAAGGGGTTAAAGAGCCGGCGCGTGGCCCCTTTCAGGCCTGTTTTGAAGCCGAGAGATAATGGAAAAAGACAAAAAAACTACTCACACCGCCCTTTCTGGCACAACAGCTCCAAGTTGAAGGTATGCAAGTCCACTTCCAAGTGGGACGGGTAGGACCCGAAGGCCGAGAAAGCGTGATCACAGGGTGTTAAGGGAGCCCGTGGAGTGGAGGACAAGAAAGGTGACATTGCTAGAAATGGGCTGGAAAGAAAAAAAACAAAATATACAATGACCCTGCCCTGCCGTTTTTCGTTTCTGTTGGGTCGAAACTATGTGTGAGCAAGCGTCTTATTGCTGTGTACAGCTGAACGTGTCCCCCACCCTGGATCAGAAGGAGGACTTAGGTGCTAGCCATGGCAGGAGGAGAATCGGATTATGCGCATTAGTTC
>WTXC01000017.1:0-384334 GCA_022496195.1 Lactifluus subvellereus | reverse complement strand
TTGGGTCATTGATCTCAACAGTATCTTCATTTGTGGAAAATGCCTGCATGCTACTTTCCAACTTTCGGCTTTTTTTGACTTTCCGCAACTTTTTTTCACTTAATTACTTGTAGGAAACATGACCTAGCAAACTTTTGGCTGAACGTAGGTTACTTGTCAACTTATGGGCTTTCGTTACTTTTTCAACTCGTACGAGCTCATACGAGCTCGCTCAAGTCAAAAAAAGTTCCATGCAGGTTTGCTGATGTCAGGCAGAGCATGGACACACGCACCCATTGAGAACGTACAGCGGTGCCCATCTGCACTGGCAGTGCCATGCGGTCTTTTGATAGGCTGTGTAGTACACCATAGTTTGTGCCAGACAAAGAGAGCCAGGAGGGAGAAGAGAAAGACGGAGAACAATTTTGAGGTGATGTTGCCAATCAAACGCTGCTGACGGCGAAATCACCAAGCCGTCTATCCCATATTTATGGACTGTGGAAGTAAAGTTTCGCAAAAGGCAGCTAGGTGGGTAGTATGTGCATATCGAAGAAATGCCCCCCCCCCCCTACTTCATTTTCAAGATTTAAAATCTAGTATACAGTAGAAGGAAAAGAAGCAGTACTTGATAAAGGGAATGAAAGACGAAAAAAACATTGAAAATAAAATAAATATTGAGACCCGTAGGTCTACCACTCTGAAACAGCGTGTCATCCTTGTGCAGGGGCCATGCTAATCTTCTCTGTATCGTTCCAATTTTTTCGTATGCATCCCCAAAGGGAGCAATTTTTAATAAGTGCGTTGACCAGCCATAAACAAATGTTTGCATTTCGTTCAGGACGCGGATCATTGTAAGTTAGGTGTATCACAATGGGCTGCCTGCGTGGGAGACGTCAGACTCGGAACAATGAACAGGGAGTACTGCCCCAGGTTGCTCAACCACAGCGTATAGTCGGTGTGGATGCACATCGTGCATCGCATCGGGGCTACAACGTATCAGCGTCACAATTCGTTCAAGAGCCATGCCATCCGCTGGCCAGTCCCGAATTCGTCTAAGTGCGGCACCTCGGCGTGTTCCGGGACCACTTCTCTTGGCATGCTTGCTGTGCCCTGTTTGCTGTGCCCTGTTTGGTAATTACTTTAATCTCAACGAGCGGTGCTGTAACTACTGTATCTGCTTTTGACCTGCCGCAGTTTTCGTTGCCTTACAGTATCTCCATGCGATTTTCTTTAGCACCGGATAAACCTTGTTTTTGTGAATTACGACGTACATCATCCACCACGGCGGAGCCTGTCCGCCGTGCTTCGCAATCTTGTCCGACTTGGCATGTCTCAAGTCACGAAGTAGGAAGCTCGTCGCGATGTCTACCGGCTCGGCCACAGTCATTACAATGCGCAGTCCGCAGTCTCCCTTCAGACGTTTCTGGACCGCTCATCGGAACCTCTTCACAGCCCGCCTGATCACTTCCACGCAAAGTCATAATTATTACTCTGCCATTGTATTCTCCTCCTCATTCTGCTAGGATACCAATATACACCTTATTTACTAAGCGGGTCTCGCGTCTCCCGTTGAGCAAGGAGCGGAGTCAGCTTCACGTCGACACGACTCGGAGTGCAAGCGGGAGTTGATTCCGAATGCAGGCACGTTGCTTTTACGCGACGGGCTCTCGTAAGACCAAGTGCTCGTCCTGCGGCTGTACTGTACATACTTGGGTGTCAATGGTATTGCGCGCTTTGATCAGGCGGGGGCGCGTGACGTGACCGTGACGTGATACCGAACTCGAAGGAATGAGCAGCAGACAATGCGAGCTGCGAGCGATAATATCATGGTAAATTAAGCGGTGCAACTCCTACGCTTGGGTGGATCCATACTACGCCCTAGCCTGCATGGGTTAACTAATGTTATGCTGCGCACCAGTTTCCCGCGTCAGGGCAATAAATTTGCCGTGTTCTTTATGCTTGGCGTTGCTCTCCGAGGGGCTGCGGAAGGGGTGCTTCAACCCATGAGTTGGAGACTCCGTGGAGATTCTGGAGAAGTGTAGCGTCTCATTTCTTTGGCCGTCATGCCCACCTGCGCGGCGGTCTCACCCCGAACATGGGCTTCCCATATCCATTATTGGTTCTGGTAAGCAGGCTATACTCATTCAAGTTCATTCATCCAGTGGAACGCTTGTTCTGGATGCGGGTATATAATGTGGAGGGGTCAACCCCATGGGAGCAACACCCATTCGATACACTGTTTACGCACCATGCTCGCCATCTCCACTTTTGTCCTTGTCTCCGCCCTTGCTTTGTGCTCGACACTCACTGGCGCTGTGCCGCAGGCCACTGATCCGCAACCTGTTTGCAAGGGTGCGTCCCCATTCTCATCAACGGCTGGCCGTCCAAACTTTTAAATTGGTATTATTGTGACTTTACAGACCATTATGTCGCTTTGTACGCACCAGCATCATTCCACCAAGTCCTTGCTAACATCCTCCTTCTCACATGTAGAAATGGTGACACCTGTACCTCAGTCGGACAACACTTCGGTGTGAGTCAGCAAGCCCTTGAGTCGATGAACCCCGGCATAAACTGTAAGTTCTCGAAAGCACTGGCATACATCCATTGAATAAAAGAGCTGGTTAACGCCCTGCTAATAGGTGGCGCTCCACTCACACCTGGAGAAGTCATATGCACGAAGCAGTAATAACCTCGTCGTTGGAAACTCTGTACGTATGTGTTGTGTGTTTGCACGACTGATACGCGCTCGACGGCGAATGACTGACCGTTTCCTAATCAGTACTGCGTCTAGATCTCGATCTCCGTGTGATATCCAGGTAACCCAGTTGCGGTCTGTAAACAAAAATGATCACGCTTGGGCCCGGGGTAGAATTTTGGTTCCACTCACTCCCCACTGGCAATTGACGGAGGGTTGGATGTAGAACTTCTTCTCATTTCACTGCAGAATACGATTGTGAAAATGGATATTCCTGTAGTGCACTCTATTCACTTGATAAACACAAATTGGGGTCTCAGTAGGTCCTCGTCGTTTGCCGGTTAGATGACGTTGCTTCTGTATCCCTTTTGCAATAAATACTTTTTCGAGTTCTGCCTTGCAAACTTTGGCCAGGCAATACTGTTCATGCGTCACTCACTAGCAGCCGATGGACCTAGACATACCGTGAGTACTGAGACAAAGTCCTTATCGGACTCCAGCTCGCTGAGGCCGAAGAGCTTTTTCAATCGGCTACGCAGAGGGGGCAAATTTGAGCAGCGAATCAGTGGTGGTGATAGTATTCACGGGGTTGGGGCACTTTGGGTCCGCGGCGAGCGGGATGACGTCCATGTACTCCCAGTTCGCAAGCACAGCATACGTCACCGCTAGGAACGGGAGAATTTTACTCGGACAAGTGTTGTATCTGAGGGACGATGAATGGCGGCACATACCACTTGACCCGACTAAGAGAGACCACGAGGTAGTATCCGTGCACAATGTTGTGAATGGGTCGACATGCATGAAATACATTGAAAGAAACCATCTGAATTGTACATACTAGAGAAAGTATAGCAGACAATATATAAGTGCATGGTCTGGGTCCTTACTTGGACCTCTCGCCCTCATCTCGCATTTCGCCACTCTGACCTTCGCTCTATTTCCAAGTGCTCGCATCACGCCGTTGATGAATCATGCATGTGATGTGTCTGACTTCTTTCGCCCGAGGAGCGCCATCCATGCCGTCACCGCCCTCCGAGCCAGCGCTGGGTGATTTCCAGCAGGTGGTTGTTTTGTCTGGCCCTGCGATGGCGTTGGTGGTTTGCTGGTCTGAGCCCATTTGGGTGGATGCCCCAGCGCTTGTGGTCTAATTGACGGGCCCATAGATCGAAGAAAAGTATAACAGTGCGTCTGACCTGACCTGACTGTATGTATAGAAATCAGCTTTAAATGCGCCAGATTTGATAAAAGGATGACCTTTAGTCGACAACTGCTCGGCACTTCGTAGCTAGAGTATATCTGGTTCAGCGTTCGCGAATGGTGAAGGATTCGGTGAAGTGATACCGACAATGAGAACTGTCCAACTACCCGTATACAGTGTTGGTTGGGACGGTGGGTGTTAAACAAGAAGCGGCGTGGGAAGTGGGTCGTTGGGGGGTGAGGTGAGGTGGACTCTATTAATATACCCTTATTGTGGCTCGGCTAGCTCGGCCTGGACCAAAAAGGCTAGTCGAGTCAGCATGGCCTCAGCATTGCCTCATGCCCGGTGGAGGCCAGACCTAGTCGGCGGTTGATCGGATCGATACGTCACAGTCACAGATGCAAACTTAGTCATACTGTATAGCCTCAAAGTGAGGCGCTTCTAGGTCGGATACGGAAACCGGAGATCGAAAAATCGAGGAATTCATACGAACATCAAGTTCCGAATGGACGTTGGTCCGTCCGGGGTACACAAAACTCACCCTCTTCTGAAATGAGGCTAGGCTTCATCCAGTGTGGCAGAGAGAGGAGACGAGCTAAGTGAGGGAGTGACGGCCGAGGGTAATAGGTATTTTAGAGGAGGTGTGGTACCCATCAGGACGATGGGGTTCTTTGGGTGGAAGATTTCCCCTTTCCCAGAGGAGTAGGGCTACCACCAGCAGTCACGTAGGTGCAGAGCACTAAGGGGTGGGGGTGCCTACTCTGCAAGGCAAGGTCACCCGACTAGGAAAGTTTTAGGGCCCGTCCGGTAGCTCCGGTTTTGGAACCGGCCGATTTCGAAACTGCCCGATTTCGACACTACCTCGTTTTTCAATGATTTCACTCGCTTGCGCCTTGTGATAATGGGGTCTACTACTTCCCAAAAGGCAAGGGCTTTACAGGCCTCCCTAAACAGTAAAAGGAAGGGGGAGGACTACTGTAGGACGCGACAAGGACAAGAACAATGCAGTGTGACAGACTCGTTTCGAAACCGGACTGCAGCCGAACAGCCTTCGAATCTGCCCCAAAAACCAAATTCGACAAAACGGCTGTTTTCGAAACCGGGATGTTCGATTTGGCGGGCGCCGGCTTCACCGGAGCTACCGAACGGGTCCTTATAGTCTCCGCTGACGTCATCATTCGCTCTCACTCTATGCCTGAGCCTTGGTGTAGAGGCCTGATGTCTGACGCATGGTGCATGGCTCTTGTCGTGACAACCGCCGCGCTGTACATGTTACATAACATGCTCAACACTTGCATTCGTCTGCTGGCATCTTCTTCTAAGTTATCCTTCCTGCTCATCGAGAGTAACATCCTGAAACCTTATTCCTTGGTTATTAACAAAATAGAAAGGTTCCTTTCTGCAGTGTTCAGTAACCTCAGGGATATCCTAACGTGCTGGCATCCGTACTAGCCTACTAGAGGGGTTTATTCAAATTTCCTTACTATTCATGCACTATGCACGACTCACTCACAGTACGGGCGCAGCAGCCATCTATGCATCCTTACACACCGCCTCCTACTCCCAAGCGTGTGCCTATCCCTCACTTCTGGTGGTGCTCAGCCACCATCTACCAATCCCTATGCACTCCTACTCCCAGTGCAGGCCCAGCCCTACTTCTGTCGGTACACAGCAACTGCCGGCAATCCCCAATACACCGCCGCCACACCACTTGCCCCCAGTGCCAGCCCAGTTCCCACCTCTGTCAGTGTGCAGCACTACCTGCAGCCCAATTTCTTCACACCTCTAGCGCTGCCACATCCTTCTAGCACACCCCCATCTTCTGGGATCGACGTGCAGCCATCGGCAGAGGTGCTATTTCAGTTTGGGGAACCCTTTCCTTTACGTTTTCGAACCAATGGGAGGCATACGCGCTCGTCGGTTCGCAACCGCCACTTCTTTCAGAGCGGCCACCAATCCGACATGTTACAGTACCAGTGCCAGTGAAGGGGCGATCACTACGACACAGCCACAATGACCATCGAAAGCCACTGTGCCTCCACACGTCGACCTTCTGCCATAGCGTTTCCCGTTCTCCGGTTCCCACCATTTTCCTGCATTTTCACAAAAATATCATGTTATACTACGACACCCCACGCGAAACGAAGCATTTGTACCTCAGAGGCGGCAAGTTGGGATGACTCGACTTGTTCCTACGAGGATCCTAAAGCAGAAGCAACGCATTTTACTCCGAGGTGGCGGAGGACTTAGCTACACTCTCAGGGACACGGAGGCTCTCGTGTGCGAACAAGCGCGACATGTAATGCGAGGCGCAGAGGACCTTGGCACTTTCTAGGGGTTGGTGCGATTTCAGCATTCCTCATCAAGCGGAGGTGCTTTTTGGCACTGGGGTGGGTTAGCTCCTGAGCACATTCACGGGCGAACCGACGTAACGTGTGTGGCAATGGCAACACCTGGACTATCCTGATCACAGTTCCCTCGACCCACGTCTACGAGGCGGTGCAATTCGTCCTCGGACCCGGCACACGGGCACCAGGGTTCCAGGTGGGTCACCTGACGCAGCTCCGACACCAGTGGCAAAATTGGTAACATCCCCCGGCTTAGATGATGCGAAGCGTAACAACAATGGACGTGGCTACCACTGTGGCTACAAGGTCAGAGAAGACGACGTCCTCGATACACTCTACAACTTTGATAACGTCTCCATTTATTCTACAACATCGGTGGTACCCCTCGGTTCGTACTGGACATCGGTAAGCGTGGCGCACGCAAGGCATTCGGAAGCATCAATAGGTGTGGACTCGGCCTATCACGATGATTTTGTGGCGAGTTGGAGGAGCAGACGCGAGGGGCACGTCAAGCTATACCCAAGTGTGGAGCGGTGAGACACCACGGAGCGTGGAGCAGCGGCAGTGGCGCAACGGACACTGGGTGAGGTAGCCTTATATTTCATCTGCGGCCAGAACGATGATACGGTGTGTGAACGCAGAAAAGTGATACCTGCGGAAGCGACGTGTCAGGCGGTGTGACTACGAGTGTCGGATCGGAACGCGAACACGACTACGACAGAAGACATGACGAACAACATACGGCACGATCATCCTCAACATGCAGCAGGAAGTGCACCCTCGACCCCGGAGCACGAAACCCAGCATACGGTGACTGAGCCAGAATAGCGACTAGCCACCGTACAGCGCCTCGCAACTTCGGAGACAGCGGAGTGACTTGTCATGATGACCATGCGACCGTCGACGATGACGCACAACCTTGAGCAGTGCGAACCCCGTAGCAGGGGCCATACAACGAACACGGACAAGGAAAAGACGCCGGTGGCAGGCAACAGAGGACATGCCGAAGCCCGAGTGGAGCGAGACTAACAGACGAGACATATACGACCACGAGCATGAGCGGGGGTGAGGAACAGCAACAGGAGCCAGTGGTGTCCACCATCGCGAAAGCATACCCAGATGAGCAAGTGCAAGTGCAACCACTCAGCGGCAACCAAGCATGTAAATGAGCCTTAGCAAAGTTGCGGCAGTGCGGCTAGGAACGCGAACGGCACAGGCATGGAGCAGGAATGCGCGAAGCGAAGTATCATCAGCTAATTCGCCGCACTCTCGCTCCCGCCGATGTGCTGGCCCCTACTGGTGTGTATCAAGTTCCCTCTCCTCCCAATCCCGCTGACATGCAGTACCGGTGCTGTACCCAGCTAGTGCGTATCAAATTTCCAGGCTCTGCAGCCACCTGCATGTGAGGTTTGTTTGTCATTCCCCACCTTTTCCATCGTCTTGACTTCAAGTTGGTGCTCATGTGTAATGATGATGCATGCTGTAAAGAAAATAAATTCACGCACGTTATACATGGGCTACACGAAAAAGTAGATGAATGGCTAACTTTGTCTTGTGATCTCTTGGTCTCCATACAGGATGAAGTGGCTTCGATGCCAGTCGCCTCGACCTCATCGCAGCCGCTTTGAAGTGTGACGTGTGATATGTGACATGGGACAACGCCACGGCCGGCAGCGTGGTCTCCGCGTGCCTCGTTGTGATCTTGACCATCATCTCATATCCCGCGGCCGAACAGCTTCCAGTTGCATGGCTCGTATATTCCATATCTTCCTTGCAATTTTGCGCTTTTTGCGCTCTCCAGGAGCTAGTCTCAAGCGTCGATTTAGGTCCTTCGTCTCACTATTTGTCTTCCTCTTTCGCAACCTGGCCATATGCCGCCCATGGCATGGGAGTTTCGATTCGTCCCAGAAGCAGAAGCCGGCCCAGTCTCCACTCCCCAACGCTGGAGAAAGCCCGGGATTGAACAGTTCCGTCGATTCAAAAGGATGTGTAGTAACTTCTAGCTCTCTTCCGCGTTCGCCGAGCTGTGGGGTTCCGAGCGCAACAGGGCAACCCGCTACCCCAGGCATTATGTGCTCTCCCACCGACCCTATCATAGATCCTGTTCACGATCATACACATTTCTCGGCATCATCTACCTTTCCGGATGCATCAGCGCCCGACTCGGACATGACCACCAACCCCACAAGTCCGAGCGTCTGTCCTGGCGCCGATGATGGGCTCCCGATTGTCCGGGCAAATTCACATGAATCGTTGCACCCCTCTGCCAATCAACCGTCTCGATCTTCCAATTTGGCTTGTCCACAGTCCGAGGATGGCCCATTCCTCTCGGGGGCAACCGGTCGGGCTGGCCCCCCCCTTCTCCAACTTGATACGTTTACAACTGCTTCGGAATCTCATGTATCTGGTGGCCCACATTCTGGGACTTGGCTACGCAATTCCCACATAAAGCAATCCCCCGAAGGACAAGCTCCGCATTTTGTGGTGCCTCGTCCTCCAGACGTCCCGGTCCGACGATTCAATTCCTATGATGTCCCACGATACGCAAAGTGTAGCACAGTGTAAGTGATCTTTCCTGAGTCCTCTGCCAGCCTAATACCTATTGGTAGAATCCGGAAGAAGATGCGCTATACCATAGAGGCCTTTACTACAACATTTCCTTAGTATGTATAGGGTTCTTTTAATGACGACTCAGACTGGTAATAGCATGTTTCAAGCCAGGATTCATCAAACCAAAAATTTGGTTCTTGGTCACCGGCCACCCACCCAGAAGGGGCCCTCTACTTCTTTGATAAAGAACGGGTGAGTCAATACATACCCCAAAGAACTGAAGTGTGACATCGTGCACTTGTAGAGGTTGTTCACTGATACAGACATGCGAGATACCACGCTAATGGGAGAAATTGAAGTGTTCTATCTTCACCTGAAGGCATCTTTTCAAGCTAGACAGCTAACCATTCCACAAGATGATTATGACTTAGTGCTGGACATCACACGTACTGAAGATGGAAAATTCCAATGGTCCTACTATTGTGCCTGTCATACAGAGAGGTGTCTATTCTGGCTTGAGAAGCATAATGCATCAGATATGATATCTGATGTACCAGGGGTTCAATCACCTGCCCACATTAGTATGTCCCATCTGTTTCCCCTTTACTTATTATGAACCCTAGCTGATCTAATGCATAGAGCATCAACTTGAGGCACTGTATTGGTGTGTCCACTATCCATCATTTAGTACCTCAAGGATTTATACTATCCTGCTAGGTACCATTGGTTTCTCTTTCCAGTCAATTTTGATAGTCACAACCTTTCACCTGCTATCTATGATGAGCTTCTTGGAATGCTGACATTTGGCTGCATTGGTTAGTACAATCTAACCCTTATACTAGAGACTAATACAGGTATTGCAGATGTGATGACATCAAAAAATTCAGCATCATGGCGTGATGATGAACAAATGCAGAAGATGATTAAACTTGTTCAAGGGGCCAAGTGTAAGTAATGTATGCTATTAAGGATAATCACTAACTTTCTGGCTTAGTGGCTAGGGCTGGTGAAGAGTACTTTACTGCAGGTGCCAGTAAGCACAGTTTTAATCCCCTTTTAAGCAGGTCTAATAGGCCTATCTTAGCAAGATTGCTTTCATTGTTTGGTAAGCTATAATATTGACTATTGGAAAATCACACTGAACCATGATACATAGCAACTTGGAGGTTTTCAGACTTCCATGGTCAGGATAATGCACGGCTAGATGTACAGAAGACTCTTTATGTATCAGTGAGGCATGAGAGAACTCCACTCATCACAGTGATATCTTCACTGCTTTTTCTATCACCAAATGTGTACTTGGATGAACTAGAAGAAGCATGGACAGATCAGCATGTTCTTGAGCGAGTTTGGCAAAGCCTTATGACCAAGATGCTAGGTGAATGGGGTGACCTAATTCTCTGGGTAAGGAGCCACATTGTGTTCTAATAATTTCATATATCTTACTGTTATCATTCCAGTCAACTGTCATGCTCTCAGTTAATGTGGGCTTTCTTGCCATACCTGGTGTGGTTACACCTGCTGCCAATGTTATCACAACTCCAGAACAAATTTCAAGTTGCATGTCTATAATTTCCAGTGTAGGAAGCATTGTGATTGGCTTGCTTCTGATTCGTCATCACCGTATCAAAAGAGAAGAAGACCCTGAAGGAGCAGTAAGTAAATGAAATTACTTAATAGGTGTGCGGCTAGGGTAACACTTAGGCCGCAGTCAAAGTATCTAAAACAGAATGATCACAAACACCTTGGTTTGGAACCAATGGCTATAGTTTTCAGCCTTCCATGGGCACTGCTGATGTGGGCGTATGTCATCTCTGGTTTCCCAGCACTGTACTTCAGGCTCATCGTTGTGCAACTATTTGTAGGATGTTATTTTTCGCTGCTGCACTTTTGCTCTTATGTTTCCGTCATGCAAATCTTCAAATACGCATTCCAGCTGCAGTAGTGGCAGCCATTGTCATCTGTCCTGTCACATGGTGCATCCGGAACTCTTATAGGTCAGGGGGTGAAGAGGACGATATCGGGGGTGAACTCGAAGAAGACGATGTCAGCCCCGAAATGTAGCGTATCTACTACCTCTCGTCCCATACAGTACGCCCGTACTCCACCCCCACACTATTTACAGAGCTTTTATGCTCCATGGCTTCGATCCGTGATATTTGTTCCTCTCTTCATCGCCCCAGGAAATCTTTCGAGCTGATTGTCCATCTCCGGTCGTCTGAGCGGAGTCCAGGTCTCCCTACTTCCCGGGAATCTGTCGTATACCGTCATGTATATCTTTGGCTTTGGTTTGTATATATACGTCTTTGCGTGTGTCGAACCTAAGCCTAGACAAGCCCAACCTAGCACATAGTAGGCGAGTAGAGTGACAGCGAGAGTTGCCTCGGGAAGCGAACGTTGATTTGAACCTCTCTGCACCTATATTCTACCGTGGCGGTTCGACACTCATCATGGTGCTATGATGGGGATACTCCGGGGGTCCTCAAGGTTATGGATTCGTTAACACCGAGTCGGGACGACACTGGAATAGGTGGCTTGACGGTTCAAGTAAGGTCGATCCTCAGAAGTGTTCTACAAGTACCTGCCGTCCCGTTCTCATTCTTAGGTCAACCGTTGGTATCGCAGCGTGGAATGTGACAGGTGGAAATTGGGCTTAGGCGGAGCAAATAAGACACTTCGTCCTAAACAAGTCCGAGTCAGCGTACCCCTTGCCACGGTGACGAGCAAACGCACATAGTACAAAGTCATTCCTCGTTAAAACGCAAAGCCGCACGCATTTTGTGTTGTCAAGCCGAAGGAAAGCCTCTGCAAGCCTAGCGGCGTGCTCACTCATGTCCGATGTCAGTGGGGTGTGCCGGAGGCTGACCGACCTGATGGCGTAAGGTCACCAGCGGATGACCCTTCGGAAACGTCTTCCAATCCAATGACACGCGGTACCAGCTCAAGAGTGGTTACTAGAACGCCTACAATCCGTTTTTATGGACATTGGCGAGTCATTCTTTGTAGTGGACGAGATGGGGTCCACACAGTCGATCCGCTGAGAGTTGAGTAATTTCCCATGTAGAGCCACCGAGAGAGGACTGTGGTGCCGGCGGAGCGGACATCCCTGGCGCCACGGATGACGAGGACCGTGGTATGAACACACTGACGAAGGGCGAGCAAAATTGAGGGAGAGAAGGGAAAGAGGGCTCGAGTCCCGGGGACCTACCTGCCTTTAGGCTAGTCAAGCGTCGTATTCCTAAGTTTTGGCCGTCTGTGAGGATACGTCAGTAAATTGAAGTCGGCGCCCAACGTCTGGGCAAGCCAAGGATTTGATTGACACAGTGGGTTCCCTGTAACCTTCCAGGACTAGGACGCCAGCCAAAAATACCAATGCTAAGGGTAGGGTTCGAGAGTGAGCCGTGACGGAGTCGCATGAGTGGGGCACAACGTTGGGGCGCTCGCCGGGCGGGGCTCACAGGCGACCAGCTCAACCAACGCACCACTGGCAACAGACGGTTGGAGCTTTACATCAGAGCTTATTGACTCGGAGTGAAGGCGCTATGAAAAGTTCCGATCACACTTTCTCCGGCAGAAAAACACAAGAACTTACCGCGGGGAACACATCTCCGTTATGGATGACTCGGAGTACGGATGCGACATCATGCGAAACGGTAGCCGAGCTAGTCACGGACATGGCGTCTCGGTCTACTCACACAATCCCACGAGCGTCGCGCCTTCTTGCACCCACACTTTCCTAGGCGAGTAAAGGATGGAACAACTCCCATGTGTTACCTGAACGCATATGGCGAGAGGTATGGACACGGCAGGTTTGTTTGACGTGCGGGGCAAACGCCAAACGCCAACGGGTCCATGCGTCAAGGAGACGAGTCAGAAAACACTGTGCACCCAGGCTATTATTAAACTACTTTTAGGCTTCAATGCGATGCCTATGGACTACGTAGGAGACTGCACTCGGGGGGGCATCCTGTAACAGTTGCTGGGAAATTTGGTGCGAGACAGCCAGTTGCATGAATCGATTACTACGCGTCGTCCTAACAATGCCAGCCATGGTACCCAGCCAGGCCCATGCGAGCAAAGCCGGCAGCTTTTTCCCAGTATATGCTTCCCGTGAAAAACGTCGAACTTAGTTCCCCGTGCTCCCTCATGAGTTGCGGAGACGGCGTGGCGCCGCGGTAAAAACTCGTGGGGTTTTTTGGCTGCTCTCCCCTGGATATGGCTCGCCGAATCTCCCTCGTCAGTTCCCCGCTGAAGCTTCCTGTCTCGTCCAGGCGCTGCAATCTGCTGTTAGGTGAGGGAAGAAACTCCCAGACGACAGTAGGCGGTCGACGGTCGAGGAGATTCATGCCTGTGAGTTCCAAAAGCTCACGTACCAACATACCGACCCCGGCGTTCTCGAGAAGAATGCCTGACGATTGTACTCCCCAATCCTCTCGAAGAAGTACGACGCGCACTCACAGGACATGCCTACTTGCACCAGGAACGAATATAACACGCGAGCAGCACACATCGCAGGACGACAGTCTCCGCCATGAACAACCACCCTTTGTTCCTTTGGCTATTCCTTATTTTTAGCTCTGAACCTGTCGCTTGTTCCCCCGGAGTTCCTGTCGTCTGCAACTCATCAGCTTGGCTGGCGGAGTCATAGCTGAAGACAGATAGGGACGCGTCGGGGCCGAAAAGTATCAATCCTTGACTGTACGAAGAATGAACACTGTTTGATAGAGTCCGGTTCCCTTGACTGTCGATACTTAGGCCAGAGGATACCTGAGTTAAGTGAGTTGAGTCCGGCTTCATGAACTGCATACATTATCTGCCCCACAATGGGGAGGTACTTGGGCTACTAAGTTACGAGTGGGCGCCCGAGCTCGTATGACTCATCTCAGGGGCGATGATGCCACTGATCAGTGTCACAGTGTGGCGACGACACTTCGACGCTTCTTCGACTTCAGGGATGTTGCGGTTCGATAGTCTGCCGTGATTGTTCCTATCTGTCACACAACTCCGTGAAGGCTGTGGTCTTCAGGGTGACGCCAGTGCCGGTGGCATATGGAATTGACACGCCTCAGAGACAAAAGGTTACATGACTCGTCAACGCAAGGGAACGTGCGGAGTGCTATTCAGCCTCGGCAAGTGGGTGACGTACGTAAGGATATGTGAAGCCTCGACAGTTTAAGAAGGGACAAGCCACCGCAGGGTGGAACGGTGAACTTCCGTATCTGATAGTCCATGGCAGAAAGATGGGGGCACTCTGGTATGTTACAAAGAAAGGAATATAGGTATAGCTACAAGAACCTGGAAAATATTCATTATGTTCCCAGTTGTGAATCCGTGTTTAAGGACTCACGCTACACGGTGGTCGAACATAATAGCCTACATCAAGATGCATCCACAACCAGCCTCAGCTTTGTGTATCTGTGCACCCGACGGCCGGGTCGCAGACTGCGGTCGTTTATGAGCTGGCTTGGGTCGTCCATGAGCTGGCTTGGATGGGTCACCCCTTGCATGGTACCTACATGACATGAGACACGGCCCTTGTCAGTTCCTATCTGCGAATTTGGCGGCTCGCCGGATTTCGGCCGGGCCGCCTAACAGACACAGATCGGCGGTGCTTCCTAGGCCAACGTCCACTAGCAACGTGTAAAGTGTCACGCACGGGTGTTCATCCGTCTCGGATGGCATTTTCTTTGTGGATTGACAGTTGGAATGATGGGACATCGGCGCAGAGCAAAGGAGGGCCAGCGTCAAAGACCAGCATCACGCAATCTCCGCGAGCCTTATATGGGTCTAGTCATATTTCAAGACGCCCATTATCCCCTCTCAGCTCTACGGATAGTTTTATTGATAGTCCACTCCTTTGGCAGTGTCCCTTTTCTTTATGTTTTCCGCGTTATTGCTAGTTTCCAAGGGCCACCTTAAATTTCCTTGCTCGCTGAGGCGACAGCGTGCACGTGTCCTGGGGACTGGACGCATCTCAGCATCTCAGAAGCCAGAATCGAGTCAGTCTTTGCTTACATGCGTTCCTAGGGTGGTGAAGCGCTACGTGTCAGCTGATACTGCGCTTCCATCCTCGGTCGGACACCCGAGCTAGCTTTGCGTTCGACAAAGACAACCTGCCAATCCAGATACTGGTGGCCGTCGTACCCACCGACTAGCCTGACCTGCGCCTTCGCAAGTCATGCTCTGTGCATCGTCCCCGACATATGTCTTTCCAGACGCTGCCGTGAAAGTTTATGGTCGGATTTACTCTATATCGTAGGGGCTTACCGGATCTTGTGACCCCTGTCTCTGGTTCTTTTCATATATCAAGCATACATTCCACGCATTTGTCAGATATCGGCTCGGATGAAGCGCACATAGAGCGCACAATAGCGAGAACCCCACCATGGAAGGTGCTGTGGAAGCGAACCTCGGCTTGAGCTTCTGTGCGTCGGAAAATCCAACGAAGGTGCTCCTTTAACCAGTGCAGTATCATGGGGGAGGGATTCCTGCACGTAATTCTACACCATCATCCCAGACGGGATGTGCTTACTCGCTCGCATGGGGCACTAAGGAGCCAATGGCCTTGATGGTGTATGTAGAGGGTGGCCAACAAAACGCGAGGGCGGCAGGTTCAATCAACAACCAACAACAACCGAACGCCGGTTCAAGCCGCTGGTTCTCCTGGAGGAGGTCCATGGACCGTTATCATGGTCTCAGCGTGCAAGCGACCCCTTTTCGTCTACGAGTTAGGAGTTCCGTGCCAGTTCACCGAGTCAGTCGAGCTGACTCATCCGGCCCTGCCAAGACCGCCAAGACGATGCTGACGATGTCGATGCCGATAGAAGTAGTCTCTGACATTGAGGCTGGTGGCGCTTTTTCCTCCACTTAATTGTTTGAGCCGATAGGCATATTTTGGGGCATTCACCCTTGCTTTTCCACATTCCACATGGAGGTACCACCACGTTTAGAACCGCTGGGAGTTGCTTAGGAGCTTCCCTAAACGCATTTAGAACGATAGATAAGGTTTAACGCTAAGCACGGGTGTACTGTAGTTGGTGATAGTGATTACGCAAAGTGGCTCAACTGATGTCACGATTATAAAAAGGTAGACCACGAATAGTGGGTCGGAGATCCCGACAACTTATGGTACCCCTGCTCTGGGCCTCGTCGATATCGTCTCCTTTCTTCTTGTCCCTTGCCGCAACCGTTTCACAACATGTGCCCAACCTATACCTCTCCGGTGCTCACCAACTTACCAAGCGTGAACATACCAAACATGGTACTGCTTTCATCGTTGGCGCTGTTCTCATGCCCATCCTTGTTATACTCTCGGGCATCTTTGCCGGCCTGACATTGGGCTATATGTCGCTTGACGAAACCCAACTCCACGTGTTGAGCATAAGTGGTACCCCGTGCGTGGTCTCCCAAGCAATTTGCCGCAGTTATATACTAACCCCTCCCTTCGGTGCGCAGTCAGCAGCGCAAGTATGCCAACCAAATCAAGCCCATCCGTCAGAATGGCCACCTACTCCTCGTCACGCTCCTTCTTGCGAATATGATTGTCAACGAGTCGCTTCCTGTCATTTCGGACCCCATCCTTGGTGGGGGCGTGCAGAGTGTCATCGTCAGCACGGTGCTCATCGTCATGTGAGTGTCCGTGGTATGAAGGACTAAAGGGGCTTTCCGGTTTACGTATTACCATGACTGGGTGACGTCAGCTCCGTTGCTCCCCGACCTTGCCAAAAGGCAACCCAGGGTCCACTTTCGGATACTCCCTTCACATAGGAAAAAGAGCGATTCTGTTCTAATTTGATTCGTTTGCTGTCTTCCCGACTCGATCCCCTGACTTGCCGTCTCTCCAGCTTTGCGGAAATTATTCCTCAATCAGTCTGCACTCGACATGGACTTTACATCGGGGCAAAGATGGTTCCCGTCGTGCGCGTCCTCCTTTGGACCCTTGTGCGTCTATCCATCTGAGCTGTGCGCTGGCTACGCATCGCTAAGTGTCGATCTACAGGGGATTATCGCATGGCCTATCGCAAAGGTTCTCGAACTCACGCTCGGCCCACATCATGGGATCATCTATCGCCGTGCTGGTACGTGCGTTTTGTCTTCTCTCCCGTTCGTGTATTAACGACAACTCCGCAGAGTTGAAAGAACTCATCGCATTACATTCGTTGGTCGGGGAGTACGGCGGAGATTTGCGTTCCGACACTGTCACAATCATCGGGGCGACGCTCGATCTCCAAGAGAAGACCGCGGTCCACGTACGCATTAACAACCTCCTTATCGATTAGGCCTTTTCATCACAAGGAATGGACAGGCGATGACCAAGATAGAGAGTGTTTTTATGCTATCAATTGACGCTAGACTGGATTATGAAACACTTCAAAAGGTTTGCGTCACGGGCCACAGCCGTGTCCCCGTCTACGAAGAAATCGAGTTACCTGCTCCCGATGGTCAAAGCATTAAACTGAAGAAGATCGTAGGTGTGCTTCTTGTCAAGCAGGTCTGTGCTGTCTTCGTTCCATCGAAGAACGTGTCTGATACGTCATGTTTTTTCCTAGTGTGTTCTCCTCGATCCGGGTGATGCAGTTCCTGTGCGCAGTCTTCCGCTGCACAGAGTACCTTCCGTCGCGCAGAATGAGCCCCTCCTTGGTATTCTCGATAAATTCCAGGAAGGTCGTTCACACATGGCCATTGTCACGCGTACATCGGTAGAGAAGGCATCGTCATTGAAGAAAGCTGTTAAGAAAAGCATCACGCAGCGCATTAAGAATCGCGTCGGGATATCCGACTCATCCTCCGATAGTTCGTCCGACGAGAGAGCTCAGAGTTCTCGCCGTAAGAGCAAGAAGGTTGTAAAGATCTTGGAACGTTTCAACACAAGTGAGGACAGCATGTCCATGACCGGAACGAGCGACCGTGACGGTACATCAAGAAGCGAGGCTACGTCAGATAAGGATGAGGGAGGGCGCTCGTTCTCGTTTCGAAAGAAACGAAAACGCAGTAAGAAGCGCGTGCGCTTAGGGGATGTTGAGATGGGTACCGTCAAGCCTGAGCCGCAACCTGAGATTGAACCCAGGCCGCAAGGTGGCCAGTCATATTCGAAGAAAGGGAGCTTAGTTCAATTTGCCTTAACTCCTGGTCTGGAGCAGAGCATGCCTGCGGACGCTGTTCTCGCCAAGGAGGATGCCAACGAAGTGAGTACAACATATGGCGTTCAACACTCAGTACTGACCGTCACCCAATAGTTCCTTCTCGGTTTTGACCCCAATGTTGCACCGCTCGGTATCATTACACTTGAGGATGTCCTTGAAGGTGTGTACCTTGTTACGTCCTTACTGCGAGGCCTCCATAGCTTGTTGCAGAATTGATAGGTGAAGAAATCTACGATGAGTTCGATACCGAAGGCGCACGTCATGGCGAAGTTACTTCATATGTCCCACCGCAGTCTATCTCACCGGTTCTCGACGCCGAACCGTCACTAACGCGTAAAGGTTCCGCACCGCAACTGTCCATCCTTCCCGAAACATCACGTGCGGCTGTACTTCCATCTGCACAGCCCACTCAGCGCTCAGCAAGTGCCACCGGGACACCCGTGCTGCGTCCCATCGCGATTCCCGCACTCAAAGGACTTTCATTCCTCACGGGACGCAGCCGCTCCGAGCCACCGGTCCCACGTGCAGGTAAACCCCCTTCGTCCGCGTGCCCCACTGTCCCCGAGGCAGGGGTTGAGAAGCAGAAAGCTATTGCCCGCGCAAGCTCTTACCACCGCATCGATGAGAAGCCTCTGGAAACCGTGATCGTCCCGCCCGTGGATATACCCGCAGCGCCTGCGCAGGCATACCTTCCTCTGCCCGTCGCCGTACCTACCATGCCCGTGATCATGTCAGGTGGCCCAATCGACGACGCTGCGCGTGTGCGTCAAGGTACAAATGCCATCTCCCGCAGCGCCTCGCCTGGGCCCTCACTCTCCGAAGCGCTTCTTCGCGCGCGGCGTCCGCTCACCCCTCATGCACCCGGCACGACCCCTGCCAAGGGCACGCGTTTCAAGAGTACCCCTTTTGGCGTCGCTGGCCACGTGCTGCGCCTCGGGGAACCCCAGCAGCAACAACAGCAGACCCAAATCCAGACGCCTGAAGACATCAAGGAAGAGAACGCCGAAGGAAGCGCGAACCAGAACGATGGCGCCCGCAACGGATCGGGGATGCGGTGGGGAGAAGAATAGTAGAGCGATTTGGGGGAGGAAGGAAACGAATTGGGAATGTTCTATTATTTGTGACTACCATTCATTGTCCAGTATATGCTGACTTTTCGACTCGAACGAAGTATGGGAGAGTTTCATTACCTTTCGGTACCGTAGGCATCGGAAACTAGAATGTTTGCGGTCTTTCGGGTACAGTACATGACTGTTGGCGATTTGAAATGGAGAAGGAATTGAACTGACTTCGTGTGGTAGACTACCTGCTGGACTTCGAAAATAAAGGTAATAATTACGGGCTGCTGATGCTGAGGGGAGCCTGGGACGCGCCTTGCATTTGTCCGCTTCGTGAAAATTCACCGAAGGCCGCAGGCTACTAGTACACCGTCGCCGTTAATCCTAGGGGAACAGCTTCTTGGGTTCGGCCAAGGCGGCAGCTACCGCAGTAGCAAAGCAACAGTTACCTTGCTGCTAAGCAAGGTCTCTTGTCGACCACTTTTCTCCTTTTTGGGTATAGATCTGTGTGACCTGTCACGCATTCGCTGGAGGCGTGACGTGACATGGAAAGATCCGGTTAGATCTCAGATCAAATAGATCATGTGCGTGTCCAGTACAGTACCGCAGGCCGCTGCTGTCCTTTCACCGATGGCACTGGTCCGTTGGATCTGCCATCTGGCCTTTGTCCGAAAATATACAGTATTGATAGGTGTGATAACGTATATGTATGTAACTATGATCTTTTCATTGAGCTTGCTTCCGCTGCCTCATTTCAGCAATTTAAGAAACTCAAGAGAACATTTAAGCAATCTTAAATCCATCCAATTGAAACCAGCAGTCTATGTGTATGAAACGCTCCTCCAATTGAGCATATTACTCCATTAGTATAGCTATTAATATAATAATACACCCCCCGCAGCTCGCGTTTGCGAGCAAGGGGGGTGATGACTGTGATATGGGGGCCGTGTGGCCCGTGTTGATGACATAGTGGCAGAGCGTCGTTAAGGTACCTGTGAGGCGCAATTATTAGTTAGTAGGAGGATGAATGGAAAAAATAAAATACCAACGACAGCACTGGCGCGCTAAATAAAAACCACCGAGTTTTATATTTCATTTTCCCGCAGCAAGGTCTCCGCCAACGAAGTTGGCATTTCTAGTCATATTAAGCCCGCGAAATAAACCGGATTTGGAAACCTAATCCGAGCTTTCAAAAAGAGCAAGTCCAGCCAAGAACGCTCTCTGCCAAGTAGCCTATGGGCGCCGAGACTGCGCCCAGGAGCCTCGGCCATCCGACTCGTGCTCTTCCTGCTCCGTGCTCCGTCAAGGTCGGACGGTGCCGTGAGCCCGAGCCGATTTACTTCAACCGCCCACTGCTGTTGCTAGTGGAGTGGAGTGGAGTGGGGTGGAGTGGGGTGGGGTTGTGGGGTGGCACGAGTGGTGCCCGTTGGAATGGGTAACCAGGTAAAGGCTATGTTATCTCGGCTGCTCGCCGATTGATTCCCCCCCCGGGGAGCAGAAGCACATTGAACGGCGGGTCACAGGCCTGCGCCTGGTAGTGGTGCTTCCGTAGACGAACGACATGGGCGTTGCGGAGCGGAGCGAACGATACGCCCCACACAGCTGTTGGTGAATGCGCTGTCCCATGACGTTGCGGCGTTGGCGGCAATCCTACGTGCTTTTCCGAGTCGGAGGCTGTCCGATAACTGCACCAATGGCGACGTCTGGGCGTATTAGGTATGGTATGGCATGCCCGTGTTTTATAACGTGACTGGACAGTCTTGGCACGGATCACCACCTTGAGAAGTTCGCCCCAAACATCCTCGATAATGCAGTCTCTCGTGTGCGTTGGGCTTCTTGAAGGGCGAAAATCAGGAGGTATACCTGTTTGGGGACTGTCCTAAACGGCTCTAGTAAACGCAGTTGGTTTTCTAGATGATCCTCATTATGAATGACCCGGAATCTCTTCTGATCGTTTGGATCGTCACATACGAACCTATACACATCAGAAGCTGCGCCCATCGCCTCGCCGATGATTCACGGTGGAAACAGCTAAGGACATGACGTATGTGATTGAGAAATGAGTGAACTTGACAGCGAGCTGTTTCAGTATGCTTCCATTCCGTCTGTGCGAGAACTGGCTAGCGATCTGCAATTACGTGCTTTCAGTAACTAGTCGACTGACCCTCATGGCATGGCATCACTCTTCGTCGCGATTAGAGCAAACAATGATGGCGAGTGAAGACGTCACGCAAAGATGGGACAGCGTGGCAGGGAGCAGGACCGAGAATATTAACTCGTGATGCGCTGACCACCACAAGCGCGATCGAACACACACTGGCATCTATGGGCACACGCGTGTGCTCACCTACGACGGCCCTGCGTGTGCACGGCCATACGGATGATGCGGGTCGCGTGAGGAAGCTCCGTTCCTACAATCAAAGTGTATTCATTTCGATCTCTGCGTGCGACAGGTCTTTGTTCTCACCCGCATCGACACCCAGAACACGTTCAGTGTTGTCCCTATGCGTTATGTCAGAACCTTCGCGGTGTCAGGTAGGGCACCGTGGGGTACCACCAGCACCATCAGTCGCATGTCGTGGAGCACTCGCGTGGGCAGAACGACTGATGGGGTGTCCGATGACTAGGGATGCTCACTGCGGCCAGCGAGGGTGTAGCCGCTTGTCTGCGCACGGGGCATCCGAAGGCAGCAGCGTAATCGTGCCGCTCCTCCCCTACTTTCTTGCACCCTGGTCTGTCCTTGTCCGTTCGCTTGCTCGAGCTGCTGCCAGGAGGCCCTTCACGGCGTCGTCCCGCTCCGAGTCCACTGCCTGGGCCAACCGAACTTCTCACGGGAGATGTAACGAATCTAACGATGAGTTTGCGCGAAACGTGGGTGGAAGCGCACAGTGACTAACGCGAGTACACGGACGGGCTTTCGACTTCGCGAGACAATCACGTAGGTGCTCGGTCATTAGAAGCGCCTCGTATAGATGGTCGCCCATGTCCGCCATGAAATGCCGTGAAGTGGCCCTGGGAACGCAAAGGTTTCGCACAGAGAACGCGGATATGAGCGACAGCAATAGTAAACAAGTAGACGAGAGACACACCAATGGGAGCAGCGAAACATCCTTCAGACACCAGACCAGAACAAGGGAGTGAGACTCTTCGAGTCAATGATCTGTAGGGGGGAGGTAGATGTCATCGGGACCCCATCCGGCCAAAGATAGAAATCTAATACAGTGTACGAGTACTACGCACGGCCCAGCTGAGGACAACCACTCATATAAGTAATAAATATGGCCCACATGTCCAACCCCTAACACTATCATGGAAGAGATGGTGCCCTCAGATAGGCCACCCGCTCAACCCTGTGTCCATCTTCCCCGGAGCCATGGCCACAGACGACTGTAATGAGTGACACGATATTTGATGAACAATGCAAGCTACAGGTGAGATCACATAGTTGTCTCAAAAAGAACAGGGCCTGAGACGAACGGCATGAAGGTTAAGAGGTGCCAGAAGAAAATCGACGACGTGCGGCAGGAGCCGTGTTCCTGGGCACGCCGCCCATCCCTGCAGAAACCTGAGCTTCCCCGCCAGCTTTAGCGATCCACTTTTGACCGCTGCCCCCAACGGTCTGTCTCCACGGTGACACTGATAATGCACAGCTGGTTGAATATATATTTAGGCCGGGGATTTCGCCTGCGCTCTCACCGCGTTTGCGCTTCTGTCTATCAAAAAGAAACTCGCATTGGAGAGTAAACGGAGTACTCCGAGAAGCAGAAAATATTCGCCACTTTTATGTGGGGGGCGAGGACAAGAGTGGCTGAAAACTATCACCAATGTTGGTCTACATGTAGACTCGCTGCGTTCATGATGTTCACGTCGTTGAGGACCGTGGCGGGCTGCTCCACAGTTTGGATAGAACCGGGTTGATTAAATGAAAGCGGACTGAAAGTGAGTTATGGAGGAATGGCACGACCTTCTAGAAAGGTGGGGGCGTGTGAACGTGGACGTGTCATTTCATTGTTATTCGCCAACAGCCCGGGGTGCACCTCAGACGTTGTCTTCCCAGTGGACGGTTGGTATGACGGCGCTGAGCCAGAGCGTCAGGCATAAGGCCGAGTAGTCCGCACCCAATGACAATGGATGGAACCTACTGGTGCAGAGCAACCCCAACTGCATGGTGAATAGTTGAATAGCAGTCATTAGACAGATAAATCGCCATGGCAACGTCATGGCCCCCGGTGAAGCCACTATATAGCTTGTTGCCGTGCGCGTGCGCGCTGGTTGAGTGAGGGACTTAGTTCGAATTCGGAAGCGTCGATCCTGATAGACTCGGACATGACGTCACTTAGTATAGGAGAGTAATGTAATCGAGTGTAACAATATCTAGTTAGAACAATATGGATGGCGCAACCAACATGAACCCATCAAACGCTCCGCAAGCTCTGACTGCCAGTGCGAGCGAGACAAAGAAGTTGGAGAAGTTTATTGCAAAGGAGGAGGCGGCGGCGGAGAAGCACATCGCACACGTCAGCAAGGCTCTCAAATCCGCTGAAAAGGACGATCGAAAGGCAGAGAAGGTGCGTAATTGAACCCAGGCCGTGGACGTGCAGGACACCTTCCGACAGGGGATGTTGACACTTTGAGCAGGCGACGCAAAAAGCTCTCCGTGCGCGCGACAAGGCCGTCAAGCAGGAGCATCAGACTGAACTGGCACTAGGCGAGGCACAGCTCAGGCACGATCTTGCTGTTGCAGGCGAAAACAAGGCAGTTCATGAGCTTTCGGTGTGTATGATGCCACCCGGTGCTGGAGTTCGCTTCAATGAAGGATCTGTTCTCTACCAGGTGCGCCAGAGGTACCTTCAGGAGGCTCATCAAACCGTCGAAAATCGGCGCATAGAGCTTGAACAAGCTCGGCGTAGGAAAGACGCTGGTGACGTAAGTCTTTGGCCCTCGTCTGTATGAGCAGACCAGCTTGACACAGACTTCGCGCGTGTAGGTGGCTCGCAACTTGAAGGGACGTTTGCACTAGGGCTGCTGGCCCCGCTTGTGTGTAAATCTTGCACACTCGGATGCACCTTCAACGCACACTATGAATTAGTATCCATAAACTTTTCCCACCAGACACACGACTGTATTGTTATTGTAAACGCTTCTGTGCCTTCAAATCTGTAGCTTCCCCCGCCCCCCCCTTTTTTTTTTTTTAATTTTATTTTCAGAATCCACTGGAGGGCAAATTCAGCACCCTCGTATTATCAGCTCTCTGATGCATTCCCCCCACACGCGTGTCCCTTCGAAAAGTCGTTGCGCCTAGACCTTTCTACATGAGGCATAGCCCTTTGCGCCCGCCAGGGATAGTCACAATGCAACGGCGGTTCAGGGGGCGGCGGCTACTTTCGGGTTGAGTGGTGACCGAGGGCTGAAAGAAATAGAGCAGAAGTGCTCTCTAAGGTTATCGGCTCCTTCGACTAGATGCACTATCTATGAGTTATAAAGTTAGCCTTCTTGCCCATGAGGTTAAGGCGCGCTTCCCATGTTGCCTGTCACGATACAAGAACGTGTTCCTTCCACCCTCCCTGCGATTTCCTGCGGTCATCGCGGCCTCCTATTAAACCTGCGACAACGTCGCCCATATAGACTTGTGGACCTTGTCCTAGGTCACACATTGACAGGTAGACCGCATAAATAAAATAATTGTATTCGCCGCGGGGGCGTGGCAACAAAATCTGCGCGATTTTCCGCCGACGGGACGCGGGCATCCCGCCACTAAGTTGGTTCCAATTTTAAATTACCAGGCTTCGTGAAGATCAGACTCAGGGTCGTTCATTGAATGTTCCGACGAGCTTCCGTTGCTCGCCCTCCCCGTACACTCGATTCTACAGTAGCTTAACCACCAGGCAGGTCTCAGTGCGTCCGCCCTTAATGGTTACGCCGGTTGGAACTAAAAGCATGGGGGAAGGCCAAGAAAACTTCCCTCCGACTCGGAACAGATAATACCGTAATGGTGGTTTCCTCTTCCCTCCTGACCCGGCGAAAGAACTGAGGGCCTGCCACATGCCTTGAGGGTGACTGCGGTTCTCTGCACCTTTTCTCTATGTGACCAAACTGCAAAGTCGATCCAGCACGCCTCACATAGACCACAAGTGCTGATGACTGAACGCTTCTCTCGTTTGATTAGGTTTCAATTAGATTCAGCGTCGACTTGGCCCCACGTAGACTCAATAAACTCGATAGAGAATACATGACGAGGTCATAGCTTCAGGCTTACATAGGCTATCGGTAAACCCTTCGCACCCTCGATCATTTCCCTCGACGTTTACATACTAATACAACGAACGCGCTTGTCAATGGCTGATCCCCAGAGCAAGTGACGGCGTGAAAAGCGGGAGAGGAAGCAGTTCCGCCTTTATATATCGGCCGTAGTTGACGCGTGCCCTCCTTACACTAGTTTCAATAATTGCCAGCGGTGCTATTAGTCCCTTGTTCTGTGATTGATTGCGCCTCGAGTGTATCTCGTAAAAGGGGCGCGAAGCCGGGTCCGCCGCACCGTGGGTACGTGGTAAATGAGTTCGCCGCGTAACATACCAATGTTTGCGGTGTTCAGGTGTCCAGGTACCTATTTTGAACATGGTCGCCGTACGAAGTCCGTGTGTAGCCTGCTCTACGATCCTCCTCGGGCAGCGTGACGCGCCAACCGTGCTCCTCATCTCTTTAATACAATACGCGCAATCCTGGCTGAATGTGCTATGTCCCTCTTTCACCCACAGATGTCATACCAAGAACCAGCTATGTCCGGAGGGGCTTCATGGTCATAATCCCCATGCGAGGCGCAGCCGGAAGCGCGAATAATCTTCGAAGGGGGGGGGGGGGGACTTCAGACGCTCCGCGGTGGGATCGGGAAATATTCCTATAATAAGTTTTATAAGTAGACATGTTTGGCGCACCCCAGGGTCCTTGGTAGTGCGCGTCACATCGAAGGCGAGAGATCGTGGAAGCCTAGGATACAGGCGCTTAGTACGATGGCACTACGGTGCCTGTCCTTCGTGTCATGGAAGGTGAACCCGGTCCCATGCTATGATCAGGGCGATGACCGGGAGGAGGATCGAGTGCAAATAAGATCTGAAGGTGATGATTCATTGAAGGACTGTAAGCCAGAGATATAGGGACCGTACAGAGGAGGGAGACTGCGAGGAGATTAAGGCCGCGTTGTGGTATTTGAGCATTTCGGAGAACTGTGCGAGAAGACGAAAACTCCGCTGACGGTGCCGACGCTGCTCGGGCAACCAACGCACTTGTAGATGAGGTCCCCGGTTTGTGGATGATGCCTGACAGCACCGATGTGCCTCCCAAACCTCTCGGTATGCCGTAATAACCGCAAGCGCATCAGTACCCCCTCAATAAAGTCCGCTGGACAATGCTACGCGTGCCCCATGAGGCCATGAATTCTCGGGGAGAAACATTCTACACGCCATGACGGGGGTGAGAATGTGCCGCATTTAGCAGGTATAGTGGTTGGAAGGGGCAGCGACCAACAAATGTGCTTCTTAGTCGGGTCGATGACGCGGGGGCGATGATCGACGTCCGGTGGCGGGGTGAGTGACGAGAGATTTAAAGTGGGCTGTGTGTGGCTCACAGACGATGTGCCAGGCTGTGGAATCTGCGACTACATTCGTGAATCGTTCTGCAGATGGCTTGGCTTTGGATGCGAGGGCATTTTCTCGACTCCATCATTTATCTGGAAGGAGAAACTGGAGCTGCGCTTTCTACAAGTGAGATTGAAGTTACCGTATACCTTGAGCTCACACAAAGAAGCCCCAGAATCATAATCGCATCGAGTTGGTGGCCATAGAAGACTGGGTCTGGTGTGAGGGAATTGCTCGATAAATAAATCGGGGGGGAAGAACAATCAAGCATCGCTGGTCATGGGCGTGAGGTGAGAGAGGGGCGAGGGGTGGACATAAGGTTGGAGACTGGTCGGAGCAGCTATTGAATTGGCTGGACGCATATTAGGTCCGAAACGCTAGGGCGTTAAGACCGTTTCTTTTCGTTTTTTCCAGGGCGGACGTACCGCATCAAATTTTCTCCCCTTGACCTGGCCTCTTTGTGTTGGGTATGAAGATTTATCGAAGTCGCCCCAGAGTATTACAAGGGTGCGACGTAAAAGTACCGGAAAGCGGAGTCTGACCCTGAGTGGCGGAAAGGTTTAGGGCGCGACTGTCGGCATCTCCGACGACAGCGCGACACATTGAATTGCAGAAGTGCGCGTATATGTTCACAAAGGTCACTCTCAGCAGACAGCTGCCGTGGATGTGGCTCCGTGGCAATGATGATACTAATAGTATTCGCGAATATGGTCACGGAGCTTCGTTGGGTCTTTGGGGGAAGGTTGTCAAATAAAAGAAGCAGACTCATGGAAAGTGATGAACTGCGATAGGACCTCCTTCGTTCCATAGTAGGGGGAAGCCGAGCCACCTCAATGGACTTGGCAATAACGATAGAGTTCGACCACTCAACCCCAGCCACTCAACCCGCGAGTATTGGTAAATAATTGCGCCGGGCGACGGGTTTGCAAGCCAAAACGGGTCGGCGCACGAAATCCGCAGGTATGTATCACCGACTGGGTGGCCAGGTTGCATGGGCGCGAGTTGCGGGGCGTTGCCTCAGGGAGGCTGGGCGAAGGCAGACCCGTGATACCACTAAATGAACGGGGTAAAGGTGATCCCGTGGGGTGCCAGGGTGGACCCGTCCGCGTGAGCACTCATCCGATTTTTCGGAGAGACGGGGAACCGCATTTGTACTGTACAAATCGGCACACGGGTTCTTTCTAGAACCCAGGCGAGAACCAGTAGCCACGATGCTTAGGCGATCGTGCGGGCGGAGTCCAAAAGTCCATTGATGGAGCAGTCCGTACTCCATGAGAGCATCAATGAAGCGAGAAAGAAAAGGAAGGAGGCGCTGGCTGAATCGTATAGAGTGGATAAAATATCACAGAGATGACTAGGTATTATGCCTGGCGACTACTGAAATGTGGCGCAGCAGTTGCAATGAGGAAATATCGACGACTGTGAATTGGGAAACAGTTACGATCATTCCGATGACCAGGGAGGGAAATGGCTAGATTCCGACGGGGGTTTGGAAAAGAATGGCCGCCACATCCGGGGAAACCCAGTGTTTGGCGCGACCACTGGTCGACGCCGCCATGTATCCGCCTTCCACTCGAAGCACCCCGGTGATGGTGGGTCGAGATCTGTGTATGGCTCGAAGCGTTATGTCGGAAATGAACAAGGCAATGCACCCCCCAGTTTCCACGTTCAAGTACTGACAAGAATAACATCACAAAACATCTCCGAGTGGCGGCGGCAAGTGACACGAGGCGTAAAGGCGACGGGGCGCGGGGGGGGGGGGGTTAGGAGGTTACAAGAGGGCTGGTGGACGAGACGATACTGAGCCCGTCGGCACTGCCTCCGCTCGACTATCCGTCCTGGATTATACTGTGGGTCCAAAATAAAGTACTTGTTAACAGTAGAAGATTCAAGGTCTAGAGCTGACAATAAGGGAACAATGCAGAGCGAGGGTTTGGGACTGAACGGTATACGTACGTATAGATAAGAGTGCCGTGTTAATGGCGAGTGGATGGCACGGCTTGTGTCCGGAAGAGCGGAGATGAACCGAGCGTTGAATAGTTCTTTACATGCGATCACAGCAAGGCGTATGCAAAAGATCCACAGGAGGGTTGTGGGCGGTGAACCTGTTGTCGAGGGTTATTCCGAGCGAAAAAATGCAGGTATGTGCACGGAAGTCAGACGCATCTTAGGCAGACGTTTAACGAAATGTAGGTGTTACAGCTGAATTGGAAGTGGATCAATAATGCTAGATACACCTGCTGAAAGACTCAATTATGAAAGTTGTGGCTCGCTTGCGCCCGAAGGTTTGCAGGGACGACACCAATACAGGCGAGACAAACAGCTGCGCGGAGAGGGATCGATGAATGAGAGCAGAAAACTTCGCCAGGTGATAAAAGTATTTGGGAGATATCCAGACGTGGTCAGATAAGCAGAGGGCCATTCACTAGATGCGATCAGGTATACAGGATTTTCACGGCAAGTTGAGGAGGTCCGGAACACATGGGGATGCAGACCAATTGAAACTTTACCTTACGGAGAGTAGCAGCCTCGTCTGGTATTGTGATTTACCTTCGTGGAATCTAGTACTAAATAAATCGACTCGGACTAGAGCGTCTCTGAAACGGCAGGAATATAGATTTGACGGTAAGGGCGTCATGGGTGCAGGTCCCCAGTATCACCCACGAAGCCTCTCGGGTCGAACGCTGGCTGCTGGGGGCGTTCTGTCGGCTATGTTTGCATAAGGAAAGCATGACTAACCCGATGCAACGGTGGTGTACATTATCTGAATTTTCGAATAACAGGGAACGAACGATGCTCTCTGATACTCTGCATTCCTGCAGCAAGCCTATTCATGTAGCAGATGCTGTGAGTTGTGAAAAGGAATACGATGTGCTGCCAAATCGCGTAGCGGCAGCAAGAAACTGGAGAAAAGGCCGGCCAAAGAAGAATTCAGAAGCATTTGGCCCGCCCTTTGAAAGTGTAAAACACACCCAGCAATTGTGGATGCGATTGTGGATATTGTGCCATTGTGGGCCGGCGTGATTGTCGAACTGACACGCGCTCGTCCGGGTCGGGGCACAGCCTCATGATGCCGTAAGCGGTCACCGGTCACCGCCAAAGTGACTCCTCCTCGCCGCCATCCACGTCGACAACAGGAACACCAACTTTTTACTCGCTTTTCATGCACTGAATCTTAACAGCCTTATTCTTGTTACTTTCATCTAATTCAAGATGCATAAAAATCCCTTTGTACCGCAACCGCCTCCTTATAACCCTCCTCAGCCACCTTTACCCCCGGGTCCTCCACCCCCTCAAACCAGTCAGCCTGACTACTCAGCGTATTGGGCGGCGGCTACGGCTGCGGCTGTAGGTCAGCCCCAAGTGCAGCAGGCGTACAATCCGCAGTGGCCATCGCTACCTGCGCCAGCGCCAGCGCCCTTGCCACCGCGCCCTCCACCTGAACAATCGGCCTTGTATGCAAACTACGGATACGGCGGCTCGCAAAATTTCCAATGGCAGCAACAACAACAGCAGCAACAGCAGCAGCAGCAACAACAACGTGCACAGCAGGCGCTGTTCCAGCCACCGCAACCGCCACCGCAACCCCCTGCAATGCAACCGTACACCCCTTATCAGCCCCAGGCTGTTGCAGGATATGTACAGCCTTATGTCCCCCAAGCAGCGCCGATTCCACAGCAGCCTGCTCCTGTTGTTCAGAATCTGTATGGCCAACAACCCCAACAGCCTGGGCGGCAATTTTTCCCTCAACAGCCGCGTCCTAACCAGCCTTTCAACCACCCGCAACCGCAGCAGCAACTACACCATACGCCCCCTCAGCACCTTCCGCCTGCAAAAAGACAAAAGTTTGATGGATCGGGCACGCATAATCGCGGTCCTCAACCCCTTCCTCCTCCTCCGCAGTTCCGGCCACCTCCCCCCCTTCAGCTTCGGGTCCGATGCAACAGCAGCACCAACAGCAGCAGCCGATGGCAGGCAGCTTCTCTTCCGGCCGTGGAGGAGGGGCAGGTGGGGGTCCTATGGGCCGTGGTGGCGGGCCGAGTAATCGGGGTGGAAACCGCGGTCGCGGGGGGAACATGGTAAATAATCGTGGAGGAACTGGACGTGGACGCGGTAGCAGTATGTACAGTGGTGGTCGTGGCGGCTCCCAGACTGGCAATCAGCTCAAGAGCCACAGCTCACGCGGCAACTTCGGCGGGGGTCGGGATTACGGAAATCGCGATCACGGTAATCGTCGTGGCGGTTCTTTCGTTGGGGGTGGTCACCATCAAGGCGGCAGCGGTGGCAGCAGCGGCGGCGGGTCTTTTCGTGGCCGTGGCCAGGGCCACGCGTATCCTCACTTTTCGCGCGGCGGGCGACACGAAGGTGCCTTTGGTTCCCGAGATGGTTCCATGGTATCTTCGAACTTTTTAGGCAGCTCATCGGGTAGCGGAAAGAAGGATGAAAACCGGAGGAACTTTACTGATTTCAAGATTGTTGGGCTCGAGATCCAGGATCTTTCCTGGACTTGGGGCGTCATTCCAGTGTCAAAGTCTCAGATCAAGGCTGAACCCACCCCTTCAGCGCCTTCTTCCTCCCCATCGGCTGACTCTGAAGACACCGTGAGTAAGTCCACCTCCCAGACAGCTAAAGGGGAACCCGCGGATCCCACTACGTCATCAATCAATGCACGGGAGGACCCTGACGCCACAGTGGTGAAGGGGGAATCCATACCTGATCCGAGGGCTATACCGACTGCACCCGAAACTCATGCAGGTCTCTCAGAGGCACAACCCATTGTTGAAATGCCTGCACCAACTGTCATTCCTCCCCCACCCTCCCGAATGCGAATCTACTTTCATTCCCCAGTGACCCCTGATGACTCTCGCCCAATCCCCACCGGCACATCTTTCTCTATGTCCGGATCGGATGAGCTTGGTTCTCGCAGGGGGAAACGGAAGAAATTGGAGGACGATGACGGGGATATAGAAGAGGGGCGCGCGCGCCCTCCGCCACCTGGTGGGTCCCGTCCCGAACGGTCGATGAGTGATGATAGATTGGAACGTGCGAGTGCGGCCCCGAGTGTCGAGCCAAGTGTTGCCGAGACGGCGAGCGAAGGCGACTGGCTTATGGCCGCTATCGGGGAAGACGATGGTGACGGAGAAGACGAGGGGGGCGAACTCCAATTGCCTGGCAATGACCCTATTAGCAGAGATGGGAGTGGCTATGTTGCTGAGGGTGAATATGGTGAGTTTAAGTTTTCCCTTTCTAACCGTTGGAGTTTGTGTAGGCGTTGGCAGCGGCGCGCTGGGATTGCCCGAATGCGCCGCGCCCCGTGAGCACAGGCGTCTCAGCGGCGTCTGCGTGCGGCCATGTCACTGACTTCGGTTACGTTGTTAAGGCAGTCTCGAGGATGGTGTCGCTACCCAGGTTGATGACAGCGAGGGTGTCCGTGATTTGGCAGATGAGAATCCCAGCCTCATGGATGGACAGACGCTGGATAATGCTCGCGAGGCATCCCCCGCAACTTCGCTTGCCACCACACAAGCTGCGGATGTTCCTGAGGCTCAGGACCCGGCGACGTCGCTCGACACGAGCAGTGGCTCTGATTTGGCCGTGGCTGGACAGCTAGCTGTCGCTCCTCATCCGGAGCAGATGGATGGCGCTTTATCGGGCCCATTCGAGGACCCTGGGTCCGTTGACGCTCGGAATGAGCTTGCGGCTACGGCCCCTCCCTCCGAGGAGGGCGCGTTCGTTATTTCTCCTTCATCCTCTGCCCCTGCTGTACCTGACAGTTCCGTCCTCGCCTCATCATCTTCCTCTGATACATCTGTCGCCGCTCTGCCCACGGAGTCGGTTTCCCTCGATGAAGAACCCCCAGCTGACCACGCCCACAGCCCCGATGTGCTGGCACCAAGTGCGCCAGAGGAGAGCATAGCTTCCTCTACCTCTCTCGTTGAACGTTCTCTCGCCCAAGACGACCCTTCTTTTGGTGATCCACGTGTTGTAGGTGCGGATGACACTCAGTATGACCCCGCAACGCAGCCCGAACTCCATTTCGATGGCCCTGCATCCTCGGACACGAGTACGCTCATCTCGGGGTCTACCGCCTCAACATGTGGCGAATCAAATCGGTTGCCCATGAAACCTGAACCCCAGCCAAGTGTCCGCGCACCCTCTGCCAACCGTCTCTCGATCTCGTATGCCGCAGGCACAAAACGGCTCGTCGTCAATGCAGAGATTGTAGAACAGCTGAAGATACATAGGAGCGACGGTCGAGTGGAGATCACACTGCGGGTTGAGAAAGCCGATGCGAATGAATTGAATGGCATCATCGTTGGTTCTCTCCATTGACAATACTTCTTCCGTGAACTAACTTTTTGGTGAGGGCAGATCGAGAGCCTTTCCGAAACAACCAAGTCGTACTCCTCACTCGAAACGCTTTCTCCCACTGTGGAGTTGGATCCCACGGTTCCGCCCTTCTCTCGGGCGGATATCCCCTCCGCAGTGACGCTACTCGTCTATTTAGATACGGAACGCCCTCTATCTGAACCAAAATGGGTTAAGTCAGGTGATGTGCAGGAGTGGCTGAAAAGCATGTTCGGGCGAATGTTCTGGCTCGCTGGCGACGCAGCTGATGGGTGGGAAAAGAAGATTGATGTCGTTGATCCGGATCCAGTAAGCTTTTGCCTCTGTTTCGTCACCTGAAAGAAGCGTGATCTTCTGAATAACCTTGTGCAGGCGCCTACGATCTGGACTGTGCTCGATAGTTGGGCGGCAAACTCCCCGGTTGGGCTACAAACGGAGCGCCAGCGTTTCGTACGCACTCATATGGCAGAGACAGATCACCTTCTCGAGATCCTGCTTCGTCTCGTTCGTGGAGAACGCGCTACCCCCTTTACGCAGGCATCACCCGCGATATCGGCACCGAGCGTTGCTGGCCCCCTTCTGGCTGCCCTATCTCCCGGCTCAGCGCACGGTCCGCAGCAGACCCACGTCTCCCTTGCGGTGCTTGCACTGTGGCGCATGACGGAAGGTTACGCAGCGAAGGCGCTTCAGGAGAAGGGACGCGTCGAGGCAGAAGAGCGCCTCGGGGAGATCATCCGATGCTTGCCTTCACACCTGCTTTACAAGAGCTTGGACGGCATCTTCAAGGAATGGAAGGTAGAGAAGAAGAATGGCAGATGATAATGTACCTAATGCGTGCGCCGCGTGCCTGTCGTTGTCCTCCCGGTCTTTCCGTGTTTGCGATACGCGTATATATCTTTGGCGAGCATGTTCTCTAACTGGGGTGTGATCTGCTAGCTACAGGGGTGAGCGTCCGCATGTTTCCGCGAAACCTGCCAGGCTGTGCACACCACGTCACGGAAGCCACTGACAGCTTCGTGAAGTTTTTCACTCTAATGTGCTTTGTTTATACAAAAACTGAATTGGTCGTTATCAAAGACTACTAGTCGACGGGAGCAAGTCATGGTCCCAGCGGCTACGCCGTGGGCCCGGGGTCAGCCGCGCAGAAAGTCACCCCAGGGAGGACTGCATGCGTGGACCTCGTGGCCTTTGAATCACCGGCCGAGCCCACGGCGCTTTATGCCTTGAATAATCTAATCGAGACATCCGATTTTTTTCACAGGGATGCCCTACGCTGCTGTAATCCATATACGAGAGGATTGTGCACGCATCAGAAGCACGATCACAATGCTGGACGATAATGCATCAGATCACTGACAACGGACATCAAGTGGCGAGACGGAATATAACGTGGAACAGGAAGTAGAGGGAATCTGCCTAGCTATTCACCGTCTCCGTCAGTCTGTCCGTGCTGCGACCAAAAAAATTCATGATAATGCCGGGCGGTCCGCGGCTGAGGCGTTTACGCCGGTGTACGCCACTCATTATGCGCAAGCCGGCTGTAAGTCGCAGTAGAAATATCATATTCCATGCGGTGGTAGAAAGACTAAGGTGGCACCCGGACACGCACGGAAGGTCCCGGATTGGACAGAGACAAGGGTCTAGTGTACTTAAGAGGCTAGAAGGAAAAACATACGACTGGCGCAAGGCTCGCACTCGTCAGATGGGGAAAACTAAGCGCCCGTATCCAATTTGCAGGTCCTGTACGATTGGAGACACAATAGGACCAGCCGAAGAATGTCCTTGCGATCGAGACAGGTAAATTGAGATCGTCGACTGGCATCGGTAGGTTGAACTCGTTGATGGACTGGACACATGTACCGAGCATTGGGACGGCTCGGAAACGGTAAGGACTACGCTATCACGCAGGAGGCTACATCACGCAGACATGAGGTAGGTGACTCCGGAGTTGTGTTGCCAGCACGTCAACATGGGGAGACCTCCCAGGACAACGTCCAATCGAGGAACGTATGCCGGACAACGAACCACAATCGAGGACCATGATGCAGGCATACCATGATGACGAGAGAACCTGTCCTCATCATGCAAGCTTGATCGTCAACAGGAGAAAGAAGAGGGGCAAGCCAAACAGGCAAGCTTATCTGTGAACACCGGGATTGTCACACACCCCCAACATGAGCGAAGGTAATAAATGTTCTGGCCGCGATCGTAGATGTCGGTGATCTGGCCCAGAAGATTGTATGCATGTTCTTGCTAGATGTAAGGAACGAGGGTGCTGGGAACTGAGTGGGAGGATGAAGGGAATCGTGCGTTATCTACAGAGATGGGAAATATTGGGGGGGAGGCAACTTGAAATCGAGGGTCCGTTACATGCATTGCAGGTTAGATGATAGATTGAGTCTACTCGATGGGCGGCTAGGACAGAAGCCGATTCATCTCGAGATGGGCTGTTCACTTTAATTTCAATAGCCGATAGCCAATTTAGTCTTGGTACTATCAAGGTCGAGACAGTGACAGCCGATCTCGTTATTCCCAAAGAGAATCGAGAAGACGCAAGGGGGTCTCGTGAAGGACCCCTTGATGCTGAGGTGACAAGCCATTCGAGGGGGGCTTCGAATAGCCTTCTCGTCAACGATTAACAAATCGGTGCGTTGCGGAGTGCGCTGATGACGAAAAGTTGGCAAGGCAGAACAGGGTAGTTCTTTAGAGGGTAGCGTAACTATCTTGACTTGCTTATTTTGGCTGGCTTGCAGGCACGAGCATCACTGGCGCACACCGATTACTGCTGAAACACCATACCTCAGCTTACTGGCCTCAGCTGGCTGTCAACGACCAATAGCCAGGTCTTTGTTGCAATCAGGTAAAGCCAGAGGTATGTTTTCTCGTCATTTGCTCGCGCTAAGCCTTTAGGTCAATTTGCCGTACATATGTGCGTTGCTCAGTCACTGCAGGCAGCTAGTGCCAGGAATCAAACGTGTTCTTTACAATATGTGCGCCAAGCCCAGGGTCTGATCTTCGCTCCCAAATCTACCAAAAAGCAAGGACTCTCGACAAAGTGTGCTAGACTGTTGGCGATCCTCTAAACAGAATTTCATTATCGGTCCCTCACCCAGCGACTCGGATTTGGTACCTCACCCTGCTTGCTGTGTGGTCTGGATGATCACGGTTGGGTCAGCACCTAGTCCGCGTTGTGATGCGATCCATTCCTTGTTCGCATCTATATAAGATGTAGGACATGGCGCCTCTTCAGTCTTCCAACCAGTTAGTTCACTTGACTAAAGTCGTCTCTTCTTCCACCTCAAAGGAAAAGCCTCTTGTGCTCCCAAGAACAAAAGAACAGAAACCCCGACCTTGTTACCTAGACTGTGCGCGGTATCAGGTGGCTCCAACTGGATCGCCGTCCGCTGACTAGTGTTCAGGTTCCGCCCATGGATTTGATGCAGTCATTTGACGCTATCCTGTTCCCGGCAGACGGGCGCCCACCACACGTCGTCTCGCTTATGACAAGCCCGGCGTCTTTCTCAAACCCCCATGCTCCGGCGCAGACGAGCACGGCGCGCATCCCACATCCGGAGGTGCACATGGAATACATCGCAGAAGACCCCAACATGCGGGCGTGGAACTACTTTGTATGTGCTTTTTTTTTTTTTTAGCAAGTCGCGTTTGTCGTTGTGCTCACTGGAACGTCATCATGGCTACACCCCACCGGCCAACAAACTCACCTGATCTAGCCCGTCGAAGCGCTCGATATGATGAACAAGAAATTCGCCAACCCGTACATCATCTACTACCCCGTCGTCTCGCGCGACGGGATGCCGTTCCCCGTGAACCGGACCGTGCGAGACATTCAGGAGGAAGTGAACAAGGGCCGGCGGCTGCGCGAGGACCAGCTCTGGCGTGGGAATATCGTCGCGGCCAAATTTGCCGACGACCAGTTCGCGCAGATGATAGACGCGTCCATGGCGGACTTTCCGATCCTCAAGAACTTCCTTGGCACGCACGCGTCGCCGATAAGGGTAAGCAGTGACGCACTCCCCGCTCCCCCGACCATCGCCACCACCACCCCCACCCCCACCTCCACTACCGCCACCGCCCCTTCCTCCTCCTCCTCCTCTTCCTCCTCCCCACCGCACCTGCCGATTCCCCGACTCCCCCCACCCCACCACCCCGCCGGCTTGCCGTTGGCGGGCGGCGCCGCCCCGCAGATGCAGTTCGCTGAGTCTGCCAGTAGCTGCCCGCAGGCGTATGAGCGCGAATCGCTCGTGCCCGCACACGGTGTCCGCGTAGTAGCCATGCAGCCCGATCCTCATCGCGAGCCCAAGACCGCGAGCGCCGAGCAACAGCAACAGCAGCAGCAGCAGCAGCAACATCAGCAACAACAGCATCATCAACACCAGCCGCCCATGGAGCTGTGACGATTTCTTTCCCTCCCTTTCAGATCTTCACCTCCCCCCACATCTGCAAGTTCCGCTCCGACGTGATCGCCGCCTAGCCAGGGCCTAGCCTGTCTGCCTGTCTGCCTGCCTGCCTGCCCCGCCCCGCTTCGTCGCTCGCTACTGGTTAATCCCCGTCCCACTCGCCAATTCGCCAAACCCCGCTCGTCCATTCCAAGCTATCCGTTCGTCCTTCCATCCTTCCATCGCAATATATGATATATGGTGGTTCTTCCGTGTGCGTTTCATTTTCTGAATCTGTATCCTTATCCGGACCTAGCGCCCTGTGCATGCAGATAAGACGGCAGGAAAAAAGGATTTTCCTCCCAGACAGCTGCTGCACGTTTATGTTACATGTATCATGTATATACAGTAGTAGTAGTATTACTCGGACTCGTGGACCATACGGACATTCCTCGTAGCCAGGCGAACGGCGGGGGGGGGAGAGAGAGACGAAAATTAGTTTATAATCGGATGCACCATTTTTATCATATCACACACACATGACGATCTGTATCATCATAAGTTTGCCAGTGACCGACAGCCTGATTGCCCATATGACCTCCTTCTGACGGTGTGTCATCCATGTTTTTCTGTGTCTCATGCTGCAGCCGTCTTCTGAAACCAGTTCTGGGCCCACGGCGCCCGGTGGTGGAAAAACGGCGAGTTGAAGGGAAGCCACCTGACAAGCCTGCTGCCGCTCACAGGGGAGAGTTGGAAGCAGAACGTTAAACCATAATCACGCCATCGCACGACTCCCTGTTCTGAACGTTTAGGACAACTTACGCCCTCCCTTGCCGACCTGCCAGTGGCTGCAGGAATAATAAAAAAAGAGCATACCGCTCCGCGAGTACTTAAACAACACAGACGCATCCCGCGACCACAGAAGCAGCCAGCGAGCCACCAAATAGACCCAGTCATGTCCGCCATGAATGAATCCACTTCATAATTCATTGGTCATCTAACAGCGATTGGTTGCACGCGAGGCGCGGGGGCGTGGAGTGTGGAGCGTGGGATCGGTGTGCTCGGGCAGCGCTTACAGGTGTCAGATGTATTAGCTTCACGTACTGATGACGCGATCGGGTGAACACACGCAGTCTACGTCAGGACCTGATAAATCTGTAAGGGGGTGCTTAGATCAAACGGAAGTTGATAAGGATCAAGGAGAGTTTGGTTAGTCGATAGTTAGTTTGATACGTGGACCGTGGGGGTTACGGTGGGCTTGTGCTGTACACATCAACTGTCAAATAACATAAGCAAAAACGATTCGCCCAAACTAAGCACCGGCCGGGACATGACGGATGAACCCCATGTCTGCGAAGGTGCATGCGCGCGCTCAAAGTTCTTCGTGTGCCTGGCCACCAGACTTTGGCTCTGGCTCCGGCTCCACTCCCACCGGCTCCGGTTTCGCCTCCTTGCCATGTACGGGCTCAGCGCAGGCGCAGCACCCCAGCGCGCCCTCTGCGCCGCGTCCTTTTTCGGATCACAGTGCGGCGGTAACGGGCTCGTCGGGTCGATGGGCGGGTGGTTCACGCGGCCGACTTTGAAGTACGACTTGTGGTCTCTGAAGAACGCTTTCCAGTGTTCTACGCTCTGCGAGACGCGTCAGACGTGTTCGTCCCCACGAGACAGAGGAGTGGGTAAGAACACTTTACCTGGATTTCGCTCTCGGAGAGCCCGCGCAAATCGTGCGTGCGGTGGTCCTTGAAACAACCCGTTCCGAATGCCCGCGCGGCATCCACGCCCGCCCTAACAAAAACAGTTAAGGAACGCACGCTGTACGCTATTCGAGATGTGGGGCGTACATGTGCGCGTAGGACCCGCCTGGGCCGTAGATGCGGCGATTACTCGACACATCATAAACGTCTCCATCAATCTGCACGCGCAAAAAAAAAAACAAAAAAAACAAAAAAAAAAGGGTCAGTTCCAACGGGGCTCAACACCTCCCAACGTACCACGACGATCACGACCACGAAAAACGGAGCGTGGCCCCACTCAACTCACCGCGAGATAAATCGGCGTGCCAGCATCACCACTCCCATCAAACCGCCCCAACCCCCCCTCCGAAAACAACCTCTGCCGCGTCGTATACCCCACCCACAACTTCCTTACCCCAGCCCCCCACCCCCTCGCTCCACGCCCACTCGCCCGTGACGAATTTCCCCGCGAGGACCGCGACGACGAGCACGTAAAAGAGGACTTTCAGCAACCCGAGCAAGCCGATCTCGCGCTCGGCGGTCGGGTCCGGCTCTGCGGGGGGCGGGTGGGGGTCTCCGCGCGCGATGGCGGCCAGACGGGCGTCTTCGCGTTCGCGCCAGGCGGCGTGTAGCTTGGCTTGTTCGTCGCGGTAGGCTTTGTACCTAAAAAAAAAATCACCAAAAAAATTGGTGAAGGGCGCGGTGGAAGCGACGAGAGGTTGCCACTGGGAGAGAACATACGCGAGGAAAGGCTGGTTGGCACGCTTGGTAGAGACCATACGGTCGGGGATGGCAGGATCTGCGACTTTGGGCCCGTCATCGACGAAGTTGGGGTCTGGCCTACCCTCTGGATTTGAAAACCAAGACATGTGTGTGTGTACACAAGGTGAAGTGGCATAGACCACGTGCTCGCTTAGAGGGGTTTTTATTACAAGCCAAAATAGAGCATCTGATAATTAGGTGAATAGACCGCCTGCCTCTACAGAGGGGCTGGGGACGGGTGGATAAGCTACTAGGGGTACGAGGTACGGGTAGATAGATGGTACAGACATAAGACTCGAGGGGGACAAGTAATCTGCTCAGTTCTTGGTTCACAGAGGATGTTTCAAAAAACAAAATGGACAAAGGAAAATCGACGAAAAGAAAATAGAGAAGAAAAAGGATACATGCCCCTGAGTTGTAGTAATACCGGAGATTAAGCGAGGGGAAAAAAAAAAGTGATTGAAATAGCGCAGACGAGATGTGTTGGATATCACCACCGCTGGCATGTGTCGTCTGTCGGGCGTGAAGGAGAACCAACTGAACTTGAACGAAGAAAGAATAAGAAAGGTGAGATGAGATGGCAGAGTCCACCGAGCGCTGCCAGGGGAAGGGAGGGGGGTAAGTGGGTACAGCTAGCCGATGAGCGTGTTTATTGAGCGGATTGCGGTGCGGTTCCATTATGAATTGCGACTTGCGAAGAAAGCAGAAGTGAGGGGCGAGGGCCGAGAAGAGAGAAAACGAGATCCAAACGAAGCAGGAACGGATGAATAGCGACTGCTCCTCTCACGGCAGGTCATGCCGTACGCGTCGCCCTGCTTCTCGATCCCCACCGCCCATGCGCGGCCGCGATTCCTGTGCCGCCACAGCGCCTTTCTGAGACACCGTCACGTACGCGCCTCCAATCTCTTGGCCATTCTCCAGCCCTGGTGGCACCGTTGGGCCAGTGTTGCTCAGATACTGCACGTCGCTGTCCAAAAAGTCAAAGTCGTCGTTCTGACTACGCAGCGCCACAAACTGTGGCGTTTTTGTGAACTAGAATGACGCACAGTCAGTATCCGTGCAAGTATGCGCGTGCGGATGTGAACAGACCTTTGGGACAGAATCGGTGGCCATGAGCCGAAATACATGCGTTTGTATGCGTTCGTATAACCGGATCATCATGTGCAATTGCGTCGCATTGAAGGAGCTCAACTGATCTGCCTCGAGACGACCCTGGAATGGGGTGCCCGTCAGACCCTGCATGACCTCGCTCAGGTACGCCGAGAGTTCATTGCGTAGTCCGTGATCGATGTTCAGCTCGGACTGACTGCTTGGGGCAAGGTAGACGGTGTAGATATCATATGCTTGCTGGATGAGCGCCTCGTGATGTTGTTCCATGGCCTGCTGGCCTGCCGTGTGGACTCTACCGCCCACCGGATGACTTCGCTCTGGTGGGGGGCGCTGGAAAGCAGTACTGCTCGCGGTCGAGGTGATGTTGAACTTGCGTTTGAAATCTTGAACTTCGAGCCAGAAGGCCAGATTCTCTTCGCAGAAGTTGTCCCGTAAGAAGTCACGAAAGAGATGACAGAGCGTTGGGTTATCGATAATGAACTTGAGGCGTTCTGTGTTGCTCTCCCTTGTGCGCCCGTCCACGGTGTTATCGCCGGCGTAAGACGCGTTGAGCCTCTCGGCGAGGGAAATTCGTCTATGAATCCTGGCGTCTGTGGATGAGGGGGGCACAGCGGTAACGGTGCTCTCCATTTCAAGAGACGAACGCTCGGCGGTGCTGAGGTTGGCAGTTGAGCTGCTGGGTGAGCCGCGTGCGGCGATAGATCGAACCGTGTCCCAGCGAGCGGTTCGAACCCCCTCTTCCGTGATCCTGTAGATCGCCTTGGCTGTGCATCGGAATTCACCCGTTTGCTGAAGTAATGATTGGTATAAGTCCGCTCCGAACGCAAAAAAAAAAAGAAGAATGGATGACCACATACGCTAACGGGAGAATTTCCACCAGGAGCGGAGCCACGGACGGTGAAGATGATGGCGGAATCATTGTTCTTGCGCTTATCACTGACGAGTGTTATGAAGCCGAAACGAACAAATTGGGCCGCCATCTCGGCGGCTTCCTCGCGACCGACGACAGAGGTGAAGTCACAGAGCCACTCGAGAGCGGCGAGGGCGGCAAAACAAAACCGATGGGTGACGGTTTGGGATCTGGTGGTACCGGATGACTGGCGATCTGCGACGTCCATGAGCTGGATGCCTCTGGCGCGTTCGTGATAAGCGACTGTAGGGTCGGGATTCTGGACCATTTGAGATTGACAATTGGCTTGGCGGCCAACGAAACGACGGAAGAGGGCGGTTATGACGGATTGGGAGACGATGATTTCATCATCGACAGAGCGACGTTCGAGATGAAGGAGCTTCATGCATATGGGTTGGGTGGCGAACACGCGAGCTAAATGGTCACCGTTGATGCCGTTGCGACTGATGAAGCGTTCGAGGACATGAAGGCCCTTGGGTGTGAGAACGTAGACGCCACGGTCCTTGAAGAGATTTGAAGAAGGGTCGGCCGCATTCTCGATGAGACGGGCGTCCATGAAGTGTTGTGACATGGCTTTGGCCATATCGCGAGTCATCGAGAAGGTCGTAGTTGTCGTCGTCGTGATCACTCGTGAGGGTTCTCTAGGGTCCGGCCCACGATTAGATTGGGAAAACTTGAGAGAAGCAAGGTTTGCGGCTGCTTCATCGCTGGTTGAAGGATGCCCAAAAAAAAAAAAAAGTAAGAAAAAGACTAGGAAATAAAGAGAGGGGACGCACGTGGAAAAAGAATTTGGGAAGGACCGAAAGAACTGCTTGTGCGTTGTGAGTTGTAACGAAACGATGAGTGTTGCAAAGAGATCGAGGGTGTCCTGGAAGGGATGAGGGAGGTTAGGAAAGGAAAGGAAAGGAACGGGGATGGAAAACATGCTTTTAGGAATGGGCGGCCTCGCTTCGTGGTCTTCATCATGTGGGAGGAGGAAGCCTGGGGAGATGCATCTTGTTGCATGGTAGGGGAGATGAAGGGAAAGGGGAAGGAGAGAGGGAGAAAGTGAAAAAGTGAAAAGGGAAGAGGGGAAGAAGGGGAGAAGGAGAAGAAGGGAAACGGAAGGAGAGGAGATGTAAGGATATGGGGATGGGAATGGGAATGGGAATGGGAATGGGAATGGGAGGAAGGGGCAGTCCAAGGGGCGCCGACAGGTCTGATGTGCTTTGTGTGTTTGCCTCGCCTTGCGTTGCTATACCGCCCCCTACTACACCTACACAATCAAAACCTTCCCCTCCATCCCCTCCTCAATCTTATAACTTACTTCTTCTCTCTTTACTCACTCTCCATCATCATCTTTTCCATCATATCTCATCTCACTTTTACACCATCGCACCGCAAAACTTGATAACACCACACGGACCCCGGACCCCGTGCACCATTCCAGCCAGCTCAGCCTCAGGTACACAAGTCCCCCAAACACGCTCGAAGATCTTCCAAACAAATCTTTCCCTTTCCCTGCTTCGACCCCTCCCTTTCCCCCTTTCCCTGCCCCGCAACAGTCCCTGATTATGATACACTCCACACCCACACCCTCTCCTCTTCTCATCCTACATGACTCATACACTCATCTTTCGGTCTTTCGGTTCGGAGTCCGGCTCTGAATTGTTTGAAGTTTGAATTAACTCCAACGCGAGGCTCTAGCGTGCCCTCATGCCCGATCGCCATTTGATCGCTCCTCTCACTCTTGCCACGACATTCATTTGAAACAGCATACCGAGTACTTATTACGATCCGGATACCAGTACATGTTTTAAGTAAATGCGAATATCCCGACCCATACGGGCAAGGAGGGTTTTAAATGGTACGTACTATATATGTTTCGATCTATGCACATATGGAATGCAAAATGTCCAGTCTTTGACTCAGGACAGGCATCTACAAACCCATTCGCTGCCTCGTGTTTAATTAATCTGGCTCGTGCCGATCTCGCTTGGCACTTTATTATTAGCCTGACCACCTCCCACTGGAACTTGCTAAGAGTGACCGTTCGTGAGCCATTTATTTCATGGTCCAAAAGGGAAGCTGCGCAACAGCCGTTCGGCCCCACTTTTGTTGTACCCAAAGAAGGGGCCGGACAATAAGGGGGTCATTTGTGCGTCGTCGTCATACTTGCTTGTGTCATCAAACAGCCCCGACGAGTAGCAGTAGCGCTAGCACGTCATTCATCCCTGTCTTACCGAGTTAGTTACTAGTGGCTTCTCAAAACGGACTCGCATCTGTCCTTTCGTACGACAAGCACCTCCACCGTAGGCCAAACCGGCGCTAAATTTACCAAGCGGCCTCGAGGCCTCACGTCATATTATTTCGTTACTGCATTCTTCTCATCTTTTTTTGCGTGTATTGTTTAATTGTGCGTGGCGTGCCTGCCCGAGCCCTGGCAACCCCTCGCACAACCAGCGGCGCGACCCTGCCCATTGTTCTTCCTTGACTGCACAAACAAAACAAAGACCACCTAATGCGTGCGCCCCTTTCCTCGGCTTCGGCGGGCGCAACGTAAGTGCCATATATGGTATGCGTTTGCCTGCATTTGGCCAAGCTGACGCCCAGCACCCGCAGCCGAAAAGATTCTTCCCTCCCATATCCTCTTGACTGTTCCCTTAGCTCTCCTCTCTCTCTCCACAGATCCGGCACAGAGTTGCCGCCGCCGCCAACTTCGGCTACCACCTCCAACACTGTACCAACTCCCCGCACCCTCCCTTCAGTACGGTATGTCGGACATAGGATCTCTAGGTTTCGCTTGACGATAACGCCATGTCCCGGAGAGGTAGTGGTCCGCGTAACATCAACGGCATGTGAAAAAAAAAACCCCGCCTACCGAACAGCTACTCCCACCTAGCCCTATCCTTCGTACGGTGGCTGGCGTTCATCGGTGTTCGCTTCCATTCCCTTGCCCCCTGTCTCTACTCCTATTTTCTGGGCCAGTCGCGTGCGACTACTCTACACAACCCCCCCCGTACAACTTACCTATCTAGATTCTCGTACCACATGAGTGTGCTGGTGCTTGTTTGTTTATTTGTTTTTCTGCGATCGCATAAAATAAGTCATATGAAGTGCAGAGTAAATCGTGTCACGGGGGGGTGAGATGTAGCCGCCGTGCCTACGGCAAGCGTGATAGATACAGCTGGCAGCCGAGAAGCGGGAGGGAGGGAGAGAGGACACGTCGCTGCCGGTGTCCTCGGTCCGAGTCGGTCGGGCGAGAGAAGGACAAGCCCGAAGGTGATCGAGGTGATCCACGTAGCTGGCGAGTGTGGCTCGGCGAAAGTTCGCGAAACGAAATGAAGAAGCCCGCCGCGCGCGCTGCTGCTGCTGCTGGTGCTGCAAACTCAGACGCGACGTGTAACGAATGCGCTCGTGCAACGTTCCTCTCTCAGTGTCGTAAGTTACTTCTTGCTTCGCGCCGTGGACAGTGGCCCATCATCTAATGTCCCTGTCCCTGTGGTTCGACATCACACCATCTAAAAATACACTATATATCCTGATCTGGCAACGGAGAGAGAGAGAAAGAGACGGTGGGATTCAGGGCCAACAAACACCACTTCGTTACGAGACGTCCGCGGGTACAGTAGCTTCGCGCCCTGTACCGTGACGGGTACGTGCGCGTTTGAAGTATTTTTGAAACAACAACTTTTTGGAGACCTTTATAGAAAAAAAAAACATGAACATACATAAATTTCTTAGTCAAGTCGCGTGGACTTTTTTTCTCTTTTACTCCCTCGTATCCTACACAAGCCCTTGGTCCATTTTTATGGGTGGGCGAGATGAGATAGAAGGTGCGTGTAATACGGCAACTGATCGGTACCGGTCCCGAGAACTGCGCAGGTACTCGGCATCCTACAAATGTGGCGCGGCGCGAGTGAGGAAAGGCCCCGATCATTCATTCCTCTCTCTCCCTTCCCAAGGTCTAGGGGCCCGGAAGAAAGCCTAGGTAATGCTTTTTTTCCCGGACAGTTTGTTCTGAGTCGTGAGCCTGATCGTACTCTCGGGGCCGTCGCCAGCTGTTCGCGCCAGTTCTTTTTTTTCCCTTTTCATGGCCCTGCTATTACCGATTGGCCTACAGTATGTCAGTTATGTGCTTACGAGTATATCCTTTTATGGTAATCATCAGGCTCGGTGGAAGTATGAGTGTCAAACAAGCATACCAAACAAGTTGTTGTTTTAGTTTGCTCCTTGCTTCCCACCTACGGTAGCTTGAGGCGCAAGGGGCGAAAAAAAAAAGGTTGAGAATGCGTTCGGAAGATGTAGGATGAATAATCGGTGCTCCCAGACTGTGTGAGTTTGGACGGCTTGCTGTGCTGCTGTGCGCGCTCCTGTCCTGTGGCGGATCATTCCACATACACACTGATATGTATGGGTCGTTTTTCGTGGTCTGGCTGTGGATTGTGAGGGTTTCAAGTGACAGGACAGGTAATATTGATGATGGGCAAAGACTAGCGAAGCTGATGCTATCCATGCCATCGCATGATAATGCATCGATGCAATGATGGACGGCGATTGTGCGGACTCGTGTGGCTATATGGATATGATTACATCTCCTACACACCACCGAGCAACCGGGATTAATAGCAAATCTGTGCTACATCTGCTGTACCCAAAGAAAAAAAAAACTTACTTCTGCTCGATAAGCCCTGCCCACATTTGTTTTTCTTCCAGCCTGTTGTATACATTTCACACAGAGGAGTGGAGCCGGCTCCAGACCGACCCAAGGCCAAGTCTCCATAGAGACTAGACGAAAGAGGAGTTCCGCCGGCGGAAGACCGTGAAGCCGGGGAGATTGAAGAACGGACGATGGGGTGGAAGTGAGATTCGCGGGAGATCCGCTCCGCGATCGGCACGTCGGGTTTTGATCCGCACCTCGCGCGCTGTGAGTGGTCGAAGGCTAAATGTAACAAACATAAGCACTGTTACGCGACCTCGCTCCGAGGAGCTGGAACAGCAGCCCATGGCCAGCAGGGTCGACATGACCCTAGGCGCCTTCATTGATGCCCGTCGTTACCTTTTTTTCTCTCGTTCACTCTTTTCGTCCATGCTTTGTCCCACGCGCATACACTCGGGGCCTTGTGTGTATCCTTGGGGGAGTTTAAGTCGAGGCCACCGTACGACGGCCACGGCTAATATCTATTCGATCTTGCCGCGGCGATAACGGACATTTTCGGACATCTTGATAGATTGCGGGGAAGGGTCATTCATTCATTCGTCTCGCCGGAGAGGCGGTCGTTTAAGTTTTTTTTTTTTTTTTTCTTCGGCGATTCGCGTTTCATCTCGCTTTCACCATTTTCCCCTACACACATCATCCTCTTTGGTTTTATTGGTTCTCTCCGAGACCCGTGCCTGCAGTGTATGCTACTCGTAACGCGGACCGGCCGTCGCGGACTACAAGCACCCTGACCCTTGCGGTCTTCCGCCGATTCGGAGCCGGGTGTTCTCTCGCCACACCCAACGCGCGTCGCGCCCAGCCACCAACCCAAAACCACCCCGCCTCAGCCAGTCTATACCCGTATAGGATGGCCGGACACGTTGGGTGCGCACGGAACACAGCACACAGTCACTTGTAACACAGATCAGCAGCGCTAAAGTCATATAACTCACGTACAAGATCATGTGGCGTATCTGTTACGTAGCCTCATATCGACGCAGACTGATATTTGCATCAAAAGTGCGTACATCGCATATGGGCGTCATGTATGCTGTGTACCTTTACCGGAACGGTCTCTGCGGGCCGCCGGACCTCAGGGCCGTTTCACGTTACGTACGTCAGTGGGTTAAGGATGTTCCGGCGTGGCGTGCAATGAGGCCGGGGATGAGAGATCATTCCCCTGAGGACTTCGGGTAAGGTATGTGAGCCATCTGGCCCTCCATACTGTATGCACAGGAAAAGCAGACCAGGAAATTTTACCTCCCATGTATCCTTACTTCTATTGGCTTTCGCTTTCCGGGCCGGGCGCGTCTTGTATACATGAAATGCAGAAATTCTCTCTCCTGACACCCGGTCAAGGTGCTAGCCCAGCATAAATCCTGACATCTATTTGCTACTATCAATCGTGTGCCGTTTCACAGTGAGAGGCGTAAACTTGTTCGATTTCACATGGTTCTGACCGCTTAATACTAGTAGTAGTAAGCTCGGTGAAACGCTTGTCAGAGTGAACAGTACACTACGGGTGATCAGATCGCATTGAGTCATCACAGAAAAGAGTGCGATCCGCCGCCCACTTGCGCCCTCTGTCATCAATCACATCAACCCGTGCGTCGCACCGTGAAGTGACTGAATTCCCGTCCGTTCAGCTGAGGCTCTTCGTGTCCGGCAACGGCGGATCTCGGATTCGGATTCGTCCCAGCCAATAGTTGGCACTTCTACTCCCGAGTCACCGAGTTGCGTGCTTCACCTCACTTCACTTTGTAACGCTCGCTCGCTGCTGAGTCACATGGAGGCTTTTTTTTTAGAACCAATGCGTCAGGATTGTGCGCACCGACGGAGCTTCACGGCTCCAGCTACGCTTGTTTATGTTGACTTTGACCCGGAAAACGAGGATCCCATCCATTGATCTTTATCTCCGTGTACATGTTCATCTGCTCACCGGTCTCCCCATTTCGACTCGAGTGACCCGTGGCTTGCCTGAGGCGACCAAGGTACCCGACTCGGGTTTTTTTCTTTTTCTTTTACCTTTTTCCATCTGAATCGGCCCGCTAGTGGAGCTGTTGGAGCAAAGGATTGCTGATCGGTTTCGCGCGTTAGCATCGGGGGTAAACTTTTACTTACGATTTAGATGCGACGGTACCGTTACTGTACAGTGCCTGCTTAGATTGTGCGCCGCGTTCTCCATTTGTCCTAATCCGAACTGCGGCAGGCACGAACTTGCACTCGCCAAGAGTGAGGAATGAGTCAGGTGGTCTCCTGGGCTGACAACTGCGGTCCTTGCCTCATACTGTACAGTACACAGTTTACCAAGACAAGATCTCCGTTTTGTTTTATGTCCTCGGATGTGTGGTGGACCTCAGTCGGATCCATGTCAGAGCCGGTCAAGATCGTGATGGATGCCAAGTAGCCGTGTCAGTTTCACCCCTTGGGGTGTACTGTACTGTACAGCAGCAAGCGCTGCCTAGGTGGTTCCCCCGAGAACTCTGGGTGACCACGTTTGACAAACCGCGACCCTGTCAGGCTGGACAACCTGCTCTCATAGTTGCCTGGTACCACGGCCCTCTCCTTGCCCATACCTCGCTTGTGTGGTATTCCACAGTCGCTATCTTCACTTTTTTAATCCAAGACCAAGATGTCCACTTTACTCCTGTCCTCCACTGTCCTGCAGTGGCTGGCGACCCTGGATTGGACAGGTAAGGGTGAATGTACTCGGCCGTCGGCTGCTCTGGTTTAAGTTCTCGTATCCGCAGTTACTCTGGCCCGAGACCCCAGGCCTCAGGCCTTGCCTAGTCAGTACCAGTTATCAACTACGATCTAGGGTCGAAGTACGTCGGGGCATTGCAAATGTTGCGACTTGATAATGGACAAGTGTAGTCAGCTAAAACCATCGCTTTAACAGAGTCAATCAAGTCCTGGATGGCTGGGTCAATTCACACCTCTGGGCATAGCAAGCACTGCCTAGCTAGTTCCTCGGAGCTCTGAGTGACTATGCCAGATGGTTGGACGACTTGCTCTCCTAATTGGATTCAGTAAACACAGAACAGAATTGCAGCCTTGCACAGGAAGGTCTTCCACAATGACAAGCCCAAGCTCAAGCGTGCAGTGCGGGATCGTGTAAGGCGCTGTACGAAAGAAAGGAATTCTATGGGATAATGCTCATGAGAGGTGGAAGGTAAACGTGTTCCTCACTCTCGATATACCTTCCATTCACACTAGCATCAGCATCGCACACTCTCATTGCGTGCTTATCACCTTAAGTTACTACTTACTCGCACTCACGTTGTGCCCCGTGTCCTGCACTCGTGCATGTGTTTAATCTCCGTACTGAAATAAAGTACTTGCCTTTTCCTATACGCTGGTCAGTGGTTGAATATGGCAAGTAACCCAATTATTAGGTTAGGTGTATTCGGGAATGTTCTCGAAGGGGGATGGCCACGACGGTGACCTCCAAATGATAAAGCGACCACAGGAGTGTGGCTCACCCTTCTTTTGACACAACATGGCAGAAGCTCTCAAAGCTGAAGGCAACAAGGCTTTCTCTGCAAAGGACTATGACCGTGCCATCGATCTCTTCTCCAAGGCACTCGACCTAGATAAAAGTAACAATAACTTTGTTCTATGGTCCAACCGCAGCGCAGCCAAGGCGGGAAAGCGCGACTGGGATGGCGCACTCGCAGATGCTGAACAGGTCTGTATGCCCTTTCGTTCTATGCGCCCGGGGCAACCAAGGTTGAAATGAAACCCCTCTTCCCACCCGCGTGGGCTTGCAGTGTATCGCGGCGAATCCAACATGGGCCAAAGGCTACGCGCGCAAAGGCGCTGCGCTACACGGCCAACGACGCTATGTCGAGGCTATTGAGGCGTACGAGGCTGGTCTCAACATCGAGGACAGCCCCGCAATACGCAAGGGTTATGAAGAAGTCAAAGCTGCAAAGGGTGCGTTGGAATTGCCCCCCATCTTTCCGTCGACGCTTGCTCACACGCTCCTCATAATGTAGCCGCGGATGAGCGTGGCGACGGCGCAGAGGCCATGGGTATCGGTAAGATGTTCAGCGACCCGAACATGTTTTCCAAGCTCGCCGCCAACCCGCGTACCGCGAAACACCTCGCCGACGCCAGTTTCATGCAAAAAGTGCCGCTCACTCCCGTCCCTCCTTGCTCACCCACCCAGCGCTCACGGCTCTTCTTTTTGTCTGCAGCTCCAGCTCATACAGCAGAACCCGCAGTTCGCACAAAGCCTAATGGCCAGCGATCCGCGCATGATCGACGTTCTCGGAGCCCTCATGGGCCTCGACATGCAGGGCTTCAGTCGGCCCGAAGGCTCTGATGAGGTCCCACCCGGCGTACCTACGTCCGCCGCGTCCGCTTCCTCGTCGTCCACCTCTCCACCTCCACCTCCGAGATCTGCCCCACCGCCAACTACGTCAGCAGCGTCCTCTTCCAGGGCACCGGAGCCGGAGGACGTCAAGATGGCCGACGCTGAGGAGGCAGAGGAGGAAGACGGCGACGAGGCGGCTGCGAAAGCGGCTGCTGAGGCGGAAAAGAAGCTCGGCACGGAGGCGTACAAGAAGCGCGACTTTGCGACGGCCGTTACGCACTTTAACAGGGCATGGGAGACATGGCCCAAGGACGTTACGTTCCTGACGAATCTTGGCGGTGGGTGGTTCCCGTATTGCTCGCGCATGCGGGGGTCTGATGTGTGCACGCGTCGGGTTTATCTGTGCAGCTGCGTATTTTGAGCAGGGCGAATATGACAAGTCAATCGAGGCGTGCCAGAAGGCCGTCGATGAGGGCCGCGACGTGAGTTCGCTTTTCTAGCCGACCGACAACGGCGTTCGCTCACCCATAGTCCCGTCCAGCTTCGCGCGGATTACAAGCTCATCGCCAAAGCGTACGGCCGTATCGGCTCAGCCTACGCCAAAACAGATGACCTGACTACCGCGATCCGCTTCTTCGAAAAGTCGCTCACGGAGCACCGTACGCCCGACATCCTGAACAAGCTGAAGGACGTGGAGCGCGCAAAGGCGGCCGCAGATCGCGCCGCGTACATCGACCCGGCGCTGTCGGCTGCGGCGCGCGAGGAAGGCAACCGGCTGTTCAAGGAAGGCGATTTTGCGGGCGCGGTGAAGAGCTATACGGAAAGCATCAAGCGCGACCCAAGCGATGCACGCGGGTACAACAATCGTGCGCTTGCGTACACCAAGCTCGTCGCGCTGCCCGAAGCACTCAAGGACGCGAGGAGGCGATCCGCGTCGATCCACATTTGGTAAGCCGAGCGACGCGCGTGAGAGATTAAGGGCGAGGGAGGACTGACCTGCTCGCAACGACAGTCAAGGCGCACATCCGCAAGGCGAGCGTGCTCTTTGCGCTGCGTGAGTACACGAAGGCGCTCGAGGCGCTCGATGTAGCTCGCGAGCAGGACGAGGCGACGGGCTCGAAGAGCGCTCGCGAGATTCAGGAGCTCTCGTTTAAGATCCAAAGCGCAATGAGTGCGCAGCGCGCCAACGAGACCGAGCAGGAGACGATGGAACGCGCGATGCGCGATCCTGAAATTGCGGTGTGTTCCTCCCTGCCCTGTCGTGGCTGTGGCTGGTTCTGACGATGTGGACGGTTTAAAAAAAAGGGAATCATGACTGACCCGGTGATGCAGAGCATTCTGCAGCAGGCGCAGAGCAACCCGCAAGCGCTGCAGGATCACATGAAGAATCCGACGGTACGAAATAAGATTCTGAAGCTTATCAACGCGGGCATTATCAGGACCAGGTGAGCAAGAGGAGAGTGTGGCCTTTCGATGAGAAGGTCGACGACGAGAAGCTTGTGGTAGCAGGAAGAAAGTAAAAGGATGAGAAGAAGGTTATAGGAAATACGTGTCGCGTACAATATGCTTTGCTTTTTCATAACATTAGTTCAGGCGCATATATCATCTAGCTTTCTGATCTTACACATATGAAGACGTGAATCATGCCCAATTGCCCGAAGCCCACGTCCACCCGGCCGTGCCCGTCCGCTCAAACACGCCCTGAGCGAGCGCGGCCTTGCCCTCCAGCTCCTCCTGCCTCCCTTCATCCCTCGCCCAGCGCCACGCAGCGACAGCCGCGTGTACCTCCCGGAGATTGCTCATCCCCACCACAACAGGCATCCTCCCCGCACCACCACCACTACCACCATCGCCGCCCACCCAAGCCGCACGCACAGACCACGCAACCGCGACCGCAGCCACCTCCTCTGGCCCAACAGCAAGCACCGCCTCCCGCGCGGCCGCACGCACCGCGTCGGGCGCCGGGTGCCACGCGGGCGGCGCAGGCGGCGGCAGGAGGAGGCCCATGCCGAGCGGGGACGCGGCGAGCACTTGCGCGACGCGCGCGCGGGCGCGCAGGGCCGCTGCGAACGGGCGCAGCGTGGCGTTTTGGAGGGTCAGGTGCGCGTAGGTCTGGACTGCGTCCAGGGGGCGGCCGGTGCGCTCGAGGACGAGGAGCGCAGTGCGGAGGAGCGCTGGGAGGGGCAGGCCTATGAAACGAAGTAAGGACTTGTGTTGGTCAAAACCACGGGGAGGGGGGGCAGGACAGACCGCATATGCCGACGTGCCGGATTAGACCGTCTGCTTGGAGGGCGCGGAGTGTCGAGATCGCCGCGAGTATGCGCTCGTCGCCCTCGCTCTCGCCCTCGCCTTCGCTGCCACGGGCCCCGGAGATGCCGGCGGCGTCATGGTCCGGAGCGACACCATACGCGGCAGCTTCGGCGCCGAGCGCAGACTCGTGGTTGCCCTCTGCGCGCGGCGCGACGCACGGCACGACAAACTCGACGTCGTGGAGGTACACAACGTCGAGGTACTGCGTGTGCAGGCGCTGGAGCGAGCGGCGCACGCTGCGGCGCAGCGCGTCGGGCGAGTAGTCAAAGTCCGCGGGGCCGTATCGCCCCACTTTGGTGATGAGCTGGTAGGCGCCGCGCGGGAACTCGGGCTCGAGGGCTTTGAGGGCCGTGCCGAGCACGATCTCGGAGTTGTCGTAGAAAGGCGCGGTGTCGAAGGCGCGGATGCCGTATCTGTGTGGATCATACGCATATTCTGGTCGGACGTGGGTGGGTGAGGGACGGATGGTGATTTACCGCAGGGCGAGCCGGATGGTGCGCAGTGGCACATCGGTGACTAGTTTGTCCTCGTCGTTGTAAAAGTGTGACCACGTAGCAGCTCCCGAAATCAGCTCAGGTAGGTTGAGAGGACCGAACTTTTCCTCCTACAAATCACGCCCGAAAACATCGCACCCAGTTCACGCGAGTCCTGAAAATAAACGACCGAGACACATACTAGAAGCGGGCCTGGGGTAGGTTGGTCTTCTGGACCATCAGGTATAGTATCGATCGGAGGAAAAGTGATGAGCTCCTCTGGAGAATCGAGTGGCACCCCCATATTTTCGAACCAGCGTTCTAACTGATGGATGGTAAGTTAGTAGGTGTTGTCGATAACATAACGCCCCTGTTCATCGTGAGAAGTGAGAATAGACACAGTCCGTAATTCAATTCAGTACGATAGCTGCTGCCGCATGAGTTGTCGCTTAAGGGGAGACAGCTTCCCCTCTCTACCAAAGCCTACTCTTCAGGTATGGCAAGTCAACGCCGATGCACTGATGACACGTCGCATAAGGTTCTCACCAAACTAGTCACAACCAGTGGCGTCCCATCCCAGTCAGCGTCGAACGAAACGAACATGCTCGAGGATTAAGACCGAGGTCTCGGATGCTTGCTGCCGGCTCTAACAGCCACTGGCAGCGTCGATAGGTGTCGTCCACTTGCGCTTCTTCTTGCTCTCGCTGGGTAAGACAAAGGATATATCGTTTTGGCTATAGGTTTATGCGCAGGGTAATCTTCTTCAATTGAATCAACAAATAATGAGCTCCATCAATGGCACCCCCCAACGAAGGGACACCGTGACAGCAGCCTGAGCGCCGTCGTAAAGTTCATAATTAGCGAAATTTCCTGTGTCTGATGTCCTCTTTTCTCAGGCACTGAACACCCAACCCTTCAGACTTTCCACATGGGGATGAAATGTGAGCTCTTTATCAGCACCTGACAGGCGGCGCCCGCCAGTGAGATTGTCGCGAATTCCTGTCCTGACCTGATATTATCGTTCTTCACTTTGTGCCTCCGGCAAAGTGTCGCCGTCTGATATCAGACAAGTCAAGATCAAACTGTTGACCTGTTATGTTCTAGGTTCGTCCACACTATCCTTTTATTGGCCGGCGATTTCCGGGTGTCGATGACGTTACCGCCTGAATGCATCGCGCACAAGGGGCGACCGTTGCAAGTCACGCATTGCGAACTGCTGACTGTCATCGGCATCATCTTAGGTGCGTGCGTGCCATAATTGCGCAGCTCGGAAATCGTGATATCGTGATTGTACGCGAGTGAATGACAGCACAGTCAGCACTATTCGATTCTCGCAGATGTGTCTTGGCGATCCCATCACCAGCGACTTCTTTTGGAACACAGGTAGCACATGCACAATCCTTCATAGAGACAAGCCGAAATCATGTGCAGATCCGGGTGGAACTACAATGAGTACCGAATGGGCTCTGTTACCACATCGGAGCCTATCCCTTCTGAGGTTATATCAAGATCATTGAAACACCTCCGGCCAGGGAGGCCGAGGAGGGCCATCGGCCGCACTGTTATTCACTTGGCTTGCGATCAAGGTCAGGAGGTGTCCATGACACTGTTCCTTCTCTCAGTGGATTTTCTCCCCCTCGACCTGGGAACTATTCTATGAGTTCATCGTGTAGGATTTGTCGCCTAGGATATTCCATCGATCTGTAGCCTGGAAGACGTAGGAAAATGATCCTATGCCATATTCTAGGATTGTAGGACGTATTTCTTTTTATCAAAATGTTTACATAGCTCGCATTTGCTCTGGACCCCTGGCATGCCGCCAGCACGGGGAGCAAGCTGTTAGCACGACCCCCACGTCATATATTCGCTCCATTCCTGTTTTGGAGCGACAAGCTAGGTTCATCATCGTGAAGGTACGTAGGAATTCGTAGACTGGATAGCGGCAGGCCCAACCCTGATCCCGGCTCATGAATCTCTCGTTATTGAGAGATCGGCGTTTTGAACTCAAGGATCATGCGCGGTTGCTATCAAACACACCGTGTTTCTCGTCTCGCAGAGGCAAGTGAGCACACCTTATTCGTAAGTCACCTCCTACAACAGTTGCTGCGACACATCTTGAAGGGAGTGAGGTCGATCGAGACCCGGCAAGCTATGTGTCTTCCGGTAGTCGGTGCTCAGGTTTCACCGGGTGGGCCCTCCAGCGCCGGACAGGTCTGTTGTTTGTTGAGACACCCAGGCTGTACAGCCGTCTCTGTGATAGTCAAGATACGTTGCGAGCGACGGCGCCCTGAGCGATCGCAATGGTTGGTTTGTGCGGACGAACGGAGGCAGCACAATTCGTAATAACCTCCTGCAGTTGGGTCACATCTCACCGGAATACGCGCGCACCTGCGAGGACAACAAATGCTGTCATTACTCACTTCCATGATAGGCCCCGGATCTGATTATCTATGAGTTTTTTCTGTTCTGAGTGAGTCCATTAACGTGCGCATTGGATACAGCACCCTGCGAAGCAAGCTTCCTCATATAACCGATCCCCTTATATGAGATGAGGGTAAGGCCGTGGCACCGTACGATGTGTGGTAGATGTCGTGAATGATAGCTTTTGGGTTGCGTATGCAAGCCCCGGTGCATGACGTTGAGTCGCCTGGAGGGAGGGCATCTCACCCCCGTCTTTACGCTGGTCCTGCTCCCGCTCTCCCTTCCGTCTCAGATACCATCCGTGAGTTCTTATTGAGATTTTGCATATATACCTACCGTACGTGTTATCAGGGTAGGCGTCGTCCTCCTTGTTTATTGTTCCGGAGTAATACTTCAGCCTCAAATCCCCGTCTTGCTGTCGGGCGCACGACGAACGTCGACTCGTGGACACCCACACCGTGCACGGACGATTCGAGGCGTACTGTGTACTCGGAGTGCTGCGCGCTGCACCAGATCGCTGCGGACTGGTTGTTAACGTAGGTCACCAGCAAGGCGCCGCGGTGACGACCGGTCCCTAGGACAAATTCCCCGTTTCCAAAATCTGAGCTTGGCCTTAGTAGCAGATCAAGAGGTCACGATGCTTTCCTTCCGAGGTGTGGCATCATTACGGTAATGCAAATCACGCAGAGTTTGGGTGGCGGCCTTAAAGTTGGTCTATCCTCTTGAGGTATAGTAAGTCGCCGTTGTAGATAACTCAGCAGTACGTTAACATCCAGGTGCACTCCACGCTGTGGCGTCGATCGTCAGTCCAGGTAGCCGATGTCGACGCAAGTCCACCAAGTGTCCACCACGACGTTTGTGGATGATCTTGTCACACATGAACCAACACGTTACACGAGGTACGGAGACGAAAGTAAGAAATTCCGGCCATTTGAAGGGTACAATGTAGGTGGACGGTCTTCAACTAAATTGAATATCAACTTCAAAGCCTATCACGCGTCCAGCTGCGCAAATTGTATTATGAGATGTCATGCCAACGACGAGGAGCAATGGACGTACCTTTTTTCGAACTTCTGATCAACGGCCATCATCTTGACATTCTCGTCCTGTTTGACGTCGTTCCAGGGTGTGGGGTTAGATTTGGTCCAAATAACTACTCGACGACATGAACTCAGAATTCGGAGAATGGGGGCATAATATTGCTTACCATGTGGACCACGCGCAAGGCGGGTGAGGTACCACGAACTGCCGACTACGACAGCACCTACGACGACGTAGCTATAAGACAAATTTTGAGCAAGTACAACGGTGCATTCGATGACAGTGCTCACATCGGAATGGCCTAGTGATACGGCGAGCTCAGTGGAGCGCCCGCGAGGGTAGAAAGATGGTGCGTACCTCAACGGCCCACCAGTGCCTCATGAACGAATTGCGCATGGGTCCAGGCATGTCTATTGAATAAGTACTGAGCGGTGATGGAGAGCAGAATATTCGCTTGCGGCGGTGTTTTGGTGGCAGTCGACCACTCGTTGCATCGCTCGACCGAGTTGAACTCCGCTCGTCGCCGAAGTTTCTTCCCACGACACTTTCCCGAGCTCCGACCTCCAATTTGGCTGATGAGCCCTTTGTTCATACATTATCGGGCATTCATATTTCTCGGACGCGCTGCTCTTGATTGAAAGCTGCCCGCTGGCGCAGGGTCCTTGCCTGCCAGCTCATAATCCCGCCTTACTTCTGGGTGCCTCCATTTATCAATTTATAAATGCTTTTTTCCCGGTAGAACATCAGACCCAGAGCGTCCCTTCATGGTTTACGTCGTCAGGATTTGGTCTACTTCACATACACTGCTCGACAGAGTATTGATTTGATGGTGCCTTGGCTTTTGTTAAAAGCATTTACTACGATGGCATCTCCTTGGAGACTTTTCCACACACTGGACGAAATACGGCAAGATGCTGTCACCGACTTGCGTATCCCGTATCTGGAGCCCTCCGAGCTGGCGCTTACGGTGTCACCTGGCATTTTTGTCAATTTCCCACGAAAGTTCCTGTGGTTCGTATGAAAGAATGTCCCTCGTGATATTGAAGGTACGTCACCTGGGTCAATTGTCGGATAGTCCCTGTATGTGGCGGTTCCCCATCCAGAACTATACGGCTCTTTGATACAGCGAAACGGCGTCGGCGGTGGCGCGCGGAAACAAGTCACCTACAGAGGCGAAGATGACCCAGGATCTAAGCAGACTAACCTTGGTGGCGCGACTTATGCCTGGGGAGTCTGTCAAAGAGATGATCAGGCGCGCGAGAGGTGGGGACTTTGAATGAGCACAACGACATGATGAAGACAGTCCTCCATGTTATTCAATTGATCTCGGAACAAAAGGCACATGACATGGATGGACTCGAAAGAAAGGCTGAAGGGGTGGTAAGCCCACCGTTCACCGTTCAAGGCGCCGCTGACGGCATTTCCGAACACGGCGTTCATTCCGCGTCGAATTCGTCTCCATTCCTGTACAGTAGCTCCAAGCTCCAGACCCCAAAGGTATCCCGGCGGTGGTGTCGAATTCTCTGACGGAGCATCTTTCTCCCAGCGCTACGGCTGGCTTCGGCACAACAATTGCGCACTTACTGCACTGCAACGTGACAAGAGACTGCCGCCGTGAACCCCGTCTCAGGGAGAAAAAGGAAAGGGAGAGAGGTTGCGCGGCCAGCGCGCCTTTCAACACGTGCAACACTTCTCCACCGCAGAAGTAAAAGAGCCCGCGCAAAATTTTCTACCTTGTCACAAATCGTATTCGCCGTCTCACCCTCCCGACGAGCAAACGGGTCCCGCGGCTTTTCTTTTGATCCTCACCCGCTAGTCAAGTACGTATGTACGTGTACGATGCAGGTGGCCATACGCCCTGTAACTCGGTTCGTTGGCCGAGCGCCGCATCGGCCGCCCAAGAAGACTCTGCCGTCGGGTGGGGAACAAACTATCCGCGGCCTTCTACCACGACAGCTGGCCTAGCCCCCAGTGATTGGTGTTCCCCCTGTCGGAAATTTAAGCCCTCGTCGTTAGTCACAGTGGCCCCGCGTTGCGCCTTTGCCTGTTAGCAGAGCCTTCTTCTATCTACTGCACCTATGTACCGGTATACTACTCACCGTGGCGTCTTGTTTTCGAATGCTTTGAAACCGATCGTGTAAAGTCGGCTAATAGAGTTATTGGGTCAACGGCGTTTTGGTGATACCGTGCTGCAAGATGTAAGACTCCCTGCCACTGCATAGCTACTGTACCATAATTTTTTCAAGACGGCTTTAGTAACCAGAGCCTTTTGAATGCATACTATGCTACATCTGCCTTACACCCGCAGACACCGTACGAGTATGTAACGGCGACATTTCACCCGCGGGTTTCGGAGCTGTCATCGCCTCATCAAGGGGGTTATTGTACAGTACAGTACTCACTGGTTCCGACCGCTCGCGCTATGCTCTCCCTTCCAGTGGCATAGGAGACAAGGATATCTCGATGAGTTCCAACTACTGACAACTTACAATGAATAGATACCGAAGTTGGCACAATAAGATGTATTTGATGATTATAGTGCAACTTTCAACGTTGTTTATTATCCTATTGCGTTCGAGTAATCCGAGACCGACGGGGATGAAAACTACTGTAAACGACCTCGTTTAGATACTTACATAAATACAATGAGAACGTCGACGTGTAGTAGCACTGCTACTATATACTACACAGCGCTCGCGCGAGTGAGAGCGATTAGGGGGGGAAGGGACGGAGCGGGCATCCGCATCGGGAAATTTCTTGCGGTCAGAGCGGATAAACAAAAGGAAATGCAAGATGGCGAGGCGGGCACGGCAACGACAACGAAAACAAGACCGAAAGCGAGAGCAGCGAGATTGACTGGAACCAAAAAAAAGGACGAAGATTAGGTTGCGGCGGAGATGCGGCAAGTCGGGGTTGATTGGGGTCATGCTTCCCGCCTTGTCTTCGTTCGCGGGAGTGACTCGGAGTCCTCTTCGTACTCGCTTTCGTCGAGCTCTGTGTGTGGTCGTTTCCTGCCTCGACCGCGCCACGTCATCTCCGGATACTCGCACTTTCTGGACCGCTTCGCGCACTGCCTATACCGCACCAAAGAATGATCAGCGCCGAAGGAAAAAAAAAAAAAAAAAGCGAACACCGAGAATAAACTCACTGGCAAGTATTATCTGGGTGGTCACCGGGTAAAGGACGGCACTGTATCTTCCGCCGGCGGCAGAAGAGGCACGCCAGCTTGGCCCGCAACACGGGGCGCTTGCGCCCCAATAGGGGTAGGGTGAAAGCCGACTCGAGTCCACCCTTAGTGTCGCATATGGATACTGCCGGAGCGCCCGTTGAAGATGACGGCCGTGATGACACTGGTGAGAGCGGGCTTGATGCAGTAGATTGGTCTTCCTTAGTAGATCCTAGTACTGCCGGCTGGAGCTGAGGGGGGCGAGAGTGCTTTCGTAAGTGCATGTGTACGGCATGTTTTGACAGGGGCAGGGGGATACTGACCTTACGGAGGCGCGGGAGTGTGTCGTAATCGTGGGTAGTAACTTCAGGAAGGTGATCCGCTAGTGTGTGAGCTTCTAAGGGCGTTACGACAGACACATCTTGCGCCAGCCCGACACAGGGCAGTGTTACTGAGGAAACAGGGGACTGAGGTTGCGGAGCTGGAGCCAGGTCCAGGATGGGTAGTTGCGGCAGAACTGGAGACGGGTCCGCAGCCACCACAGCAAGCGATGTTAATGTGGCGTGATCAGTACTCAATAGTAGCTCTGGGACACTGATGGTAGAGTTTTGTCTATCTCTGAGAACAGGCGTGCATGACGGAGGCACCTGCCGTGCCTGCGGTTCCCGCGGCTCGAGGGCATGCCCAATGGACGATGCCCGCGACTGCAGCGTGCCTTGCGCAGGTGAATTTGGAGTCTCCTGCTTCAGTACCTGATATAAGGAGCAGTGGCGCAGCGGCACCGGCGCCAGGGGAGACGGTGTAATCGGCCCAATGTTCTGCAGACTTTCTGTAGGTAAGACAGCCGATGGTGAGAAGACATCGCTCGAAGGGTTGTTGACAAGCAGAGCATTATTTGGGTAAGGAGGCGGCGGCTCATCAAATGCCGTGGATAAGTCGGAATTACTAATCACTGACTCGATCGGCGAGACGAGGTCGTAGTTCGCAAAGCCGGACGTGCTATTTCGGTGAGCACGAAGCAACGGTACCAATGATTCCGAATAACTGTTGGGCATGGCTACTCGAGTAACGCCTTGAATGTATGGTGCGGGGTACGGGTGGCGTGTCGCCTAACCTAGTGTAAGCTTGAGACGACACCTAGGAATGAGGAAACGTACTTGTTCGCGAGACAGAGGTGCTGGTTTCTGTTCCTGTTCGTAGACATGCGGTTCCCGACGATACCCGTTTTGAAGTGGGAAGGTCTCGTACGTAGTTGGAAGACGGTAGCAGTCAGGCTGTGATGACTCGTGTCCAGGATACGACGTCGGAGGCTGTATGATCACCGATTCAACAGGATGCCATGCTCCGGAGGTAGCAACCAACGGCGTGGCCAATTCATAGCCGACAAAGATGTTGCCTGCCTGAGGACCGAATTGCGAAGAGGCCATGGCACTTATGGATGTTGTGTACTGGAGGGAAGCATTGTAGCAAGCACAACGGTTATGCCAGTGGACTGGGCACGACATCAATGCACACTGACTGAACTCCGCCAGAGGAGTTGGTAAATAAACGAGGAGTGAGGGGTAGAGGAGAGAGAGGAACGTCCGGTGAGTTCGCAGGACACGCCGGTCTTTAGGCCTTCCTGGACTACGAACTAGTCGAAAAAAGAAGTCTGGGGATCATTAGCAGCAGGAATTATTTTATTATTGAAAATGCCAGTAGAGTGAGGTACTTGACACATCCAGTGCTTCTCTGGAGCTAAGCGCTCACAGGCCCGTTGCCTTATTGCGTTATATTTTGACTTTTATGGGCATGCGACCTTTGGACGCGGACGCCTATCGCGACCGCTTAGCCAAGCGGCGCGGTCACGGCGCGTCTGAAAGTTGGAGGGGTGTCGTATCTTGTTTGGTGTCCCAAAAGTCAGACTATCGGTTCCATTCGATCCCGGGGCGGTGGTGAGGACTGCCCCTGATGAATTAACCACTCAGTCGCGTCTCGAGCGAGGACCAGGCTCTCTGCTTACGGGAGAACGGGGGGAGTGCCAGATGACTGGGGTGGCAGATGCTTGCAGCCAGGCCACTGCGCAGGTGCTACCTTCTGAAGCGGAGCGCGTGCAAAGCTCACGCCATTGCCTTATGTTGATATTGGCAGGAGGACAGGAATTGTTGGCCCCGAATCCTCGATATCCTCCCTTTTTCGTGAGCTTCCCCATAACGTGCAAGTGCGCTGAACAGACATTAGCACTCCACGTCCAAGTAGGCCGGTTAGGCTGCATCACTACCTGGTTTGATCATGATCGTACCACTGGGCCACTGGCACACCCAGTGCCAATGCCACTGACACTGGCACACCCAGTGCCAATGCCACTGACACTGGCAGAAAACTAGGCCTCGGCGGCCCAGAGATGGAGGAGAGATGGATCTGGGGGGCTCACCGTGACCGACTCGGTGGCCACCGGCACTGGTGTCGGGCCTGGTGACCAGATGCGGTGTCGGCCTCCCCACGGGTAATTACGCGACAGGTCGACACACATCGCTGGTAAACTGTGTAGGAGATCGTGATACATTGCCAGGTTAATTCAAAGCTCGAAAACGCCCTCCCAAATTGGACAACTAAAAGAGGGAGATCGACACGCCCACCCACGCCTGTCCAAGGGAGAGTTCAACTTTCAAGACCATGGGATTGCACGAGGTGCAGGGTCGTACATGTACACAAAATCAGAAGGATTGTCACATAAACTCGACCCCGCCGGTCCCTGCGCGTGTCGCTGCATACTACTGTCACTGTCGGGCCGATGAGTCCTCCCGTAAAACGGTTCGAGATGCAGTAGCCCGGGCCATGGTCCATGTAGTACGTTTGGTCTGTGCTACTGAAGTGGCTGGCATGTGGATAGCCCAAGAAGCGAGAGCAACAGGCTAGCAATCAGGGGAGGGGAAAAAAAAGCGCGCTTTTCTCCTTTGAGATGTTCAATTTCAAAAGCGGTCCCGGTGTGGTCGAGGTGAGGTAAGGGGCAGAGGAAACAAAAAGAAGGGCTTGACAGAAGCATCCCTGATTGTATTAAGATTAGAGATAGAGATATGATATGGTGGTTTTCAGTAGTACGTAGTGATAGCGACGACCCAATGTGGAGCTTCCGGCCATTGAGATACCAACCGGAGTTTTCTCCTCGCCCTGAGGCCTCAGACTTGGAGGCTTGCTGAAGTGGTTTCAATAGCGGTGCCAATGACCTATATATACACATAGTGCATAACATAATAACACTAGCCATTACTACTTGAAACCCAGCTTTCCTGATATTGATTGCCAGGAAGTGAATATATACAATATCACACGGGTACTAGTAGTACAGCAATCTAGGCATAGTACTTGTACCTACTACTACGTCTAACGTAACTGACTTGTCATGTCATCATTTTGCCACTGCAGTAGAAGCTTCTGTCAAGCTATGCTACAATCTTGGCCTAGCACCAACTGTAGCAGGCAGGTAACGTAAAACTTGACCCTTTTACATGCTATGCATTGTGCGGCTGGAAACCAAGAAAGACAAGCACTCTTGCGCCCACCTCCACATGCCTTATCAGGCGGCCGGGGCTTGCCCATTGGTGTTGTACGTACAGTACCGCAGATCCAGAAAAAGTCGAGCGGAAAACTCCTTTTTTTAATTGGGGCGCGCTCACATGCCACACAACGTTGTGTCCGAACAGAACTATAAAGTAACGTCTGAACCTTGCAAATGGCACGCTCCTCCGACTCGGACGCGCGCGTAGCGACGGTATGTACAGTACTGGGGGAGGGCTGGCAACGGCCACCGACTTTTGGCATTTTCTAGAGAAAGATCGCGACGCGACGGTGACGTGCTGTTGCCCCACTACGCGGGCGTCAGGGATCTCGATCAGGCCGGGGTGACGATCACCGAGTCGGGCTTCGGGCGTCATGACATAATGACCTCCTTTCACCTCCGAGTAAGTTACACGGTGTCCTCCACGTGTATGCTCTTGGACTGTCCACAACATTTCTTTTCTCACAAAATCACAACCGCGAAAAGCCCTGTTCCTGGGGCTGTTTGTACCTAGCAGCTTATGGAAGGGTTTATCAGATATATGTGGACATAAAAGGACCCCGCCCCTCAGGTATCAGGGCGGTGGGTGACACACATACACATCCATGGCCCCATGCCATGATGGGGCCTTTGGACGATGCCGGAATCCAAAGTTCAAGGCCCACCATGGAACCTCACCTCTCCCCCCGCTACTGCCTTCGTCGACGCCTCTGTGGGCCTGCGGCTGCCAACTGCACGTTAATCGCAATTATGAATCATTTTTCTAGCGGGACTCAGGCACCATCCTCAGGCTTGGGGGACTGGATCAGCCAGCCGTGTTACGGGGGGAAAACTGGGGAGATGGCAAGTCGCGCGTGCGTACTAGACTCCCGCCCCTGTCTATCGCATGCTGGTTTTTGGATGATATCTGATCGAAAAATCCCAATGCCAAGGGGTCTTGGTCTCCCCTGGATCATTATGTATATACCTGATCAACGCGATGGGTCAGCCAGGCGTGAGGTGGGTCAGTCAGACCGCCGGCCAAGTCCGGTCCTTACAGTTGTGGTGCGCGTCGAACAGTGAGACGACTGTAAGGAGAGGAGAAAGACACCATCGCGCGGTCGGGTCGCGTCCAAGGCCATCATTGATCCAACTGGTTCCAGCGATCAGGCACAGCGTGATGGAATACGAGATGCCTCTTTGAAGCGTATCTCGCTTGTCCGTCCACCCATATCAGCCGCCGGCTCTGTTGTGTGCTCGTCTCGATAGTAGACCTGAGAGAGGCCTGATGCTAGTCCGCTACTGCTGGTTACTGACGCAAAATTCCTTTTATAGTATCTCCAAGTTCTATCGAGAGATTCCCACGAACACGAGGTTTCAGTGTCAAGACAGACAGCAGACAGGCAGGCAGGCAGACAGGCAGGCAGGCAGACAGACAGACAGACAGAGGCGCTTGTGACGATGGATGGACGACTCCGAACGTGTCATGGTGATTATCATCACGCGCGCATTTCGCCGGAAATGAAAAACCTCCGAGCTGGAATGGAATCAGGTACGCAAACGAGTACATTTCAAGTTTTTGTTGGGGGTTGTCGGGTTGTCAGTTGGTTGTTGGGCATCAAACCTGAGGCCGACAGGACAGGGGAAATGAGATAAAGGCGGCGGACCGACCATCGGTCAGCGTCCTCGACCGTTCGGCGGGGCCTTTTTCGTTGGAGAAATTTTCCACATACCACCCTGCAATATAACCGAAAATGATCGTTTGCTGTGTTTGCAGGAAGTGAGCAAGTGGATCGTCCTTTCCCTCTTGAGCATTATAGTCAAACTACAATGCGTTATGCGTTGAAACAGAAACCGAGACGGGGGGGATAGGGGGGCAGGGGTGACTGCATCTGTAATGAAAAATCCATTTATTTATTAGGACTAGTTCCCCCAGATGGGTCCTAAACGCTTCTAAGCACCCCCCGCGTTTTTGCAGATGTCGCAAAGCCTGAGCCTGGTTCTGGGGACCAAAACCACACAATGGTGACCTATCATTGAAAAACGCTCACAACGAATGCATCCGAGTCCGAAGAGTCGCATCGGGACGCGCTCTCGCTATAGTAGCGACTGGATCACGATTGATTTCCGTTTCAACCCCCCTCCGAGTCCCTTGCTCGGATGCGTTGGGAGTTAAACGTGGTGATCAGCATTTTATCTCATGTCCCGTGCAGTGTCAGCCTTTTCGAGTTTGTTGGCGCGCGAATGTCCCAGACAGGCTGGCGCCCCCGCAACTGAAGTAAACCGGAGCACGAGTTTCCCACATTTTTACTCGCTCGAACACACAAGTCATCACGGTGTTGGATGCATGTGAGTGTGCCCTTGCGCATTGGATTCGTTGTTTTGTTTCAAGTTGCGGTGTTGCAGGAAGCACAGTGAATCGCCATCTTGGGCATTAATAATGCATCCGTAGTCGAGTCGGGCGCTTAGAGTCGACTCTCGTACAGTATGATGATAAGGCATACCCCTCGGTCACACCATATTTCTATCACAACTCATACCAAGTGCTCCGGACCCATCTACAATAAAAGAAGGGTGGTATATTGATATTTGGAATGAGGTCCGGTCACCCTCATCTCGCGGTTGTCATCCTTCCGAATGTGACCGAGGGTATATGAGAGTCGACTGTAGCAATAACTGGCTTGTCTCCGTTTCCACTCTCCTTGTGAGGAAGCTCTGGGGACCTTTACTTGGCAGACAATTACGCACTAACGCATCATGTTCAACGTTCACTGCACACTGCAGCAAGTATCAGCAGTATAATGCTCGTGCTCACTACTTGGTATCTGCACATGCGTCAAAAAAAATAAAATGCATAAATATGCCATATGATAGAGGAGAGACATATGCTGCAAGAAGGAAAAAAAAAGGAATCACACCACCTTTGCAAGAAAGAAACGAAATTAAGAGGAGGCGGAAGATATTGGCCTCCTCTGTATCAACGAGGGGTGAGGTGGATGGGTGTTGAACCTTTCGACGTAGCCATTCAAAAACAAAACGTAACTTGGTATTAGTAGTGTTGGGTGGATGTGGGGGGGGGGCTCTGCCCTGCGGAGATGATAGGGAGGATTCATGGGGGGAACAATGAGACTGGTCGTAGACTGCTCTTCTGTGTCTCAGTAGAGGGGAATATGGGAGGATGCGAGAGAAAGTAGTCGGGGCAGACATGGGACATGGAAAATGGAAGGGAATAGGTGGAGAGATGGGGGGAGGGGGTTGGGGTATGTTACGTACAGACAGAAATAATGATACCAACAACTCGTCGACGTCTTGTCCGATATGTAAATCAGAAAGCGGATATAGTGGAAGATGGGTTGGCGTGAGCCGGAAAGAACGAAGGAAAAACTCCTCAACCTACAACAACACAAAAGTGAACAAGCTCAGGGTGCCACGACCCGGTCTACACACCGCCGGCACGGCGGCACGGTCACCGGCATAGCACGCGCCTGGGCCCCAATAACACCCCCCTCAGTAGCCATGCGCTCACGTAACCGGGCGAGCTGACGGTCCTTCGACACGAATCCATTCTTCTGCTCCTTTTCACCTTTATTCAAAATTTCCTCCGTCGATGATCCTTCGGATGACAAGGCGCGCATGCCAGACCACGAGAACGGCGAGGAGAGTGGCATAAAGCTCGCGAGGTTCTGCAGGGCAGCAAACGGGTGGGGACTCGCGCTCGCGTTGGTGGACGATCGGCTCAGTGCTGTCTCGCAGGACGGAGGCCGCGATTGGGCTGAGGTTCTGAACACGCAGACGGATTCCGTGAGTTCAGCATGATACGCCCATCTTGTGTACTTACATACTGGAAGACGCCTGTACTTTGGTTGCGGGCTGAGGAATAAAGGTTGGCGGGGCAACCGTCTTCGCGATCGGCTGTGGAATAAATGAGGGGCGCGCGCCGCCGCGCTTGCTCGAGGGTGAAATATGCGGTACTGCCGCGGCAGGGGGGGAGAGGTGCGAGAAGGCGAGGATTTGGCAGAGCCTTCGAAGCGCTTAAGCGCGATCGCACGAGGGATCCCGGAGGGTGAGGGTGGCGAAGCACTCGCACGGGAAACCAAAGGCGCAGCAGGGAGAGAGAAATGCGCGTCGTTGTCATCTTCAATTGCAGGTTCGTAATACGGCACTGGCACGCGCACCAGGGGCGTGAGTACGGGAGGTGTGGTTGGGGAAGGTGTCGGCGAGGATACTGGCGAGGCGAAGGCTGACGGGATATTGAACGTGAACTTGACGCCGCCTTCATCCTCCTCACCTACAAATTCATTGTCCGCGGCCGAGAGGTCCTGAGGTTCCTCCTCTTCGAGCACCGTGCTAAGCCCTAGCCCAGCGGAGTACGCAGAATCCTGAACGGGTGATGATTCAACTTCGATCCCGACATCTGCGGGAAGCACAAAGGGAGGCAATTCGTCCCCTTCCTCTTCGACAGCACCGAAGAAACCCCTAAGAAACGGGTTCGTAGTCTCTGGAGCGGTGCCAGAGATCGGCGGCGAGTCACCAATATCCTCAAGACATCCAAAGAACCGGTCGACCTCCTCGGGCACGTGCTGCGAGGACGCCGCATGAAGCGTGCCTTTGGCAGGGAATGACCACTCGCGTGAGAGCGAGGAGTGTCTCACGTGCGCTGAAATGGATGAAGGGGTGGGTGTGCAGGAGGGCGAAGACGCCACACAGGGCACATCTTCTAGAGAGCTGGAAGTCGATCCATAGTACGAAATGAAACTCTGGTCGCCTTCTTCCTCGTCTTCGTACCCAATAAGGTTGTTCTCCTGGTCCGAGCACAGATCCTCTTCTTCTTCCACTCTTGTACGGCCTTGAGCTCATGGCCAGTGACCACATGGTCATCGAGCGATTCAACATCGGTCGTCGAGCCCATCGAGTCAATGGACACCACCGGCATGCCGGGACAACCGTAGTGGGGTCTTGAGCAAACTCAGCTCTTCCAGCGCTTTCTCGAGCTCTTCGCGCCGGCGGCGCTCTCTTGCCAAGATTTTTTGAACACGTTCAAGCTCATGCACCATCTCCTGGCTGCGCTCCGCCTCCTCCTGCGCGGCTTGAAGTTCCTCCTTGGTGGTTGCGAGCTCTGCTTGCAAACTCACCACGGCGGCGCCGCTTTCCTCAGCGGAGCGAAGGGCGGCACGCTTCTCAATCTGTAGCAGGCCTAGGCGTTCGCGTGCAATCCACGCCTCGCGACGCTCGCATCGAGGCGGAGCGCAAGCGCACTGGTCTGTTTCTCGAGGTCTCCAACGCGTGTGCGCCACCCATCGATATCACGCTTCAGTTCATCTCTCTCTGCCTTGAGGTCGGTGACGAGGCGAAGCATCTCGTCAGTCGGCTCAGGGGCGCTCGAAGAGAGCTCGGAAGCGGCAACGGAGATGGGGCGGGACTGGGTACGGAAGGAGAGGGTGCGCTCGAGTTCCGAAATGCGTGCCACAAGAGCGGCTTGGGACTGGTAGAGAAAGTGCTGTTCGTGGGTGATGGAAGACGGCCGACCCCAGTCACTGTCCGACCCGGTCGAGGCACGACGATCAGTGGTAGGTGTGAGCTCTGGAGTGGGGAGGCCATGAAAGGACGACTTGTAAGAGATGCTGCTACGCTTCCTAGGTAACTCAAAGGGATCCAAGGATCCTGAGGAGGCTGAGTCGGACAGCGAAGCCCGACGAAGAAATGGGCCAAACGAGGCAGGATGAGTGGGAGGGACAACCACGGGACGTCGATTCAAGGCAGTCACATTGGAGAGAACACCGTCCGAAGTGGGAGGAGACGAGATCAGGTTGGGAGATGAAGTCAAGGTAAGGGACTTCAGGCCAGACGGCTTGGAAGGTGCAGGCGTAGGGGCCGGAGTGGGAAGTTCACCGTTGGGGGCCGGCATGAACTTTTCTGGGCTGAGCGAGAGCGGGCGGAGGTTAAGGCAGGCGGGGCGAGGACGGGTACGGGTAGGAGTCGGTGATGTGGTAACCGAACCAGGGAAAGCAACTGCCTCAGCGGGGGACTCGCACAGGGACGCAGAAGGCGGTGAGGAAAAGGCATCGGGTTCCTCTTCCTCCTCTTCTTCCTCGACGAGGGTATGGAGCTGATCTTTGATAGAAGAAGACATGCGACTGCTGAACGAATCACGCATATTGGCGAGGCCACTCAAGCCCGAGATGAAGCTGCCCATAGCGGGAGGAAACGATGGCTTGCTCGCTGCGGCATGTGGTTAGCTAGAGAGCAAAGAGGAAATGGGAGATGTGCGTACGTAATTCGGAGATCCTGCGCGCGATCTCCGGAGTGTTCAGTTCTGGTATCTCAACGGGGGAAAAACCATCTGGGCATGGCTTTCCCTCGAGAGCCCAAAGAGCGCGGCGACGAATGGAATCCTTGTCGCCAAGAGTTACGTTATCGTCGCTATTAGAAGGGACCGGCAAGGCAACGCCCATGACCTCCGCCGACTCGCGGCGGGTAGACACGGACGAGCAGCGGCGGTGATGAGAACCGCGCTTTGTTGCTGTGGACGGAGCTGAGCCTAGTTGGGAAAGAGAAGAGATAGAAGAAGACGAAGACGAAAAAGAGAGGTCGTGAGAATAAGACAGGGAGGGTGGGAGCGAGATGGAGGTGGAGAGGTTGCGAGAATGGGAGCGTGAATGAGAATGTCTCCTGGACTGAGAGGGCGGTGAAGGACCACCGAGTTTGAACGACTCGAACTGAGTTTTGTACGTGAGCGATGTCGTTGAATGACGGTAGAGAGAAAAAAAAAAAAGAGTCACCCTCTTCTTGTCGGCAAGTAAGTCATCATCAATTCTGATCCTATCAGCGGCTGCGTCGATACGGTCAACGATGGTGGTCATTTCTTATGTTTTATTTTCTAGAAGGAGTGGAAAGGGATTATTTAAAGGGAGTGTTGGTAGAAAGGAAAGGAAGGAAGACCGTCGAGGTGTGAGACTGACAGGTAACAGCGAGCAGATGGTGGTTGCGACTGAACCTAACGAGAGAGCGCTCAAACACAGTTCTCCATTGTTATAATTCACACAACATCACACATGGCCGCCGGGACGACGAGAGTAGTTAAACTAATCCCCGCCAAGACGGCATTTCTATTTTGTGACATACAAACAAGATTTCGTGCGTTTCTCATCATCATCATGCGGGGGCCGGTTCACTCAACATCTAGCCGTTCTCGTCAGGATCCGCAATTCATGGTTTCGATTCTATCCTCACAACAGGGAATAAACTAATCAAAGTGGCCAAGGTGGTCCATTCATTTCTTTTCTCTTCGTAACCAACATAGAATTACTTGACAGATCCACGAGGTTCCCGTGATCGTCACCGAACAGAACTCAAGAGGTCCGTCCCGCCGCTTACCAGTCGGCTACGGCTGCTCAGGTACCTCCTCTAACTTAGCTCTCGGAAGCACCGATGACCGCCTCGAGCTTACCTCGCTCGGCCCTCTGCACCTCGCGACGATTGAAAAGACGCTCTTCTCAATGGCAACGCCCGACTTCCTCGCCCTGATTAATGAACGTGGGTTCAAGTCCCTCGTTCTCATGGGCATCGAGGTACACCTCTCTCCCTGTGCTTTCTACCTCTGGGCTGATCGCGGGCTAGTCGCACGTTTGTGTTCTCCAGTCCACCCTGGACCTGCTCGAGAAAGGGTACGACGTGCACGTGCTCGCGGACGGCGTGTCGAGCTGCAACAAGGAGGAGGTGCCCTGGGCGCTCGAGCGCATGCGCCAGGCTGGCGCACAGATTACCACTAGCGAGAGCATGCTGTTCCAGCTGCAGGGTATCACTCTTTCCCCACGTCATGAGAGTTATTGTTAACGGCGCGCGCCGCGGTAGTTGACGCGTCAGATCCAAGGTTCAAGGCGTTTGCCAACGTAATAAAGGAGGAGAAAGAGGCCACGGCGCAGACGCTGCAATCGTTGCTGCCTACTGCCCACACTCGTTTGTAGAGTGGACTGTCTAGCGAAAAGAAATGTAATTAAAAGCGAGACGAGAACACGCCTTTTGAGGCCTGCCTTATCACATGATGCAGCAATAAATAAAACAAAGCAACTTTTATCCATCTCTACATCCACATCCACACACCCTCAGACCTCCAAAATGCTCGGAAGACTCGTGCACATAGGCATCGACGCTATCATCATCAGCGCCTTCCTCGCCGGCATCAAGCGTATACAGGCCTGACGTGCGTTGACCCCCGGGGCGCCCTACTTGAGCTGACGTGATGGGTTTCTTGTCGTTGTCGTGCTTGCAGGCCTGCATTGTCACAGGTTCCAAACAAGGACGTTCGTCGTGAGTCTAACTTCTTCTTTCTTCCCACTCCCGAGAAATAATCTCTCTTGCCGCGGCAGAGATACTGCGCTCATATCTTGAAATGGGTACGCCCTCCTCTTCTACTGCAACCCCTCTGCGTTGTGTTTGTTCAACGCCGAGGTGCTCACAACGAACAACAGGCGAATACGCGTTTGATTTTGCCGTCGTGATCTTTGGGGTGCGTTTTGCTGCTGCCTCGTGGGCATCGTGCGTGAGCTGACCGTTCACAAACCAACTCAGCGCTTGAGCTTCTTCGAGCGAGGACGCTAGGCGTGACCGTAGATCCCACCATATGGCTTTCGCGTCGTGTAATATGCATGCACCCATCTCTACATTTATCGATCATCACGCCCGCACGTACGTGCAGATGATTATAACTTATGGATCTGCTGTCGCCCCATGCTCGGCTGTCTGCTTTAATCGTAGTTTACTGATAAGTTGGACAATAAAGATTCAGTGATCAACCAAGGAAGTTGAACACAAAAAAGTGCAGTATGACCGAGCCTACGACAAAATCTGCAAATGCCCTGCACGTTCAAGGAACATGAGTACATACAGGCCCATCTGTTGAGATTTATGATACACACCTTTCGGGCGACACGTCTTTGAACAGCGCACGGTTCCCCGCGTTGACTTGCGAGCGCAACGAAGCCGTGAGCACGAACTGACCAACCGTGCTCGCGAACCTATCCCAGCCCCCCCCCCACTTTCAGTCAGTTCTCTTCCTCCTGGCACGACGTGTGACAAACGAACGACGCACCCGGCGAGAAAGGCGTTGAAAGGGAAACTCGTCACGAGCACGCAGTACACGAACTGGATCACGCCAGACAAGACGAGGAAGACGAGGAAGGAATCGACGAATTTCAGGCGGGCGGGCGTCGTGTCGAGGTATGCGCCCCAGAGGGACCACAGTGCCGTCGCCGACGCGGTTTTCGTTGAGGACGGTGCAGGAGGTGGGGGTGGTGCAGGAGGAGGAACGGCAGCTTTGGATGGAGCGTGTTTTGGTGTCTTGGGCCCAGCCATTTCGGTTTAGATCAAGCTGTCTACGTGGTCCGTCCTCGACCGTTTGACTGGTGTCGTGAGTCCCCGCTTTCGGGGTCCTGTATTAAGGCGCCTTTGAGCGAAAACCTTGTCAACCTTTCTTGTCGTCAAGTCAAACATGCACCGTCTCGCACACCGTCTCTCGGCGCGATTGCCTGCTGTTGCACGGTGCAATCCGGTAGCGAGGTTGCCAGCGGGAGCACCCTCACGTATGATCCACGTCCGCGTGCCGCTCCCGTACAACGTCGAGGACGGCATGGGTGACTTCCTCCCGCCTCCCGCCCTCAAGCTCATCGCGGAGGACTACCAGCAAGGACTGCTCGACCGTCTCAATGAGCAAATAAAAGGTGCGCCGCCACCCGTTTCTAAATGCCACTGGTCGCAAACAAAACTTGGTGATGGGCTTGGCTTAGGTACCAACCTTGAAAATATGAGCGTCGCTCAGATCGTCATCTCGACCGCGCCGCACGAGAGTCAGACGCTCGCGTTCAACTATGCGAGCCTCGCGCTCAACAACAGTTTCTTCCTCCACCATCTCGTGCGTATTCGCCTTCCTGCCTGCACACCCACCCACACATGGGAATAGAAACCCCCAACGGGCACCGCAGCCAAGAACCACGAATCCGCGCTGAACGACAAGTGGCTCAACCCAGAGCGCACGCAGACCCTCGCCGGCGTGATCGCCGCGCAAATGGGCTCCCTCCAAGACCTCAAAACGTACGTGACGGCCGCGGCGACGGGCATGCTCGGCTCGTCCGGCTTCGTCTGGCTCGTCACGGACGCCCTCGGCCGCCTCGGCGTCGTGCCGACCTACGGCGCCGGCACCCTGCTCATCGCCGAGCGCAGACACGCCCACGCCCGCCACCCCCACGCCCTCGCGGACCTCGGCGGGCTCTACCAGCCCGCCGACGCATCGCCACCACCACCACCACCACCACTACCCTCGTCGTCGTCGTCGTCGTCCCCGCCGCCGCGGCCCACGTCCCAGCTTCCGGCCTTGCGCCCCCACCTCTCCGCAGCACGGACCCGCCCGCTGGCGCGCGCACGCTCACCACCGCCAAGGGCCCCACGAGGCCGTCCGGAGCTGCAGCTGCCAGGCGCCCCGCGAACGTGTGGTCCTCCCCCGACGACGCCCCGCCGTACCGCAGTCCCGTCGGCGGCGGCGTGGGGGTCGGGTCCGAGGGGGGTCCGGCGCCGCTCGACACGCTCGGGCGGACGCTGTACCCGCTCTTTTGCGTGAGCGTGCACGAGCACGCGTGGATGGCGGCTGGGTACGGCGTGTGGGGCAAGGAGACGTACTTGGAGCGGTTTTGGACGTGTTTGGATTGGGCGGCGGTGCGGGATGCGTATGCGCGGTATGCGATGCACAGGCACTGACTGCGCCGGCACGATAGATTACTTTTTATCTCTGCTCGTACAATAATAAAACAAACACCCTACTCATCCACTTTTGACACGGGCCAATATAACCAGCCTTACTTACCCCCCTTGCCACTCGACCCTCCACTCGACGCGCCCAAATGCGCGGCCCCGCACGCCCTTGTACGGCTTATACGCCTCCCCGCTAAGCTTGAGCTGGTCCACCTTGAGCGCGCTCAGCAGCGCGCCCGCCGGCAGCGCAAACGAGACCTGCGCCGCGCGCGCGGGGCGCGGGTGCGCGTCCGCGCTCACGAACGTGCCCTGCAGCGTCGTCGCCCCCCCCGACGCCGACGCGCCGCGCCGTCCCCCGGAGGACTGCGCTGCGGCCGGCGAGAGGGACCAGCGCAGCGTGCGCCGCGCCGGCACGTACGTCCATTCGCTGCCGCCGGTCGCTTGGCTGCACGTGGCGCTCGAGGCGCCCGCGCCGAGGTAGAGCTCGACGGCGACGTCGTCCAGGGCGCTGGCGCGCGGGATGAACGTTAATTCGAATGTTCCTGTGGGGAGAAAAGAAAAACAAAGTTGGGTGTTTGAGGGGAGGATGGATGGGGAGGGACGGACGGACCGCCGTGATCGGTGATGGAGAGCGTGGAGCGGAGGATGAAGGGTACTTGTACTTGGAGCTGTGCTGCCGCTGCCGCCGTGAGGGCTGGTGCTGCACCTGGCTTGCTCGCGGAGGGATCGAAGCGGTACTCCATCAGTGTGAAGCGTCCGTCGGGCGGGACAAAAGAGAGCGCTTTGGATTGGGAAAAACGGTTTAATCTGTGAGGCCGCTGTGGTCAGGGCAGCTCAGTCCATATAATGGCACATGCGAACCGAACGCAGGGGTGGAAGGAGGGCTCGGTGATGGTGTGCACATTGGTAAGTGTGAGTAGGATGTCGGGTGTTCCTGCAATGCGGGTGGTCAGGTGGCGAGAAGGAGAGTGGACGCCACGCACCTGAGAGTTTGCAATTTACGCCGATCTTGCCAAGCACGCTGCTCGTAACAATGGATCCGCTCCTGAGAGGATGTTGAGGTAATTCCGTGAAGGAGTAGTCCACGCACTCACTTGTTCACGACTGCATCCAGCGTTTCGACGATATCAAAGTAGATTTCGTTGTTGTTGTACCGAACACCAGCCCGCCGCCAGGGGATGGGGCTCGCAAATGCGCTCATACTGTTCGTAGTGGGCCCAGTGAGTCCGGACACGCCGGTGACAGAGAGGACTTTGGTTATGAGCGATGGAGGGAGAACAATCTCTCGTAGGGCGTTTGGAGAGGTGGTGAGCGGGTGCCCGCCCGCATCCAGAGTCTCTTCGAGGAGTTGGTGAACGGTATCAAAGCTATCCTGAGCGTGGGTGCAGTGACCTGACCAAAATACTCGATGAGAATGTCCAGAAAGGTGCGGATGAACGCAAAGGCATAGAGGGGGTCGACTGGTGGTAGTATGAGCGTACATAACTGTTCAGCGAAAAGACAGAACGACTCACGGTCTCCGGAGATGGGACATAGGAAAATGAGAGACCCGTGTTGGAGATGGCAACATGCTGTTGGTGCGTCGGGGAGGTTTACGAGAAGGACCGGGTCGATATCCTCGGGTCGGGAAGCCTTTCCGAGGGCGGCGCTGTAGGCGTCAATATGGAGTAGAGGATATGCAGGAGGAAAAGAGCGAAAAGAGGTCTGCACTATTGGCCTGACGTTGGCCGAGTCTAGTATGATGAGACCATCGATGGCCATCGCCAACAACGTCCGAGTCGTCGACCGCGGGCGCGAGGCTCACGGCCGACTTACTTTATTAGGACAACTGATCGAAATTACCCCGCGTTAATCGAGACCGACGACACGACACACTCTGCTTTGCTCGCCATCGCCATGCCAATCACTTCAGCAATATTTAATGCACACCCGGACAGTATCAATTCACTTCTCGCTGATATCGACCAGCAATTCACTCTCGATGAGAATGCGCTGGTTTCCATCACTTCCCATTTCCACAATCTCTTCAACCTCGGACTGACAGAATACGGCCATCCGATGGCCATGATGTGCGATTTTTCGTCACCCCTCACATCTTGCACTGTTCTCACGTCCAATTTTCAAGTCCTACGTTCGTTACGGGTGTACCTGACGGTACAGAAACTGGGTAACGTGTCAAGTCGTTACCTCTACTGTCAAAATGCCCAACTGTCAAATAACAGCACGTTCCTCGCACTTGATCTTGGCGGAACCAATTTGTAAATAGCCTCGTCCCACCACTATTCCGCGTACTCACCTAGCCGTACAGGCGCGTGTGCCAAGTAGTCTTGCACGGAGACAGAACTTTCACTTTAAAACAGCAGAAGTACCGTGTCTCCGAGTCACTCAAGACAGGGGAAGCGACCGTATTGTTCGGTACGTCATCTCGATCAATTTCATTAGCTTTGCTCTCTAATGGCTCTTATTCAAATGACTGTCCTCGTGATTTCCACGGTTGGCAACTGAACGCTACATTACTTGCTATATGTGGCCTTGATCCATCCCTGTGTATTCCTATTTTAGATTACCTTGCGGACTCTGTCGACGCGTTTCTCACCTCGACCGCGGTATCACAGGAGGACTCGCCCATTTCGGATGCTATTGGTGTCGATTCTCCTGCCGTACCTCTTGGTCTGACGTTCTCGTTCCCGGTCGAACAAACGGCACTAGACAGGGGCATTCTGCTCACGTGGACAAAGGGTTTCTCTGCAAAGAACGCTGTCGACAAGGACGTCGTCAGGCTGCTTCAAGACGCGTTTGACCGGAAGCACCTGCATGTCAAGTGTGTAGCCCTCGTGAACGACGTATGACCCCTTGATTCTTCCACCCGTATAGAAAAAAAGCTGATAAAGGTATGTTGGGGTTTAGACAGTAGGAGCAGCGCTTTCCCGCGCGTACACCGCCGGTGGATGCGTCCTTGGCGCGATCTTTGGCACAGGAACGAACGGCGCATACCTCGAGCAAGTCGCTAACATCACCAAGCTCGGAAACAACCCTGCGGCTGCTGCGGGCGGTGTGATGATGGTCAACACCGAGTGGGGCGCATTTGACAACGCGCGCGTCGTGTTGCCCACGACGCCATTCGACAACAAGCTCGACCGCGAGTCGATTAACCCGCGTTTCCAGGCGTACGAGAAGTTCATCTCTGGCATGTACCTCGGCGAGATCACACGCAACGTGCTCCTCGCCCTCGTCGACGCCGCGCCCAAGCCGATCCTATTCAGCGGAAAGGCGACGGACCGCCTGAACAAGCACTACGGGCTCGACACGGAGATGCTCAGCCTGGTCGAGAGCGCGTGGGTCGGCGATGCCGGCGCGCCAGCAGGAGACGACGAGGAGGCCGCGCTGCGCGACTTTTCGGTCCCGCTCGCGGAGGAGCGGCTCGCGCCCACCACGCTGCAGCGCCTGGAACAGATCCAGAAGATCGTGCAGGAACACCTTGGCTACGCGCCCGGCGAAGTATCGCTGCGTGACGCGACGGTCGTACGTTGGGTTGCGGCCCTCGTCGTGCGCCGCGCCGCGCGGCTGAGCGGGTGTGCCGTCGCTACCGTTGCGATTCAGATGGGGTACGTCACGGGCCTCGGGAGGGACGCGCGGGCGGCGGGGTCGACGGGGCTGAGCGGGAGGCCGTACGCGATCGGCATCGATGGCAGGTGAGCCGCAATTGTGCCCGCCCGTCTGACGACTGATTGCGTGTGTGCTCGTCGGTAGCTTGTATCAGCACTATCCTGGTTTTGAGGAGCGCGTGCGCGAGGCGCTGCGGATCCTGCTCGGAGAAGAGGTCGAGAAACGGATAGAGATGGGCCTGGCGAAGGACGGCAGTGGAGTCGGCGGTACGCCCAGCTTGCCATCTAGCTTTCGTTCTACCCCCCTTGTGCTGATGTACTTCCCACGTTTTCAGCCGCGCTGGGTGCTCTGCAAGCGACGAAGCACAATAGGGTGTAACCCAAGGAATAAACAAGCATACAGGAAACCGTGTACGAAACTCGGACACCCCCAACACAACCCCCTCTGTTGTCGAGGCGTAGACGTAGCGAGCGAACTTCGGCGGAATGTCCACGTGACGTGTTAGGATAGATATACAGTTTTAACAGTTAGAGTGCGTCAAAAATTGCAAATTGAGAAGAAGCTGCCACACGTAACAAGTCCCTGCCAGAGCTGAGAGTTTTCCTAGTCTCCGAGTCGTTCGCGCGAAGGAGCTCGGCTTGATCGAGGTTCGCAACCTTAATCAGCGTCTCCGCTCGGCAATGGCCCATCTATCTATGCTATCCATATGTCTACAGTGCGGAGGCACTGTTCTCTCTTTGAGTTCCGACCGAGTCGATCATGACGATACTCATTTCGTTGCTTTAGCTCCATAGCGTAGCGAGTCTCGATACAACGGCCCCTATCTATATTTTTGAGCAGACAGCCATTTTGAGTATTTCGCACTGTACCGACGCGTTCCAGCCCGGATCAATGAATGCGATGATCGGCCAGATTTACACGGCATTCTTCCAGCCGAGCGAACCTGCGATGGCTTCGCTAACTTCAACCGTTGACAGGAGAGGCGGCAGCTGTACTGTACAAATGATAGAAGGATGTCGTGCCTCGTGCGTGTCCTGGCACTACCAATCCTATATTCGTGTTCGTATGTTGCACCATTCCCACGGGATGGAATTCATGACAAGTTAGTTGGTCTTCTGGATTTTCTTCGGAGCGTCCTCCTGGCCTCCGTTCGTTGCCTAGGCAGTATCATAATAGCAGCTTTAAAAGGCACAATCGGGGCGCGTGTCGTTTTTCCTTGCCTAGGCCTGGTGCCAAACGTCCACACACTACGTTGAAACCCATCCGACGCCACAGAGAACGAATTATCAAAGACGCATTCCTGTCACATTCCGAACGGCCACAACGAGGTTGATAAATTCTAATTTGCCCCTGTTGGTCATCACTATATATCATCAGAGTCATCTGACGTCAACGTTTGGTCGTACTACGATGTCGTCGAACATGGCCATTGCATCCTTTGCGCCCTCTGCCAACACCACGGTCACGATGTCCACATTCGCCTCGGGGTCAACTTCCAACCTCACCACCCCGAAGCCGTTGCGCGTGTCGGGGCCTATAAGGAGTTCTTCATCAACACCCACGTGCAGATCGCTGCCCGTCCAGCACGACCTGACGACACCCCGTGCGCGGGCCCGCGCCGCGCGCTTACGCGCGAACGAGGCGGCAGAACGCCGCGAAGACCAGGCCGCACTCATCACGACGCCGGTGGGCCCCTATTACTGTACTTGAAGATCGCGCGCGACTGACACGGTCCCTCGACGTTCCCCTTTCCTCATCAATGCAGGCACAGTGGGCGCTATTGCGCCGCTCCTTCGCGGGCGTGAAAACGGAGTTCACCGACCTCGACGGCATGTCGTGGAACGTGCGCATGCCTGTACCTGCGAGGTCACCGAGACCGCACCCGTCGTCGGTGTGCGCTTCCGCCAGCGCACCGGTGTTGACGCCAGATGATGGCACCGTTCGTCCGAGCCAGGGGAGGAAAAAGCGGCTGTCGGTATCGAAACCTGGGTGGGGACCGGCAGTTTCAATAGCACACTCATGAGTCATGATGCACGGACCACTTGGGGTGGGGGCCGTGCTTGCGTGTTGCATTTGTTCATAATGCTTTTGTACGAGCGAGAACCTGCTATCGGCCAACATTGGTTTTGCTCTCGAATTTGCAAGGTGTGGAGTGCATGAGAGGGTGAGACGGCCTGTCGGACTTAAGGTCGTGAGCCCTGTGTCCATCCGACATTACTTGCTAGCAGTGCTGGCCTTGAAAGTATGTCCATAGGGCGACCAGACATTGTTGAACAAGAGAACAGTGACGAGATCTCTGTAAAAATGAAATCACCGACTCCTTGTCGGACGTCAATAAAGCCTCCTATCCGCCCCCTCCCTTCTGCTCACCCTTCTCTGCTCCCCCAACTCGCGACACCCACACGCCCAGGCACGATGTGCCGGACATCATTCTCGTCATAGGTGGTCACGGCGTCGTCGGGACAGCTATCAAGCACGTCCTCGGGACGGCGAGGCGTGGGTTTCCACGCCTCGAAAGAGGCTGACCTCCGGTAAGGACGACCTCCTCTCACCCCCGCATTTCTACATACCGGCTGGCCATTAGTGCGCATGTAGACATTAGCGAGACCGCAGCAACTAAGGGGCGCTTTGCAAACTTGAAATACAGGCCCGCAGATGTTGTCCACCTTGCGGCTCTCGGTGCGTACTGTCAACTGTCACAAGTCAGGGCACTGATTCTCAGGGTTGCCTTTTTTGTTTTTCACCACTCGGCGCCTTGTTAATGGTTATGAAATACCCAGTCGTCGATGCTGCGCGATTATTACAGCTATTCAAAACGATAGACCGTTTTTGCAAAAATTCACATTCATTTTGTGTTTATGCATATTGACAAATGGAAGCCAATGCCCCACAATGCCCCCGGGCCACTGCCCCACCTGGGGCTGTACCTCTTCCTCACATATTCTGTAGGGTGATGGCAGAGTTGACAAGTGAATTGCCCAGGAATGTACTACCAGAAATGCCAACTTTGTTGGCGGAGACCTTGCTGCGGGAAAATGAAATATAAAACCTGGTGGTTATTTATTTAGAAAGTGGCATAAGTAGCGTAGGGCATGCCTGATTGTGAGTCATGATCGTCATCAGCAGCATGCTCTTTTAAGCGCCCAGTGCTGTCATTGGTATTTTATTTTTTCCATTCATCCTCCTACTAACTAATAACTGCCCCTCATAGGTACCTTAATGACACTCTGCCACTGTCATCAACATGGGCCACAGCCCCCATATGACAGTCATCACCCCCCTTGCTCGCAAACGCAAGCTGCAGGGGGTGTATTATTATATTAATAGTTATACTAATGGAGTAATATGCTCAATTAGAGGAGCTTTTCATACACATAGACTGCTGGTTTCAATTGGATGGATTTAAGATCGCTTAAATGTTCTCTTGAGTTTCTTAAATTGCTGAAATGAGGCAGCGGAAGCAAGCTCAATGAAAAGATCATAGTTACATACATATATGTTATCACACCTATCAATACTGTATATTTTCGGACAAAGGCCAGATGGCAGATCCAACGGACCAGTGCCATCGGTGAAAGGACAGCAGCGGCCTGCGGTACTGTACTGGACACGCACATGATCTATTTGATCTGAGATCTAACCGGATCTTTCCATGTCACATCACGCCTCCAGCGAATGCGTGACAGGTCACAAAGATCTATACCCAAAAAGGAGAAAAGTGGTCGACAAGAGACCTTGCTTAGAAGGTAATTATGGCATAATATGAGTGAGGCCCGCGATCTTTGTGGTGCGTGCTATTCCTTGTTCGACAGAGCTGTTTGACTATGCTGGAAGCCATGAGTATTGTCGAAACACCTGCTCCGTTGCATAGAAGTATTTACAGCAGGGCATAGTAGTTCTGACGGTATTGGAACAAGGACTAATATCAGTCACACGAGCAATGACACTAGGCTTGAGATTGACCAATCTTCTTGCGGCAGCCAGCAACCGTGTTTCACTCAGTGGTGCGGTGGCCCAGGGGCATTGTGGAGCGTTGGCTTCCATTTGTCAATATGCTGTACACATCAACGACAACGTGTCATACGTCATAGTATGAGACGGGTGTACGGAAGGTCATATCTCGTGCCTCTCAACTTGAACGTGCGTTTTCCCATTTTCCCCAACGACGTTGAGTCGCCGCTGCGCGAGGACAAGGGCCATCTACTAGTAGGCCTGTCGCAGCTCGTCGGTATTGTGAGCCGCGCGTACAAGGAGGAATTTGGCTGCAATATTTACCGCGGCGATCCCGACGAACATCTACATGTATGCGCCGCACGATAACTTATGCGCGATTTCGCCTCATCTCCGGGTCGCCCTCTCTCACGGCCCCTTTTCGTAGGAATCGTAGCACCACGGGGTTCGCACGTTATTCCTGTGCTCATCCACATACAACTTGCGAAGCGTGGGTGACGTCATTTCCTGTTATTATTTTTATTTTCATCTTATCTGTGTTGTTATGTCTTGGTGATCACGTATGAGCGAGAACTAACCGACGTTCGCGCATCAGATGCTTGGAATGTATAGAAGAATGTTGATTGTGACATACATCATATCTCTGTGCATGCGCGGTCGCTCGGTCTCCGTCGCGGTCTATTTTTTCCAACAGAGCATATCAAATATAATTATAACGCAGTCACCTGGTGAGACGATACAAATGAGTTCAACCGAACCGACCAGGAATCCCGCTTACAGTGACAATGGAAGTCCTTTTTTTTTTTGTGGCATATCGATATCGTCGCACATCGCTTAACTTAAGATGAACAGATTACCACTTAAATGAGCCAAGTTGACACCTGGCTTGACTCTATGCAACGATCTTGCCGTCATCAACTTTATTCTGCTTTCAGTATCATTGCTGTTGTCAATATTACCCATTCCGAAGCCGAGGCAGAGTTGGATGACCTCGCACAATCCCCGTAGTGTGCGTAGTCACCATCACCTTGCCCCAAACGTTCTATGCGCGCGATATTGTGTTACTAAGAGAAACGCATCGAGCCTCGCGCAGTCCTGTTCTTATCCGACTGAAAGAGCGCGTCCACTACGCATGTTTTTTTTCTCTAATTCTATGGCGAATGAATAGCAAACGGCCCATCGTGATGGCCAAACGGATGCACCATTTACATGAGCGACAAGTCGCCAAACTTCTCCTTGTATCCGGGTACGGTCCACTTGCCCTTCTTTACCATGTTCTCGACAGTCTCAAGGATGCGGGGGTGTGCTTGGCCGACTTCCTCGACCTGCAATTTTGCCATCCCCGTGCATAAGAATAAATGAGTAAACGCTGAGATGGGGGGGCCTACCGTCAGGTCCTCGAAAGGACGGGCGTCCTGAATGTTGGAAAGTGTCGCCTGAAGGTCCTTCAGCTCGACATCAATCTGTGCTTCTGTCTCCTTGGCCTTGGCAATCTGCGACACAAAAGAAAGGCCAAAGAAAGTGGTGATGGTGCACGGAATAATGGGTATTGTCGGCGTCAGCAAAAATATGAAAAATAAAAAGACAGGACGTACTGCCGTAGTCTCGAACGTCTCGATGGCCTTGACGTGCGCGCCGACATCATACGTGACGGGCTTGAAGTCACGCAGGATCTTCTCTGCCTCGTCGACGATGGCCTTGTTCTTCAGGACGGAACGGTAATGCGCCAGGTCGACCGTTGTCGGCTGGGCATCGAGCTGGCCGGTGATGCGCTGGGCTTCCGAGTGACGCTTGCGGAACGCCTGCAAGGCGGCAACGGTTTCTGCAAAGAGTGTGGGGCGTACGTGTTAGGGTGTGTGAGGGAGAAAAGGAAGGTCTGCGATACCCTTTCCGAGACCGAGTGTTGAATAGATGCGGGTAAAATCCTACACGTTGCATCTTCATGAGCCTGGTTCGTTCGGAGTTGACAGCGTATCGAGAAGGACGTACCACCGCGGCCGTGGCAGCTTTTGAGGCCATTATGTGGCTAGATGATATGAGTTTTATAGGTACAGATGAAGATGGGGTGTGGACGTACTAAGGAAAGTAAGAGCGGGGTTGAGTTTCGTCGTTGTCGTTGTGTCCGTGCTCTTCGAGTGTTTCGCTGTTTTCCCCGGCTGCTCGGCCGGCCGGTGCGCACGCGCGCCGCCATTCAGTTTCCTTTTGTGGCACAACCCCCCCGACTTCCTCCGCTACGTGTAGTCCGCGTCTAACGTAGGTGATTCACCTTATGGGTTGTGACGACCACACCAGAAAAAACTCCCCGGAAAACACAATTTTCTTCTAAAGTAAAGAAGTAAAGCAGAGTGCCTTCTTTCCACGCAGCGCCGCCCGTGCCGTGATACCGAGCGAGCTCCCGCTGATGAAGGACCAGCCAGGGTCCCTCGTGTCCCGTCTGATTTCTGCCACAACGATGCTCGCCTCCACGGACCTCGTCGCATTTCTCATCCTTTCCCTGATAACCATAATCGTGGCAGTTCGACAGCGGCAAACCGGGAAGGAGACTGGAAGCAGCCCTCCTATCGCACCGTCTGCGAAGCCCGAGTCCACAACACAGGATGATGACGACGATCCGAACAAAGATAGGGGTCCTGGAGGCGAGTACCACACCACACAGCCAAAAGCATCCAAGCACAAGCGCAATGAGAGCTAACACGAGCCTTATGGCCTCCCCCACGCGCACAGATTGGACTCCGGTGCACTTTGCCTGCCCGCCCGTGACCCCCGTCACAGAGCCGCTCGACCAGATCGCTCCTCGTCCATATCGCCCGTACAAACCAGGGCGCTATCAGTCAGCATCCCCTCTAACATTCGCGCGGGCGGGCGAGAACTGATAATCTGCAACGCCTTTCTCTCGTTTTACATAAAAAAACACAGCGTGACGATGGGCATCCGCCCGATGATTTGGGAGTCCTGGATCGAGGTGCGTCCTCCTATGGACTTTTGTAATATCCGAAACAGACAGCAAGGCACACCATATGGGCGCCGCACCGATATTGCGTAAAAAGCTGGACCGTGACTTCCCCGCGTACTACCGCCTGCGCGCAGCACGCATCGCGTCGCCACGCGGCCCGAAACTCATCCGCACCCTTCCGGACCGGCCCCATCTTGTGCGGGGTGGTGCTGGTGCGGCGCGCGAGCTCGTGCACGAGCTCGCCGAATTCCTCGTCGCGCGTTATCCGGAGGTGTACCGCACCACGCGCCGCGCCGGCGAGATCGTCGCGATAGAGGTGCTTCCCGTGGGAGTTACGCACGACCTCGAGGCCGAGGACCCGATGGCGGTAGCTGCAATGCTGTGAGTCCAGTCAATCACCGCTGCTGGAAGCACGTGCATGCGACGTGCGTGCTCTTTTCATTTTTTTAATAGGACTCAGGACGACATCGCGATCATGATCGAAGGCTCGGACGGACAGTATTACCTCCAAGCTGGTGCAGTCCTTCTCGCTGGTCCGTCCCTTCCCTTTCTCTACTTACCTCTTATCTCTGACTTCTTTCATCCCTTGACGTTGGCATGCAAACGTACTGCAGGCACGTGGCGTCTCGAAGACAAAGTTGGCCTGCCACTCGACGCGATTCACATGACCGGCCATGTACCTCACTGTACGCGCCGTTCCTCGTTCCTCCCCTACCCCTATCTACCACGCACACTGCACGTAGCTGATGCTTCGCAGATCGGGAAAAACTCCAGCCGTCGCTTACGCGCTTCTTCCGCCGTCTTTCCCCAAGCGCACCTGTAGCACGGAACAATTGGCAGATTCAGGTCCTCCCATCAACGCCCGTGCCTGCATCCTCGCCGCAATCCCCTGATGCACGTGTGCCACTCGAGGAGCTCGCATGGGCCGAAGGCACGCTCGGTCCCGAGGACACTCTAGGAGCTTCCCCACGTCCGGCACCGCCAAAGCCCCTCCCGGAGAGAATGCGTATGCGCGTCGAACGCCAGACCTTGCGGCGGCTGCCACGCAGTGGCGCGATCGTGTTCACGATTCGCGTGTACATGACGCCGCTTTCGGAGCTTGGGCCCGGCGAGGTGGGGCGGTTGGCTGCGGCTATACGCGGCGTGAAAGAGCAGGAAGTAGTCTACAGGTGAGTGCTGGGTTCTCCCTCTCTTCTTTCTCCTTGTCGCTAGTGTGCGGGGTGACAAACTTTGTTGGCTATGCTATGCAGGCACCGGAGACAGTGGGACTTTGAAGATGCGGCACTCGAGTGGTTGGATGGGCGACATCGGGAGGAGATCGAGCGAGGTCTAGTGCACGAGTAGACGGAGGTCTGAGAACGTGGAAGCAACGCAAGGGTACCACATATCGCGGGAACGCTACAGTATGTATGTAACGTTCTCGCCATACATTACGATCCTATTGCTGAACCCCCGCTGGTCACACCGTACAAAAGCACCCTGTTACAAGTACATGGTATATGCGCCATGCCTGTCAGGACAGTGGTACAGCAAGGAACGCGGTCCGAAAGTGGCGAGCAGCTCAATTCGGCGCCCGTGCCGTTGATACGGGCCGGCCTAAGTTACAGTATGCTGCGTGAGAACGCTCCCAATCCCAGCTACACTGGCCGAGTCCATCGCTCTCCGCCGCAGAATGCGGAAGTTTATGTGAGAGAGAGAGAGGGAGAGAGAGGAGCGATACGAAGATCAAAGTACGGAGTGTAGGTGCGGCCCTTGGGAGCCGGAGGGGAAGGGGAAGGGGAGGCTCGACCGCAGCAGCCTGAGCCGCCGCCCGCAGATTGGTCGTCGATAGTGTGATAGCACACCACAACACTACCGTACTGCGGTCGGCCACCCCCGCCTTTTTCGCTTTTCGTTGGGCAGCTGAGCCCGCGGCGACCAGCGGCGAGTCGTGCCAGTGGCCGGTAGCAGTAGGAGCTCATAGCGGTAAAATGGGAGGAGCGGATCTCTTACCAAGAGTGACGGCCGGTCGACGCATCCGAGTTCTTGTCGGCCAATGATGGCACTCGACAGCTCCGGCGGTTCAGCGAGGTCGTTGCGGATAAGAGACGCCACTATCTGCGGTGCTGGCCGTACGTTGTCCAGTGGCAAGCAGCTCCGAGTCTTCTTTTCAACCGGTGCATAAATTCATTACTCTAAAGCGTCCGTCTAAAACTAGCAATAAACTATACCGTCCGCCGTGCTCCGCGGAACCTCGTTCCCTTTCGGAGCCCATAAATGTTCCTTCTGTCTTCCGGGCTCTTCCTTGTATAGTACGGAAGCTGTTGTCAACTCGCTGCTCCTGGCTGTGCGCCGCTAACGCCACAACTCATATCATTATCATGCATGCATCATCATATCGCCCAGCTATCGTCCACTTTGACCCCGCTTATCCGACGCCGACTGACACCCGCACGTAGCGAACTTGCGCAATGGCACAGCTTCTCTTCTCTTCGTGCCCATACCTCTGATTTACGGTTGCCGCGCGTATCTCGGCTCAGGCTTCAGTGGTGCCGATCTTTAGCCACACCCCATCGGTCCTTTTTTGCTTTATCATAGCCATCACCGCCACCGCAACACCCACACACACACATACTGTAAGCGGTTCCTACCTTAAATCATATCGTCCACTCATGTTTTTTTATTCTGCATTTCCTTCGTTCCGATTCTCCACGAAACGGAGGGATCGGGACGAGAGAACCCCCTTTACGAGTTCACTTATTTTTCCACTAAAAACTCCTTTTTTACCGTTTTTGTAATACAATCCCCATCGCTCTCCTTCACCGCAACCCCAGAATCCAACCCAAGGACCACGGGGTTCGTCACGAGGGGGCGTTGGTGCGTAAATCCATTTGCAAAATAGTCAGCTAGGAAAGCAGAACGGACGGGAGGACGGGATTGGTGGTTGATGACTGTGACTGGGTCCCTCCAGATGGGGGTGGGGTTCTAGGTGCCTCGCCACAGAGATGACGTCATTCAACCTTCCTTTCAAGGAACGAAACTAACTAGTCCTGGGCTGGCAACGTATGGAAGGAATCAAATGCGCCCCCCCATTAGACCCAATATTTTTGCGTCGTGGGAGCTGCTGCTTCCGGCTTCTTTCTTCTTCCTTCTTTTTCGGAATTCTGTTGGCGCGGCGCACGTATGGCATTATCGCCCGTGGCGTTCGTACAGAAGAGAGTGATAGATAGAGATGCTGATACTTGTAGCAATATCCGTTTTCCTTTCTTAGACTATGATTACTAATACATCTAATACATGAGATCGCCACGCCACGCCAAGGAGAGTGGTGCAAGCAATGGAGCCGTCTATTCTGCATTCGCCGTCGGGGCGTCGTTCAACGACGACGTACCAGAACATCGAGATAATGCGCGTGCGTCTATATCCAGTCGTATTATATAAACCGGGCTTTCATTTATGCATTTTTCGACATAGGTCATAACAACCTTTTAGCGTACCCCGCTCGCTTACGTTTCGACTTTTTTTTTCTCTTTTTCGTGTGAAACGCCCGCATCGGCAGCACCACCCCATTTCCCATAAAAAAAAAAAAAATAGAAAACTTATCATAACACAGAGAGGCAAAAACCCAGTACCCTAACGACGACAACAAACAAAAGGAAAACACCAAAAGGGAGTTGCGTTGTAAAAGAGTAGGGGGTGGTCTGGACCCTCTGCAACTCTGGACTCGTTCGTTTGAGCTTGCCTCCGTTCAGCTGAGCCGTGTGTGTGCACACGCACATGATGTGCCACTTGGGGGAGATAAACCATGTTGACAATGTGACGTGTGCACGTACGTACTGCTGTACTGACCATCGGCCGCGCAAGAACCGCTGACGTCCACGCTTGCGCGTTCCAGCGATCTTTCCGCTCCACAATCATGAGGCATGGGCGTGTACCTTTTTCTCCCCTTGTCGGTCGTGTCGTTGTCTGGGCCCTAGGCCTCTCATTCGCTCGTTCCTGTTTCCGGTCCAATCAAAAAGCAGTTCCAGACCTACCGCGGAACTCCGTTAGATTAGAAGCACCACGATGTCAATGAATTTATGGAAGTGCGATCAGAGTTTCACTTCTTCTATATCTATGCTTTCCATTCCTAATATTCCCAATTGTGGCAGCGCTTTTCGTAAAAAGGAGAAAACAATTGGTACAACTGCTGCTGATGATCATGATGTGCGTGGTTCATGACATGACGGTGGGAACGCGGGTAGAGTAAGGGTGACTACTACTGAACACTATCTTATGATGGTTTATGGGAAGAAGTTTGGCTTTGTGAGCGCAGAGCATACAGCTATCGACTAGAGTGCAACGACGAGGCGTGTAAGGGATGAAACCGAAAGTAATAAAAAAAATACCAATCCAAAAAAAAAAAAGTAACAGAAGAGCAGACCAGTACAAGTCCAAGAGAGGTAGGGAAGCTCAGTAGCCATAACCACGCGCACTGACAACAGCCTTGGCACTCGTGGAAGTTGGTAAACTAACATTTACGCTGACTGGGTGTGCGTTTGGTGGCGGATTGGCTGCAACACCAACAGGGAGCATTGGCGCGCCTGCAGTTAGTCGCGCTATCTCCTCGCGTGCACCGACAAGAGCCTCTTGTAGTCTCTGGTTCTCCTGGGACAGAAACTCGTTCTTGGCCTGCAACTGAGCCAACCAGGCCTTTTTCCGTTGGCGGCATTTAAGCGCAGCTAGGGTCGGTTGGGTGTGAGACTCGATTGGGCGTGCGATATCACGACATCAGTAGACACACCTTGTCGATTGCGCTCGAGGAAGTTCTTCCGCTTTTCCTCCTCAGTCTCGAGCCTTTTCTGCCCCCCTTTCTTCCCGTTCATTTGAGGTGCAGGTGGTTCGGATGGGGACACAGAAGCATCTTCATCGTCCTCCTCTTCCTCGTCTTCTTCAAGTGAGATTGAATCCCCGCGTTTCGGCTTTCCATTGGACATCGGTCGTACGCGTTTAGGTGGAGCGGGTTTGAGATGATGAGGGGGAGGTGACGCAGACACATCATAGGACTTGCGCTTTGAGCCTCGCCTGCCAACGGCATTTGAGGGGGGACCGTCGTCATCACCGTCCGAGCGGTTCGCACGCTGGGCCTCCTCACGCTTCGTGAGCTCTTGGTGAGCTTGGGAGAGGAGGAAGAGACCATTGGCAGCGGTGGTGGCAGCATTGGCAGTAGAGTTGTTGGCGTACCGTGTGTCATTGCTTTGAGTTGAAGTGCCGTTGGGGTAGTTCTGCGGCCGTTGCTCATAACCCGAAGGCGGGAGATGTGAGACGGACAGTGGATGGGGCTGGGATGGGCTGGTGCCGTTGGCGGTGGTACCTGAAGCGAGGACGCCAGTGATGGCGTTGAGGGTGTTTGGCGTGATCGTTGCGCCAGCAGCCGATGAGCTCATCATGTTAAGAAATGCAGCAGTGTTAGGAGACGGGGGTGGGAATGAGACGGGGCCGCCAATAAGAGGAGTGAGTCCAGTGCCGGGGGTCAGCCCTGTGCGAGGAGTAAGGCCAGTGCGGAAGTTGGATGGGTCAAACGCAAGTGGGGCATCGCCGTTGTGTTGCTGTGGACCTGCAAGCATCGCAGGAGAGAGGGGCCCGGCCCTTAGAGAATTAGCCATGGTGGACGAGGAGAATCCCCATTGGTATTGATCTGACGGAGACGCAATGGATTCGATCGGGGGGAGGATAGGTTTTGGAGGCGAGGGGGGACTGCCATCACGAGTACGAGCTGAGGAGGAAGAGGGTGTCCTAGGAGGACCACTCGAAGTAGTGCTGCTACTATCCGACTTGGACTGACTAGAGACCGAGACAACAGAGTTCCTGCGGATGGGAGAGCTAGCAGAAGAGCGAAGAGAAGATGGATGGATGGTAGGGGCAGGGGCAAAAGACTGTTCAAAGGGATTTGGCTCCAGATCCAAGTTAGATCTAGCCTTGTGGGCCTGAGGGCGGGGGAGGGAATCCTTAGGATCAATAGTCGGAGGAGCGTCTGGGGGAGGCGGCTGTTGTTTTTGTTGTTGATGATGGTGAGGCTGTGATCGGGAAGGCTTGACGTCAGAGGATGAGCGGTGTTGCGGGGATTGACTTCGGGACATGATACCAATACTGTATTGCGTCAGTAAGGGAGGGGGAGAGAGGGGGGAGAGGAGGGGGAAAGGGATAGTAACGCACTTGGAGGAGGGAGAATTCTACACGATGACGGAGTGTTCTGTTGGTTGGGCCAGGTCGAATGGTATGGAATGACGACGTCTGACGTAGGCACTAGTATTATATCCCTAGCGGACTTCCAAAATATATATTCCCCCTTTCACGGGCTCCACCTCCGTACACCGGCCGAACTCCACTCCTTCCCCCGGAGGCACTCCATCCTCTCTCCCCACCCCTCCCGCCTCGTTGTCCCCGCCTGACCTTCCATGGAATCTCGACCCGTACTTTTCATATCCTTCACTCCCTCCCCCAATCTGGAGACGAGGCCAACATACCCCCCGCTATCTCACTCGGCCATTCCCAGCCCGCCTTGTCGCCGTGCATATCTTCGCTTGCCTTTTCCGGTACAGACTCGTCTAGGTCCGCGATCGAGATCGCCGTTTGATGTCTCGTTCCGTTTGATTGCGTCTAACCCCCGATGCGTCCAACTCCCGATGCGTCCTTACCCTCGACCTCTCCCGCTGCTCCACGGACTCTTGTGAGAATAGGCAACTGACGAGGAGATAATCCCTCCCTTAGTTCCATCCGACAGCAGATTCCCCTCGGGATGGTGATCATATCCCCATGCCCTATGCAATTGTAGACGCATTCCATACATACGGAATACACGCCGAGAATGGCGCGTCTTGCTTTCCTTTCCGCTAGATTGTTCCGTGATGGCCAGCGTTAAATGATTAGCGCGCGGCACGCACGCCCAAACAACAACTACCACTCACGAAATTTAGAAAATATACTTGTAATCCGTAATCTCTTCGGGGCTCTAAAGTAATCTCGGCACTTCTCCACTCCAGAAATTCTACCCTCCATCTTGTCAAACCGCCCTCTTCTCCACTCCGCGCCGAACTTTCCGAAGTCTGCCAGCTGCTGCTGCGCAGCCAGCAATCGACTTGGCATCATCCATTCAAATGAGAACCCATGCTCAAACCCGAAGACAGGTGCTTAACACCGGAACAGTACGGCAACACCTCACCTATTGACAACACAACAACAAAACCTGCGTTGATAACGTTCCCCTTCTTCGGTGCACCCGCGCCGGAAAGCTGTGCATCTAGTGGCGGACCGATGCATACTTGGTGGGGGGGAAACTAGCTTTTTTTTTACTCGTCCCTCTACACTCTCTGCCTCGGGCATCAGCAAGCGCTTTTCTCCAATCTTCTGGTGTCATACTTCGGTACACTGTTCTTCGGTACAGTGTAAGCAAACATATGCCTGGCTGATAGGGGCAGGTTGTATGAACCCGAGCGCCGCACCCGTCCACCCCCGAAACCACTTATCCTTGTTCTCTTTTGCTCTTTCATCTACATGCGGCCTTGACCATACGCCATCTGGAACGCGCCCATAACTGTCGATTAGATGCGCCGATGAATAGAAAAGGTCGAGAAGGAGGGAAAAATGCACGCCTTCACTTGAGCTTTCTGGGTAGTCCATTCAGTTCTTTCACACCTTCTAACCATTCGTTATCTTCGGCCCCCCAACCCGTGCGCGATCATGATCGACGTTCGAGTGCGTGCATGCTTGTCCCATGCGTCCTATCACGTACAAAACGTTGTTGGAACGACGGCGTATTGACGCTCACCCCTCGTCGCCGTATCTGGCACAGAAAGAGGGCCCCCGTGATACGCCGTCAGGAGCGCACGCATGTATGCGCGCCTTGGCGGCGCGATTTGGCCCGGTATATTATCTATTTGTGATAATCCGCGTCTCTTTATGTTGTCATCCGTCGGAGCTCGCTGCGGGGCTTCGAGGCTCGGGTTGCAAGTGGCGGATATCCGGTCCGGCTATCGCAAGCGCCGGGCGGGTGCCCTTATATTTTTGGGTTCACATTTTCAATTTTGTGAGTCTGCGGCGAGGAGGGGTGAAAAACGGGATCAATTAAACCGTATGGTATGGGTAAGCAACGACAAATAGGACAATGAAACGTTTTCCTTTTCTTGTCCCCGAGTGCATCAGAACGGGAGGTGGCGTTTTCTAGAAGGGAAGGGTAGGAAAAAAAACGGTGACATAGACGGATGTACTAGTACTAGGAGTTGCTGGTACCTGTAACGCTGGATTCAGGCCCAGCTCAGAGTCATTCCCCCTACATCCTTCCCCATCGTGGGATGTGTATTTGTCAGATGGGATATCCCAAGTGATTACGTTGGCTACTAGGTTAGAGCTGCGGGTGGCATGGTGGACCAAGCTGGCACGCACGTGCGTGCGTGAAAGGGTCGAGGTAAGGTGCTACAGATAGACACTGCGCGGAGTAGCCAAGCGTGCGAAGTGTGTGCACCACGAGACAGCCATCGAGACGAGCGCATCACCAAGAAGAGGGACGGTCCGCAACGCGATGATGAAGCAAGCGTGTTCTGTAACCCTATCGGGCAGTGGGAGCGCTATTTATCCCGTCTCGTCTCAGGGAGATGATGATGACTGTTGTGGATGGCATGGATGGATATGGTGGGTGTCTCAGCGCGAGCGCGAATGAAAAGGGGGGGGAAAGGGAGGGAGGGAGAGAAAAAGAATGTTCGAAATCGAACAAAGGAGCGTGTTCTTCCGGCCATGCCGTCATCACACATCCATCTAAATATCCCTTTACTTTTTCTTTGACGTGCGATCCGCGGCAAACTGTCGGTTTTTTTTTTCTTTTACATATATGGGACTACGGGCACACGCAGGACGTCCTCGTCGGTAATATGCAGTAGGGCGATTGCCAAGGTGTTCGCAGCTTTACGAGTAACGCTACTCCGTCTCGACTTGTTTGGCGTTTCGGTTGCAGTGGGGGCGGGAGGAGGGAGGAAAGAATTTAGGTGCCTTAAAACGCCAGATTGTGGGGCTCGGGATTGGACCAACTGATGTTGCCATGATGCGTATCCCAGAATGGCATTCAGAAGAGGAAAGGACAAGGGATTGGACGAGAGCAACGATGGTGCTTAATTGGCTACTTTTCTCCTCGCCTTCATCCCACGTACAAGACTAGGCGTCGGAAGCGGCGATGCAAAGTAGGGGCCACTTCGAGTACAGTACACGGATAGCGAGATAACTTGAGGGAAACAAACAAAAACCTCAGCGTTTATCGCGGCCGCCGTCAGTTCTGCGGCGTAGGAAAAAAAAGAAACACGTTTGCGTGGTACTGGGGCGGATCGGACAGGCGAAAGCGTTGGGCGGCAGTGTTAATCCACACAGAACGAACGGACTTCCAGTTGAGGAGAACACGGAGCGCGGTGGTGGGTGGGAAGCAAGGATACTTGTTGCAGGCACATGGGCAACTCGGAGCGCACAACCCATCATGACCATGCTGTATCATCGGGAGTCCAGCCCCCGTGGTTTACGCAGTATGTCAAGGCCGTTCCCGTGCCTGTTTCCCCTCAATCGAAAGGAAACACTACGGCAAAGAGAGTGGAATAAACTCACGTGCGATAACTCAACTACCGCTAAGACCCACTGAGTTCCCAACCCTTGGATGTGCGGGGAACTGTCCAGCCCTGTTATGGTCCTGCCAGGGTCACGAGAACGGATAACGCTCGGGTTCGCAGGGGCGGGGGACCGGAAATAGTGAATGACACGCCACCTACAAGTAGAAGTTGTCTTGGCTTGCATGCACACCACCTAAAAGCGGCTAGTGCGCAAGCAACCTAATCACTTGCAATCGTCGGCAACGGTAACAACTTGCTTCTGCATCGAAGGTGATTTAGAGATAGGGGAGAGTAGAAGTGTGGAGTAGTGGCAAGGGTCGAAGCGAATATAATCGAGTACGCTAGTCCTTGTATGTACGCACTGCTTAAATTAATGAGCGGCGTACTGAACGCGTGAGCGGACTTGCTGACCAGCTGCGGATGCATGTGTTCTCGGGTGCACTGCCCCGCCGAGGCAATAGGAGAGATCATAGTAAAGTGGCCGTTTTCAGACCGTTTTCGAGAACTTAGACTGAACGGGACTCAAAACGAAGGCTAAAACAGCCTCGAAAACTTTACTATGGTCTCCCCTAATGCACTCTACTTTCTGTGGCTCATTCGTGTCTGTGAGGGATCACACGTACGGTAGTACACAGGGGAACGCCGCGCGTTCTGGTTTGCATTGCGAGCTGTGTTCCGATAGCATTGAGCCGGAATCATAGCGCGAGGAGCGCAGCCAAACACGGTGATAGTGTTGTAAGATCGGTAGAGGTGCTCCACTGGCATGTGACGATTGATAGCTCCAACGACGCGGAGGGATATGGGGTGGCATGCAACGCCGTATGGCTCGAGAACTCTTTGCATCCGCCTTTTATCAGTTGACAGTGCTTCTCCAATGAGCTCGATGTTCGGTGGCTGAGAACACGTTATGTAAGCGATTTACCGTGACCGGTCCGCCGGCTCCATAGTGCCACTAATGCCCTTTCAAACTTAGTCAAATCCCCGTTCTATCCACTACGCCTCCTGGGACCTCCTGCTCCCCTAATTCTCAAGATGACATGAGAGTAAACATACCAGCGGCAAAGAGCTTATATGCAAACCGACTATCTCGGTGGCTTAGAGGACTGTTCGCTGACTCGAACAGATGGGTCGGCAATGATGTCGCTTCCTTGGGGCCCGAATGTCGTCAAAGGAACTCCGCGATGCCAGGGGAGTTCTTTGCGACTCAACCGCTCTATGGAAGACGCTGCGAAGTAGAGATATTAGGGATGGAAACGTCTAGGGGAACGCCCTCTTGGTGACACCTCTGCTAATGACGGGCCTACTGCTACAAGGTCTTGTTCTGTGCTTCATATCTCCCAGGTCGGCCAATTGGGGCCCCACAAATCTCGTCACAGATCCCAGATCTTTGCGTCGTTTCGGCAGTGAAGTCCTATCCTAATACAATGTGCCTACTGTAATGCTTACGCCATCTACCGTCATCCATTCGGCCCTAGTATAGCATCGGTGTTTTATGATGTCCTCCGCCATGTAGTCCATCTATTGATAGCTCAGGTACTTCCGCAACACCGACCGTCCAAGCTACCTTACAGAGGTGATCCGCGCCGGGACCCGGATGAGCGCAAACGTCCTCGCCTTGCTTGTGGCGCTAATGCCCGCCTTTTGAGTGATAGTATATCTTGTCACTACCGGGTCCCTGTCTCTCAACGCTCACATTCTCCATCTCGCCCTTTTCAACGATTGAGACCTGTTTCTTGTGCTCGTCCAATGGCACTTGATCAACCTCACGACAGTATCGCGATGCGCAGCGCAAGCAGACACAGTGTGCCTCTTTGACGCCTTCATGCGCTCAAAACGCTATCGATCATGCGCACCTAGTTCTGCAGAGTTCTCCGAGAACGTGTAATATTCGTAATACTGATGACAGATGCCTCGCTAACGCGAGTCCCGCCTTTCCTCCGCCCTCCGCCGCTCCGTCTCCTTTTATGTGCTTCTGCCCGGTGTCATTGCAGTGCGTATGATCCCATATCATGTGAACACCATGAGGCCGACCTTTCGTCCTTGATGCGACTTGGGTCCGCCCACGTCTCTTCGACTCACCGTGCCCCAGCGTTCTGTTCCACGCTCCACGCTTACTTACGCTCTCGTTCTAATCATGTGCCACGATGCCAATGATTTGTGATTGAGGCATCACGTTTCCAGGTATCACGCTATATGGCATCATATCACTTGGCTCTCCCTTTTACAGCCCTACCCTGTATTCCGTGACGAGTGTGCGACATGTCTTCCGGACGGAAGTCAATTCATACTAGAATCCAGGATAGAGTTTCATCAGATCAGCATAGTGCACCGACCTGGACATGGCAGCCCGTGATACTGTGATCTATTCGCTTTCGTGTCATTCGTTCATAAGGCTGACGGTACGCCGTTTCAGATCCGATGAGGCGATTTTGCTCGTGGGAGAGTCCTTTACTTGTTCGTTCTCATCGCCAATCAGCTGCATGGATAATTCTTCGAGTCTGCAGCTGGTCAGACCCACGCGATCACCTAACACACCGTTTTCAGTTTCCTCCCCAAACGTGCTGTGGAACAGGGCCACTTCAAATGGTCGCTTTTTGGTCCTTCTGGTTACTCAATCACCATCTCAGATCCTTCTGTCTTGTCCTTGTACTCTTGCTACTCGAATGAATCCTCTCGACGAGAAATTTTCATCCCACTCAGAAAAAGTCGCCCTGCATGCAGTACTATACCTTCACCATGGAGACCAAACATGTTCCCGCCATATTTTCACTGGTAAAACGTCCATCCAACTGCGGGAGCAGCCAATTCTAGCAGTCAACTTTCCCGCCAAATGGGTAGGATTTCCTGCTGACACTTTCAATCTGACAAGAGAACACAAAGAATTCAATCCTGAATCGGACATTGAGTGGATCCGGAGATTACAACGGAAAGCTTAGAAGTCGCGGTACACTCAGAGTACAGTGACCAGATCCTCTCCGTCTCTGGATGAGTTTAGCTTCTACCTTCTTTCTTATTCAAGGATCGTCCTTCCCGTGTGTCACTTCACGTCACCACTGCATCTTTGCAACGAGGACTTTTTGTGTCCCACGAAATATCGGGGGAACAGTGCCGATACCCGTGGTATGCAATTGCTGCCTGTCTGCGAACATAGCCTCCGATGATTCTTATGATTTCTCGGGGACCTCAGTGTTCCCCGTGCTCGCTCGACCCGCAGTCAGGGATGATATTTGGCGCATTATGACCCAGCGAAGGATCTACTCCACTTCTAACGACACTCGAAGCCACACGACATCTTACCATTTTCCGTTTTCTTTCAGCCAGCATCTGCACACCTTACTGTCTTAGCTTTGTCTCTCGAGAAACCACATCCTCGTGGACTCTCTGTTCTGGTAAATTTAGTCCCATCTCCGGCTTGCAGTGTTGCAGTGTTGGCTTCGACAACTGCATTAAAAACTGCATAAAAGGGCCAACTCGTACAGCGGCTGTTTGATCCAGTGGCTACGCCTGGCTGCCTGGTATTTTCTTCTCCCCGTATTATTTCTTCAAGCTTTCAGCTGCTTTGTTATGAAGTTCACATCGACGTCGACCATTGTCCTCTCCACGTTCCTCGTAGAGAGCGTGCGCGCAACGACGTACAGTGTCGTCGACATCTTCCAGGGCGAGTCATTTTTCTATGGCTTTTCCTTCTATTCCCAGGCCGATCCGACGCACGGACGAGTGTAAGTGAACTGTCCCCGACCTCCCGCTGAGAGAAGCCCACACGCGTGTCCGCAGTAACTACGTGACCGAGGAGCAGGCGAAGAGCCTCGGACTTGCTACCGCATTCGGCAGCGAATTTATTCTGCGCGCGGACAGTATCACTACACTCGACCCTAGTGACCCCGGGCGCAATTCGTTCCGCATCACTTCGAACAAGCAGTACGGCACGCACGTCGCAGTGTGAGTTAAATTTGCGTGTCTATATGATGTAGTGTTGATGCCGGCGACTTGACAGCTTCAACTTACAGCATATGCCACAAGGTTGTGGGTAGGTCTGTTAAGTGTATGTTATCCCATAACAGGCAAGACTGGTGCGACAACACAGGACATGGCCTGCAATCTGGGAGAATGGTGATAACTGGCCTTACGGCGTGGGTTACTTGAGCTATACTGGCGTGCATTTGCAATTACTGCTGACACTTCACGCGCGCCTACAGGGTGAGGTAGATATTCTCGAAGGTGTTAATGATGAGGTGCCAAATGCCTCCACTGTGCACACGGGTCCTGGTGTGTCGCCATCATTATCTCCAACCACCCATGAAAGCAACAACGAACTAACATGTTTTCAGGATGCACGATGCCAGCGTCGCGCCTAGAAACTGGGTGAGTCACATCAGGGCTACATCGCTTCAGCTATCTCTGATATAATCCTTCCCTGTCCGTCAGTATCCCCACCGAATTGGACTGCAATGCATTCGTCAATTCGAACGCAGGGTGTGGGGTGCATACGACTGTCCCAAACAGCTATGGGCCCGCGTTCAACGACCATGGCGGTGGATGGTGCATGAAGCCCCTTATTTACTTCCCTTACTGCGCATGAATGAATCGAAATTCGATATTTTCCGCTTGTAGGTACGCGTTGGAGCGCACCTCTACATCCATCAAGGTCTGGTTCTGGCCACGCTATGCCAGCAACGTTCCGCGAGACGTCCAGGGCGGGTCCCACAAGGTCAATACGGCCGCCTGGGGCACCCCCACTGCATACTTCCCGAACACGCAGTGCGACATCAACAGCAGATTTTCCCCATCGAACATCATCATCAACCTGACATTCTGTGAGTCATTTTGGGCGGGCCGTGTCTATTTTCCGTCACTGAACCAATGTTTTCGTGCTGATGCGCAGGCGGAGACTGGGCTGGCTCAGTCTACGACGCTTCCGGATGCCCGGGGGACTGCGTCGGTACGTGCGCCAGTGGTGAGAGTTTAGCCACGAACCTGACGCTTGAGAACACAGATTATGTCAACAACAACCCCGATGCATTCGCCAGCGCATACTTTGAGTTTCTCTGGGTGATGGTGTACGAATAATTGATACCACGTGTGGGGAATTGTGGTGCATCCGAGTCCGTGGAGGTCCGACAGGTTGTTTTTTTTGCTTGCACTAAGTTCCACTTGGTGGTCCCGTGTCTTTACTGACAATTACTGTAGATTTATGTACGTATATAAAGTCCGCGGCGCATCTTATGCCCGACATTCGATGGTGATCCGTCCGGTGCAACCCCCATGATAGCGGCGGCCACAAAGATACAAACTTGGACCCGGTTTTCCCGTATTAAGGCCGTCGGAGCAATTCTTTCTTCCCAGGTAGGATAAACAGATCACTGGTAGTCACGCTGGGCAGACGCGCAGTCGCGAACTCCAGCAATTTCAAAGACGCAATGACACAGCCACCTTGTTGGACTCGGACTCGGAGTACTCACACCCCGAGGGTGGTGGGGGTTTGAGAGGCGATCTCTGGTGAATTGTGCACCACAAGTAGCTCCCCAAACACAGGTTGCAACAACGCTCCTGCACGGAATGATGGAATGAATTTGCGGTTACTGCACGTATGCGCTACACAAGCTATAGGGGTCGCTTCTCCCTAGCGATCTTCCTGCTGTGGCCATTAGATGCGCTTACGGATGCGGCCACCGACGTGACGGATTATGCATTAGCGCAAGGTGGGAACCAATAAATTTGCCTGGGACCATGCGAACCCACATACAATACAAGTTGTACCGTGTTACAAGTCACCCAATGGAGAAATTGTACAGCACGGTGACACCCAGACTCACACCCTTTTTGCACGGTTAGTAAATAAACACCGGATTATCTGCGAAGCACAAAAATCGCACTGTTCATGATGACGAAATCCTCCGCCGCCCATAGTGACAGAGGAGATCCCCCACACAACGAGACAAGACAAAGAGAGTCCACGCGGAGAAGAATCTGTCAGGTCAGACGCAAATTTAAAAAAAAAAAAAACAAGCCGCCAAGGTCGGTTGGTGACGTGATACTCTGATTGTCATCGGGGTGTGGTTGTGCAGACAGGATTTACGGCAAGCTTTTGATGCTTCGTACTGTACTGCCGTACTGTACTCGGCAGCCGATTTCCAAAATCCGGGGTCGTGCCAGTGCCTATCAACGACACTTGTACGTTAAGTGGCATTGCGCGGGGGCTAATGGTTACGGAGCGCTCCCATTGATGTGCCCACCAGGGTGGACAGCCACTCCACCCTATAACAGGTTTGACTTCCGACTCGGAGGGTCGTGAAGAAATCAGTCAAATAACGGCCAACGCCGCAACCCCTGGAATGACAGCTAGACTCTTAGCACCCGCAAGGCACTGGTGACTTTTTCTGCAGGTGTCCCAATTAATGCACGTCTGCCAAGTTGTCCGGTCAGGGAGCCAGATTTGGTCAGACAACAACTGTACGAAATTGGAGAGCGGCGATCGGTACACAATTAGTTAGGTCGGATTCAAGTTGCTGGAAAGTTGTCCAGGTGGACTAGACAAGCGACAGGACAAGGACAGGTGCGCTCCCCGGGTACTGCAGTGCTCGCAGCATGAGGGTTTAGTTACTGGCTCGGGTCTCGGGTCTTGCAGAACTCGTGATCACGATGGGATTAGAGGTGATGTATGTAAGCGCCCACCGTTGTCGAGCGGGCCTGGCTTGTTTGTACGTGTACAGTCACAGCCGTGGATAGCCCCCCTGTGTAGTCCTTCTGCAAAGAACAATCAGACATTCATATGCTGGAACTATCAAGTAATTTTGATTGGGAATTCATACGTACCCGTAAATCACGTGGGGACAGCATGTACTATGCCACCCACACACTCCAGGTGCCTTGCTCAGATCATGCGGGTTACGGTAAATGAAGTCTAGTAGTCGCTTCGAGGTTCCCGTGTGTGTCAAATGACTCCCACTCTTCACCGCTAACGATCCAGCTTGCGAACGGAGCGCCTGGACCAAATAAAGATCGTTTTGCGGCCTGGTAAGTCATCGCAGCCTGCTTCGCCTTATGATACGAAACGCTCTCACTATGCAAGGTGAGTAGGGTAATCTAAGAAACGTAAAGATGCAGACACACAGGGGCATCGGGTGACCAAGAATGTTGAGAGTGTACAATGAAAGCTCGAATAGGACAATCTTTGACAGCATTGGCCTGTACAGCATCCAGAAATGGTATAGAACAGGACAGAAGAGGATAAGACCGCACCGGAACTTATTGTTGATCCTGTGTTTTGGCGACACGCCGCGTTTCTGACCATTGATGAGTACCTCCCACCCACTGTCTGCAACCCAGCAAAGTGCTGCCAGTGCACGGGGCGGAAATTAGGTTTACGCCACATAATGCGATGCCCGCTAGGAACGGACCATCATTTGAAGTACTAGCGCTAGTGGCAGAAACCATTGAACGCGAATGTTTGAACGGAACATCCGTGAAGTGGACCATAGGACGGGCAACTCCGTACATCTGCGGAAGGCCTTGATGACGCATTTAGGTTAGCGGAGCTCCGGGCTCGGCGCAACATAATAAAGGTTAAAATAGGCATGCCTTCCAAGCACCCGAGCCGTTTGTGGAAGGCGCGCTCACAGTCCGCTTGGATTTGCGTTCGCATGGATTCATCTACCTCGCCGAGCACGATCGCGTGGATATACACCGGTGAAAAAATGAGACTCGCGAGTGCACCCTGTATGCCGAGCACGGACCAGCGCGCGATCTTGTCGCTGCACGACATGCTGAGCACGCGCGGTGCGTCCGCGCGCCCAGGTTTGGTGCGAAGCACACCGACGCGTGCGTAGCCGTCACGGCCTCGGGAGGGCGTACCTGGCTGCAGAAGAGGGCGCACGACAGCGTCCATGCGCGCGGATACCTCGGGGTCCTGTGCCGCCGCAAGGAGGCCCATAGACGCGTCTCCACCTGCGAAGAAAAAAAAAACGAGAATCCAGTTTGAGAAGCGGGGTCCGAGTCGGGGGTCGGTGGGGATCGGGTGAGCAGAGCCGTGGAACGACGCACATGGCACGGTCGATGCATACATCCAGAGCTGCACGTCGTCCCTTGGCGCATATAGTCCATCCTCGCGCGCGCAAACCCACGCGGAGGAGCCCGGTGCCTGGGCATCGCGCTGCACTTCCTCGAGAAGCCATCGTATCGCGCCGCGCCGCGCGATTACTTCCGCATGCGAGTCGTGCAGGGCGTCGCCGAGCGCTGGCAGGTGGCTGGCTGGGAGACACTTCACGCCCGCCCCAAGAGAAAGGAGCTGAGTGCGACCCGAATGCGGGCTGTGCAGCGCAAAGCTGGTCAGAACGGTATATTTTCCTGGTTGCGGGGCAAAGGGTAGCAGGGAATATTGCGCAAGAGCGACAGATACGACATCATTGATCGTGGTCCTGATGGAGGACTGCATACATGCTCGGTCTGCGCTTGTTTTCGGGTATCAGGTTTCCCACCAGCGAGAGTCTACGAAAGGGTCGGAAAGAGACGTCACGGTAGCGATCTCTGATCGAACTCAATACTACAAGTACTGACGATAACACCGTCCAGGCCTAAAGCGGGGCTTGTACCGAGATTCCTATCAATAACACTACTTAGCCAGGCTGGTCTCGCCTGACGTCTGAAGCCAACACTCCACCACCGGCAGGTGGAGGCTTAAATGACGTCAACTCCCTGAACCCTGCGCCACAACTTGAAGCCTGCCTCGCAGCCTCGTTGCGGCTACCTGAGGTCACGCATCAGTTGAGAGCCTCCACTCATTCCTAGAAGAGTGAAGAGCACTGCTCAGAGACTCCATGGAGCTGGAGACTATGACGGAACTGCTAAGGATGGTCACAGAGGATAAGAAGGGCACCCTTCGTGGTATCTTCACCATCTCAAAGAACCACGAAACTTGCTTCTATTCTCCCCTTGCCTGCCTTCATAAGAATTTGCAATTCATAGCGTACCCCCGAACTTAATCATGCCACTTTTTGGGACCGGACCACGTCACAGGGCCCGCGACGAGGTCTACACCACCACGCAAAGGACCGGGCGACGTGGAGGCTGGGCCTACCCGCGTAGGAACCGCGAACGTGTCGCCGGCGGCTATCGTACGTGCTACGCATAGAACCATGACCTGCTAGCCATGTGCTCACCGGATACACCCACGTCTTATCCACACGCTGCCTCTAGATGCTGCGCTTGTCAACCCCAACACGACGCGCGAAGGGCGTCGCCACGCGAAGTGGGAGCTCCGCCGCATGGTACGTTGCCCCCGACTCGAGGAGGAGGCGTGACGTAGAGATTTGCTTACGCATCGACGTAACTGACTCTTGCAGGGCCGGGCAGATGAGGCCCATGTACCGTTCATGACCAAGGTCAAGCGCACGCTCGGTATCCGCAGCACGCCGCGCCGCGTGCGCAGGCGTGAAGAGGTCGAGCAACGCCACGGGGGCTGGTTCTTCGGGCGACGCAGGCCTCGCCCTGTGGTCTACTAGTAATAGCCCATTTCTGGTGATGCTGTGTGCGATGTGGATTCGGTTATCGTATCATGTTGATCTCGATCAGTTGTACAGTGCCTATGATGACGCCGTTGCGGTTTTCTTTCTTTTGTGCGATGCTATGATCCCTTGATGAAGGGACGCACACACGGAGGGGCGTTATGTTCTGCCGTTACCCCTCGATCACCGATCATTGTGCCCGATCAAAGATGACATGCCTCGATGATGCCTTGCTTCAAGTCCCCCTCATGGCGCGAACGCGAGGCAGTCAACCGTGTGCGTATCATTGATGCCTTTCCAGCAAGTAATCCCATTACAAACGGAGGGTCATGACGTACAGTACCACCTAATGTACATCGTAGAGGTACAGAGAGCGCGAAACGTTCGATATAGGTTTTGCGGGCTTCCTAACCACGAAGCAGGGGACTTTCGGGGGTCGGAGGCAAGGAAGAGATATACACAGAAGGAAGGTGTGCAAATGGAAGAGTGGCTGATCATAATAAGCATGGGAAATAACAACTTAGGTCTACGTTTAGTGGGTCGACAGCACGGGAATCCAAACACCAGGTTGGATCTCCTCCAGACGGTGAACTACAACGCGGTCCCAATGTAGGGCGATGGCGTTTTTCTGCGATGGAAAATAAGCGTGTGGAGGGGTTAGGTAATCAGGGAACAATTTACGGTCATGAAGTGCACGATCGCTCTCGCGACGCGACGCGCAAGGCTTTGTAGGTTGATGAAACCGTCATATTCACTACTCACAGGGATCTCATATACGAGCGAGTGGTAGCCAGTCCACTAATCACCCACCAACGAATCACATCAGTCAAGTGCACACAGGACGATGGAGATGGGATGCAGAGAGAAAGAAACGTACTCTGACTTTGAGCGTGATGCGGCCACGATGGTCCGGAGCGAGATCGCGAATCGAATAGTTGGTGCTGCGCCCTAAGCGTACGCTATTCGTAGCCTCGTTCAACGAGATGCCGTCACGGTGTCCGCCCGAGAGGCGGAATTTCACCACGATACCGCCCGAGGAGCGATACGGATCGGCAATGTGTCCCATGTGTCCATAGCCAGGGCCGACGCTCGACGCGCGGCGCATACGCTTAACGCTGTGGTGGGACGGATAGGGTGTCATCGGAGGTGCGGAAGGCAGCAGCGCGGGCGGGCCAAAGCCTCCGCCTCCGCTGGTACTGAACGCGCGCCCGCGGGCGCCGAAGCCGTCATCGAGCTGCGCCGGGAAGTAGCTATCCGACAGCGGCGAGTTGTCGTATGAATCAGGGTAGGCTGCACGAGGGGGGACGCCGGTTGGATCGAAGCCCGAGGGCTCGGGGGGGGAGGGAGGTTGCTCACGGTTGCCCATCGAGTATGATGTGCCCATTGCCCCGGGGGGAGGGTAGGATCCATATCCCCCAGCGGGCGGAAACTGCTGCGAGGGAGGAGGAGGAGGAGGCGGATTAGGCACAGGCATAGTCGTTGTTGGCGGCCCGTTCGGGCCGCTCACCTCCGAATAACCATTGTTGTACGGATCGTTGAAACCGTCCCGTCCGGGACGGAATGGATCGTTGTAGGGAGCGAAGGTCTGGCCGGCGCTGAAGGACGTACGGCGGGTCCGGTTGTATGTATGGGGTTGTTCATACATAGCAGACATCGTGGAGGGTCAAGGGAATGATCGAAGTCAGGTGGAAGGTATCAGTGGAGGGGGGGAGGGAAGGGTAAGTGAGGCCGGGTTGAACGCGGGGGGTGATGATTATATAGAAGCGAGCGTCTGCAGGTTACACACAATTGACAAATGCGTCGCAGAAGGGATGGATAGGAGAACAGCTGGGCAGCCTCGAGGACACGCTGCGAACACCAGGTTTCAGGGGAACAATACGTCAGCACGGGACTGATGATCCAAAAGTGGGGGCAAGACTTGGTCAATGCTGTTACGCCAGTCGGAGTGCAGAGAGGTAGGTTATCTCAAGCGCGTGGTACTAGCGTGGATGGAAGGGTGCTGGGTGCAAAAGGGCAGAATCAGGTGTGCTGTCTTCCAACTCGCCGTGCCAAAGCAGATCGGGTGTGCATTATATATAATCTACTCACCTAGGAAAAGGTAGTGGCGCCCACATTGTTGCCAGTTCCTAGGGTCAGCATACCAACATGGAGAAAGAGAAGCAAGACGCCAGGAACAATGTAGAAAAAGCGAGATCGGGTGAGGTAGCTGGGGACCGTCCGGTTTGGGAGGGGTTGAAACTGTGGGGAAGAGCGGTCTGATAGATCCTCGTGCTAGCCAGCAATTTGCCACGAATCAGTCCTCGGCCGAATTGCAGGGCCAGAATATAAAATCAAAAGAGATAAACTGTAATCAACCCCATGGACCTGGACACCGTTTGAAACGACAAAGGAAGTAGACGGGGACCTTGAACTGGGAAATGCTGGGTCACAAAATGATCACATTGAACCCAGTCACAAGAACTATGGCAGCGGACGGAACAGTTAACATTACTATATACGGCTATTATCGTGATAATTAATAAAGCGTGAGTGCTCACGCGCATACTCTTCGCCCGGAAATGCGCGCAAGAATGGCTCGGCATCAATTGATCAATTGCCTAAGACTTAATCCAGCACTGTGCGGCAGTCGATTCCCTTTACTGCACATGGATTATTCCTCGCGTGTACATGCCCCAGCCCGTCACACTACTTGGGCCTTAGGCCTCGGCCTGTCAACCTCAGGGGCTGCAGTTGCGATGACGAGAAACGAACGGCGGTATCCGAAGACTCCGGCAAAAGCCCTACCTCACCAGTTCTTCCCGTTATCTGGCGCAAACCCTGTTATCTCAACCCAACAAAAACTCGAAGCCCGAGTACAAGTCTATCCCGGCGGGTTGGCCATTAAAGTGCCGAATTGAGACCCATTCGGGCTCTCTTGCCTGCGTGGTGCTGTCCTCGGAATAAATCGAGTTGTGATGTTCTCCCCCCTTTTGTGCCCCATCGCGGTTCATGTCCATCACTCTCGGCTATCATTAGGCATAGCTTTATGACTCCTTACCATCGATCAGTCTCCCCGACAAAAGGGCTCTATTCACTAACACACGCACATCCCACATGAATGCGCTTGCTGGCTTACCCACTCCGGACTCTCCCAATGCGTGGCCCAAACGTGCAGTCTTTGGGTGGTCGCCAGACTTACAGAAGTAAAGACCACCTGCGTACCGGACCCAAGTACCCATGCACACATAAACCCGCAATGTTGTCTTCGGGAGTCGTTAGCCGCAAATAAACTCCCCATTTTGTATGGACCCAGAACGCTCACTGACGCCGTGGGGCTCAAGACTGCCCCCGTCCACGGCGAGACCCCGGTGCTAGGGGGCTAGCTAGTCGCATTGGAGCCTTATCCTGGTTTCCCAACCAAACATCCTCAAAGTCTGGGCTTACCTAGCCGCCCACATCATGCTGCGTGCTCAGTTCACTTGCTTGCCTCGTGGGTGCTCCCAGTTGGGAGAGTTCCTTGGGCGATAACGGTGGCGAACCCCGCAAGGCGAGCTGCGCTACCCCTGACCAATGTCCTTGCACAACGGACGGAAGCCAAGAACACGACCACGACCCTGTGAGGTGGATACCAGAGCGAACGAGACTCGCAGGCCGAGGCATAATCCTCTCGTCTATCATCTCTTGTTCCGGATGCCATATATAGACCGACCAGCTGAAAGTACCAGCCAGGTACCTATCTTGACGATGATCTACTGCGAAAACGTGTGCAGGAAGCCCCAGAGAACTCAACCCTCATCATCATCATCGTCATCTTCATCATCTTGCGATGCCGCGGCATCTACCGCAAGCAGCCCCTCAGTTCTCCAGCCCCGGATGGAGGACGTAATCCTCCTATGACATATTACTCTCGCCCCTCTTGCCAAAAGTCTACGGGTTCTGTAGAGCGCCGGGGGAGCCCCGCGCGTGCGTTCGCGAATTCCTGCGACGGCCGTACGATAAGCTTTCGCAGGTACCTCGGGCTTCTTTGCGTATGTACGTTTTCTGATGTCTACGTAGCTCCCTCCATGATCCATTCATCATCCACGGGAGGATGCATATCTCCATCGCTCGGCTGGCGATCGTGTCGCAATTTGCAGAATCATGATTACGGTCAGTGGTAGCCCTATGCCCTACTCTCACTGTCACCTCGGCGAAATCCGGCCCACCCTCGAACGCCAATGTGCGGCACGCGTTCAGGTTCAAATACCTTCTTCCACCTCCCGCTACTACTTGTAGTCCATCGTAGAACGGAGGAAGATAGTATGTGAAGCAGTTCCGCGGATTATCACTGACTCGCCACGGGATGGCGCCACCGAATACTCTTACCTGGCAAGAAACGCCTAATTAGGATGGGCGACGATGCATGCCTTCCTGGGCTACGAGTGGCGCACGTGGGCACAGTTCCTGCAGGTGGCGCAGGGCATGTGGTGGAAAGAATACCTCGGCCTACAAGGGTCTTCGATACATGCAAGTATTATGAGGCCACGCAAGCTCTTTGCCGGGGGTTGGGCATTTCTCGTAGCCTTTGGAAAGGTGTCACTGTCTCTCCGCCAGCAAGTGCCACACTCGGTTCTAATTATAGGGACGCACGGCATCGTTCCTGACGATGTGCGTGGCAGAATCGGCCTGTTTGTAGTCTGGAACCTCAAAGGTCGAAGTCGAAGCACGGCATCATAGCTCGGACCAAAGCTTCTTCTCTTTAATTCCGGAAAAACACCTCGAACACCCACGGCGAAGGTACACCCTTGAGTGCCGTGCGAATGAGCTCTGGATGGACAAGGTCCGCACATTTGCGTGGCACTAGGTAGTATTTGTTGACTCGTTGAGCCGTGCAGAGAACAGAACCCTACTGACATGATAACTTTACTCACGACTGTCGCGAGATAGCTGCAGAATTTGCCTGATGATGGCGATGTTACTACTACGCTTTTCGGGCTGTTCTCAGGGACGTCACGTCCAGGAATTAAGGGACGTATTATTAACAAGACTGTCTTGATGAGACACGATAGCACTGCACTCAGTCGCATGTTCGTCAGGGTCTCCTTGTGCCACAATTAAATTGCGCGAGACAATTGGGCCCTCAATTTCGTCTTCTTGGTGTACTGTATGGGCGGGGAACTTGGGAAGTGCTTTGTACAGATACTAATAAGCTATGCAAGAGTAGAGTACCCCCGTTTGGTAAATGCGTCCGTGCGAGCGCCGTACCTGTACCGCGGGTTGTCATCAACTCCGATGAGCGCCCTTTGGAGCTACGTATAGTATACTGTAGTTGTATGCCTGCTCTGCTGTAACGAACTCCGAGCCTGGCGATAGTTTCGCAACAATGAAGAGATTCTGCTTGGAATTTCGTCCAGGCTGTCGGATTGTCCTTGATTGCGGCGGTGCAGCAGTAAAGCTGTCATGCGTTTGACTCCTCAGTGACCCTGTGACTCCCGGTAAAGGTAAAGAGAAGAGCAAGCAATCGGACCTTTGATCGATAAGGCCGATTTTGTTCCCCCCTCGTGACCAGTAGTGTCAGTGCGGTTATCAGGGCATGGGAAGATCTCGGGCGATATACCAAAGACCCTAAATGGCAGTTGATAAACATGAGATCTTGCTTCTACTTTCGGGGCTCTGTCTTGTCCAACAAGTTTGCCAACGCATATAAGGTTCATGAGATGAGTCCTGACAATATCAATGTATGGAGTATGATAAAAAAATTCACATTTTAAGCTGAATCAAATCATTTCTAGGACCCGGAAGGCGTTAAAGCGCTTTTGGATACCCTGCGGAACTCTCAAGCGTGGACCGACGCCCTCAAATCCAGTCTAACGGTGCACCCAACTACACAGCCCCTCGTCCAAAGACCCCAACCTTCATCTGACTCGTCCAGGGTCCCTGCTCCCGGTCCTGGAGACGCTGGCTCATCTTTAATCAGACCATCTTCGATCGCTGGCAACCCATCGCAAAGCGGCCCTTCTGTCGCCGATCTGTTGTCTCAGTTGCGGGCATCTCAGAGTTTGGAATTCACCTCCAATGCTGTCGAAGGAAGTGGACCTCCCACGCGACTTCCCCCTCTTCGTGATCATACGAGCCCCCTGCCCATATCTCAAACTGCTTCCACCCATGCGTCCCCGCCCCAGCAGGATATGCGCACCCTCTCATTCAAGCATGCCTTGCCACATATATCTCGACTGATGGAAGATCCGGCCTTTGCAAAGGAAGTGACGAAGGTGACTAGGTGACTATATTCGCTCATTATTCCTTATTTCACTTTTTTTTTTTAAGATGAAGCAGGAGCAGGATAAACTAGAGAAGCAACTATGGGAGGAGAGGGAAGGAGTTCGGAAGTGTCACGAAGAGAAGGTGGAAGTTGCTAAGACCAAGTGCGCCAGCAATCTCCTTCTGCCGTCGCCCTACCAACCCTCCTACAGGGCAAAGATGATCGGGGTGGGCCTGTCGAAGCACGATGCAGAGGTAATTGATCTTGCGTCACAACTCCCTTTCTAACATGGCTTCTGCGCTGAACTGCTGTAGTCGATGTCCAACAGCTTCAGGATAGAGCTGAGAAAGTTTGACGCCGAACGCGTCCTTCCCGCCTGGGAGGGACTGATACGGGGCCAGCAAGCGCGTCTTGAAGCGTTAAAAGTTCCGACGATGTTCGTTACCAATGATGCAGGCGATGTGGAAGTACGTGTTTCTGAAATTTCACGTGGACATTTTGGGGTTCACCCTCACGCAACACGATCTTGCTGGCAGAAGCAGCGTAAGGTTGTGCACGTCTTGGAGGGCATCTTGCCCACCAGCGGTCCAGACCAGTGATCGCTCGTCCTGCCTTACGGCGCTTGGTCACAGCTAAAAACCTCCTGTGAACGTGTGCTGGAGTGGCCGGGATGTAATGCCCATACAGTTCGAAGTGTTTCAGAGTGAGCAACCCCCAAAGCTGGGTTCCGGGGTCCGTCGGCGTGTTTCATTGGCTATGGCTGTAACAGTTGCAACGTTTCAGCAAATATACTGTACGGTACCCCGCGGGCTTTTTTTCCTCACGCTGCGGCTTACCGCCGCGTCTGGGGCGTCACCTAGCACAAGCAATATGATCGCTCGTGGAATCCTCTGGTGTCCTTCCCACTTCCCGTACGTTGTGATTGCCCAGCATCGGAGCTACTAGGACCGGTCTAAGTAGACACGCTGTTAGACTATGGTTTCCACAAGTGGACGTGCATCATGCCCCGAGTGTCAAAAATCGAGTCTAAGGGGGTTTATGCGGCTTTCCTTGCCCGGGTCGGCACAGGACATTGATGGGAGCTTACATGAGCCGTCTGCTAGGGCGCAATTTGGGCAAATACTTACTCCCGGAGTGTGTGGGCTACTCCACCCAGAACATTCTACATTCTGCCCTTCCATTCCATTCCAATAATGATGATCTAGTCCCTGATCATGACCTCATCTCCGTCGGGCATCGGGTACTACCACAGACACCTGTTGTAACTGCTTGAGCTTCCTGCCCAGTCCCGATTCTAGCTGTCGGGAAACTGTCGGGAAACAAAATTTTACCTAATGAGAAGTACCTGGGTGGCATTGGTATTTTGGGGTGGGTCTAACACCGGTGCTCAGGTGTTGCTCGGATCATGGGAGTTCCGGAACTGACACCAAGTGTATTTCCAGGCCTTGCGCGTGCTCTGGGCGCATGTATGGCCGAATGGGCTTGTATCGGTGACCGTCTCCGCACCGCCTGAGTGCGTGTTGCCCATTCCATCCGAGCCCTATTTACAATCACGTGACTCGGCCTCAAGCCCGGCCCGAGTTCTTGGATAATGGTACAGGCACCATTTCAGCGCTGATGTAGAAAAAAAAACAGCACAGGCACCCTCACATCTCCCATACTGTAGTAAAAAACTGACACCACAGCCTCGAAAAAAACAATAGCGCCCAGATATCTCAACGGCGCCAAGAATAGGACCATTCGGACCAGTTGTTCGCACGTCAAATGGTCAAGAAGTTGAAACTTGAAAAAGTTAATTCTTGTTGAAGATACAGACACTGGCAATCGCACAGATTACAAGGTAGATTTTTTTTATAACGCCATCACATTGCGCAAGTCTCAATTAGGTTATTTTCTGGGAATGCACGATGTTCGGCGCCATTCATTCCCAAGCACTGAAGTTAGGAGCAAATTCGCATCAAACAGCTGTAGCCTCTTTCATCGTCTTCAACCCGTATTTAATTCTAGTGTTACCTACGGGTACAACGGCCGCCCATCCATTGCAACAGGAAACATGCAAAGAACTGCGGACAAGGAGCGTAAACAGGGAAAAGTAAACCGGCCAAGTTGTATTCTGCATTTGTGGCACCACTGGCAGAAGCAGGACACCGAGCAAAGATACAGTACTGTAAGGCTTACAATTCGCGCGGCCGCTATCTCCTTAATTTCACCAACAATTTCCTTGAGCCTCCCTTCTCCTTTGGGTTCCATGACATCATAGTTCCATCTGTCTTGGGGCAGAGTGTCGTTAACAAAGTCAGTCAGGACGGATACGCATGAGCGAGTACGGGTCCGTATACTCATGAACGACCCAGGGCGCTCACGCCGTAGTGTTTAGAAAGTGGCAGACTTCCTGAAGCAAAATCGAGGACAATATCGATATCACATATCTGACCGTCTGCCTCTGTGCGTGATAAGTTATGGTCGAATGCTAGGTATCAGTTGACCGCAAGGAAGAACATGGGCACCTTTCGCTTCGTGACTGTAGAAAACCACCAGTAGAGCCTGAGAAAAGAATCCAGCGGAATAATGGGCCAGCGCCCTCGGCTCCCGCGCCCCGGCCCGCTAGCACCCTCACCCGCATTATATTCCACAATCAGTGAGAGAATCATCACCTTGGAGATACCTCCCCCAACGCGAATCGCTCCACGCACGACACCACATGCTATTCTACGACATACGCCATGGTGGCCACCACTAGGCTATGGGGGCGTTAGTCACAGCAGGAAACGATTACAACCCACGAGCAAAGCCCGTAGATACTCTATGGTGCTACTGCTACACAGGGTTCTGTACCCTGGGGCGCACGTTAAATCGTCGTTAATAAAAAAAAGGATACAACGTATGGATGTGTATCGTCTTACATACTATCACGTATCATCGCACCGTGACGACCTATCAATCGTGAGTCTGCTAATTTCTCCACTATTTGCAACCCTCTCCATTAGTTCTTCTACAATACACTTCTAATAGAGTATACAATGCTATCACAGGTGGTTTGAGGGTAAAAGATACATCAATCATTGAGTGCTTTGCTTTGCCTCTCTTTCGTGAGATGTCACGCTCGGGCGAAAGCGGAATTTCAACCCTTGTTTACCTAATCGTGAGACGCGTCGCGTGGCAGACAAGTACCGTTGTCCTCACGAGAGCGGAGAATGAAAATGGCTTGCCGGCGTGATGTGACTTCCGTGACTCACGATTGATAGGTCCTCACGGTGCGATGATACATGATAGTATTTGAGTCGCAAGCGCAGGTAGGAGGATGGTTTCATTCCCGGACTGTCTTTTGATGCGGACGGCACGCAACCGACACCATGTTTGGGTCAAAAACACCGAAACATCGAGTAGGGCTCGCCCTATCAACATTCTGATTTTTGTGGCCCAGACTGTGAACCTACTGGCACGTGCAACACCCATCATGTTAGGATATCCGAACTTGAATTAGAACAGTCCTCGGCCGGTGCCAGCATTGGGACTTGAAGCGTATGCCGTTGACAAGATCACGACGCACAACCTGTCCTGATACTGTACTCCCTGTGCGTGCGGTCTACCCACTGACACATGTTACCGATTACGTGGCGCATCATTTCCGATATACTCAAGAACAGTTCAATAGCCCCAGAAGTTATGCGTTGCTATCGTCCTTCAAGCGGTGGCGCCGTCAGCACTACCGAGGCTAGAGTACGGGGGACGCCGCCTTCATGGGCACAACGTCGTCGTATGCGCCCATTCTAGATCGAGTCTACATATGTCATTTTTGCATCCCAACACTTTTCACTGAGTTGAACCACATGGATGGTGCTCTTTCTAGGTTCGTGGAGGCTCGACAGGAATCTATTAATCATTTTACCGTGACCCCGATAGCCGATGTCATTTCTCCCGGCTCCATCAGAAGTTGAAATGCACGTCCACCCCTGTTTCTTGCACTCGGCATCGTTCACTAGCTAACCTTTCCGGTCGACTTTCTGGGGTTCGAGAAGCGCATGATCGGCGCCGCGACCTTACCTTTTCTTACCTTACTCCCCCTCTGCAGACCGCCGCGACAGGTGTGAGCAGCACTCCACGAGTACGGCAGCACAATCGCCGCTCGGCAATTGTGCTGGTAAATAGTGAGCGGCGAGATGATGCACGAAAGCAGGACGCCGTTGGACTGCAACCGGTATATAATGGATGGCTTCGGTTTCGATGTGTCCCTTGCGCGCGTCTCGCGCCCACGCCGCAGGGACGGGGGCGGACCGTAAGATGTCGTTGTCATATATGTCAAGGTAGTATGATCTATCTGAAAACCGACTTCATATCAGCTATTGATTTGCTTGTCGCTGGGGAGTTGCCCCACCCCTACCGCGCTCATAGAGGTACAGTACCTTTAAACTTTACACGAATCAGCTGGGGATTGCAAAGTGCTACGTGCACTGGCATTGCGGGCACGAGACGACATTGAGCTGCTGATTAGGGGTGTTGGTGTGGTTTAAAGTCTGGCTTGAGCGTAGCGTATCCCCATATTTAGTGTGAGAGTGTATAAACGGGCCGAAATTCGCTAAATCTTTACTCCCGCTCACCAACCCCGTCCCTCGGACCTTCTAGTCCGTTACCACACTCAGGCACGTATACAATAACAATATGTGAAGCGGAAGAGCCCTGTTTGGATTAGATCTCCGCAAAGCCCAATAGATTTCGATAGCTTCACAAGATAGCTTCACACAATACTTCCGTACCCCCTGAGTAGAGTAATATGAGACCCACCGCTTACAAGGCGCTTCCCTTTGTTTATTAAACGCCCCAACGACACAAAAGATCATGTTGCGTTCTTCCTTGCGCAAATAACCTGCAAATCAAAAATCATGCCTTACGTCGACCTCCCGAATGCGCACGACGACTACGCCTCGCTATGGTATATTACCAATTCGCCAACCGGTACTGTGGGTGGTTTCGATCCTGCCAAGGCGACTGTCCTCTTGCTCCATCCCCTTTTTCTCGACTCCGCTTGGCTCACCGCACAGTTCGAGGACCCGCGCCTCTCGGGATGTTACAACCTTATCGCGCTCGATGCACGGCACGCCGGCCAGACGACGTCACGGCTGAATGGGAAGCAGGACAGCTGGACGGATGCTGCGGACCTGGCGTTTGCGCTCGAGGTGCGGAGGCGTTTTATTTTTGTTACTTTTCTTTCTACCGCCCCGACTCGCGTGGGGCGACGTGATGATTGACCACTCCTATGTGTTCCCAGGCGCTGTGTCTCCCCGCTGTGCATGTCTGGGCATGTGAGCTGTTTGCAACGTCGTGTGCACTGCGCTTTGCTGCGATGTGGGTTCTCAGAAACTTTTTTGTTGGTGGCGTCAAGTTGCTGATCCGCGGATGCTACCCAAAGCTTCCCCGAGAAGTGTCTGAGCTTAACACTGCTCACGGTGCCATGCGATACCAACACGTAAGGATATGTCTTTTTTTTTGCTTATGTCAGACGAGATTGCTGACGTGCAAGTATATGTGGGGTCATTAGATCTGATCTCAACTTGAATGAGATTGTCCAGTTGTGGTGTTATGCGCAGGAGCTGGAAACTGTCGAGCACGCGTTTATGAACGTTGTCACGACGTTATGCGGTCATGTATGCCTTACTTCACAGCCGCTTAGATTCGCGCACTGATTGAATGTGATTCAGGACGTAAACGTAGACCTTGAAGATGACGTGAGCCTGTTCCCGATGTATTGTGGTACCAACTTAACGCATCGGACAGCTCATCGCGCATTTGGAAGTACACTATCCACCATTTAGGCGGACCATCGTCTCTCATCTTGGCTGCCTCCTCGCATGCGTGAGTCCCATGATCCAGTTCAAGAGTTTGCTCACAACATGTCGCCAGGTCGAAAGACCATCTCAAGAATTATTATCGTATATTACGCAACCGGTCTTACTTATTCACGTACGGCTATCCATACTTCGCTGGCAGCCTCTCAGCGGCTAACAGGAACATCGACTCTCCCAAGGGTGACTCAAACGAGTCCTTTTCTCCCGAAGTTGCATTCCGTGTGCAAGAGCAACTCATCAATGCTAAGGACGGCGCCAAGCTCTATTTTATCAGAGGTATCTGTATTCTCAGGTGTTTGGCGCACGTGCATCACTGAGGTGCTGTCCAGGCGCTCAGGGTTATCTTGGCGTGGTACCCGAGTCGGCATCAATTGCCAATCGCGTATTCGCGTCGTTTCTCGCACGCCTACCACCCGCACGCTCGGACCCTCAACCGCCGTACCCGATGCCCTTGGACGACGCGCTGAGAAGACTCGGTGAGATCATGCATGATCCCGACATCTCCACGCGTGACCCATGCTCGCCCATGGCATTCTCCTGCGTGCCGCCCGCGCTCGTGCGATGGAGAACGCAAGTCTACGCGCGGGCAGCTGCTGGACATCGGGGTGCCTTCTCGCCGCTGGACCGGAGCGGTCGACCGACGCGGAGGTACGTGGCGCACTCGTACTATCATAGTCCCAATGTTCACCTCTGGCGGAACTTCACCTCAGATATTCCGAACGGCTGCAGGAACAATGGTTTGAAGTGGACCGAAACTGGTTCTCCCACTCAGGTGTGTGCCGGACGGCTTTTCAGAATGGGAGAGGGTGTGACTCGTTTATTTCTAGCACAATCTGAGGAATCGCCGACACGCAAGCATACGGCGACATATGACGAGCGCTACGAAATGATCTCTCAGAAGCTTGCGCGCGAGTTCTCCATCGCCAGTGCCTGGCGACATATTCAAACCGTAGCGCCGGAGGCCATCGAGCGCATGGCACTCTCGAGCAGCTTCTCGTCCCGTACGGCCGGCTGGGCCGCGTGGGCCATTCAGCGCCTGCCTATATAAAATTTCCCCCCCCCAGGTTTCCTGACGACGATAATGATGAGCCCTCATGTGATCCCTCGCCACATAGCGCCTGTTGTGAAGGAGGGGGAGGCGTTGGCGCGGCGTGTAACGAAATATAGTAGAATGTATCTATGTAAAATAAGTATACTACGGACCTGGCTATCCTTATTGTGTAACTGGTATGACTACAGTCGAAGCTCTCTTACTGTAACCCATACCCCTCGGTAACAGCTTCAGGGTATGGGTTATGGGGGAGTATGGGTTTTTAGGATGTTACTAAAAATAGGCCATTCGACGTGTTCCTGAGACTACCAATTATATGTGATTCAAGTAATCAGTGACATGGGTAGGGACCAATGATTGGGACCTCTCCAAATGCATCTGGCATCTGAATGAGACCAAACTCACATTGACCTTGCATGCAAGTGGATCCCCATGACATTCAACATACCTATTGATGACAGATACTGCCTGGAACACCTCACAAAGAGTCACAATATGTTGGATTGGGTTCAAGCAGTGTATTGTCCTCAATGTCGTCATCCCCACCATTGATGGGATTGGCCCTTCTTCCTGTGCATTCTGTGCAGCCAACACAGCCTGACAAATTTCATCTGTCGTCTCGTCAATCATCTGCAACTCATCAGATGGGTTGAGCAGGCCCTCAATGTCCATTTGCGACAGGATCTTGGTCGTGGGAAAGGCCCAGCGTGTGAAGAAGTGTCGAGATGGGAACTGTGGGCTGGGCCAGTGCAGAAGGATCCATAAGCAAGACGTACAACAGTTGATTCAGGTTACAATTTGTCCTAAAATGTACTAGTAAAAGTATGGGTTTTGGGTTGCGGACAGTATGGGTTATGGAGTATTGGGAATGTATGGGTTATTGACTGAAATTCCCCGCAAACCAAGTTGGTACAGTAACTGGAAAAATGTATGGGGTATGAGGGAGTATGGGTTATAAGAGCTTCGACTGTATACCCCTTCCTACTCATCACTGAAGCGCTGAAGCGAGATGATGAATGATGTGCCGCGGGGGTGTTCGGACCGCCCTTGTCTCGACCGGGACCCGACAGACTTCTGCCCGCTCGCAATCTTCCACAGTCGACGAGTTTTACGTCTTGCTATCATCAAACCATGGCTTCAGCCGCAGCGTAAGGCCGCCTAATTCTCGAGGGGGTAAACCATACTCACAGGGCTCTCCCGCCAGGTGCATCTTTTGCAAGATCATCAAAGGTCGGGGCGTGCTACTCCAAACGAATGCTCCGTAGTTAGCTCAGGTTGTAGCCGCGCAGGAGATATCCCGAGTTTCAAGCTCATCGAGACGACCTTATCGTGCGTAATATGATCTACCCGTGGCCTCGCTTGCCCCCCTCCTCGTCGGTGACCGTGACGTGATCGACCGCCCAGCTACGCTTTCTTGGACATCAGCCCCTTGTCGAGGGGCCACGCCCTCATCATTCCCAAATGTTCGCGCTCTTTCTAAATCAAACGGATGGCGCTTTTACGGTGGTCTGAATCGTTGTCCGTCGTTCTTTCTTCGTTGCAGTTCACGCCGAGAAGATGCACGAGCTCCCTGACGAGTACCTCGCGGACGCGCTGCCGATCGCGAAGAAGATCGCCATCGCGCAGGGCGCGGAGAACTACAACATTCTGCAGGTGCGCAGCCTTTATGACGCGCCCTTTCCCCCGTTTCTACGGTAACCTACGACGCCCACTCTGACCGTGTTATGATAGAACAATGGGCGCATCGCGCATCAGGTGCGATAAATGACAGCCATCTGAGAGCTGGCGCGCGTTGATCTTGTCGAACAAAGGTTGTGGATCATGTCCACTTCCACGTTATTCCCAAGCCGTCCGACTCGGATAAGGAAGGCCTCGTCGTTGGGTGGCCGCAGCAGGAGATTTCGAAGGACGACCTCGCGACCATTTACGCCGAGCTGAAAGCCAGGCTGTGAAAGGCAATCTGCTGTACGGTCCCTGGGGGTCGTGACCCAAGCTTGTCAAAACAAAACCCGATGTTGTCGTTGTATATGATTGCAGTCTGGAGCTGTCTCGAATGTACCAAATCAAAGACATTGAAATCATGGCACCACTCCACTGCTCTAGTGGGGCTTGATCGTGGGGGACATGTTGTTAAACCCAGCTGGCTCTGAAGGAGGGCCAGGGACCTGACCGGGAGGACAACGCATCTGGAATGGAACTGGGATCCAAACTTGGTCCCTTTCTTCTTAGAGCCTCTTAGGTCTAACCTTCTGGGATATCCATCTCCGAGAACAGGTCCCTGGGGTGTGAATAAATCAAGCTCAGGGTGAACTCTCTGAGTGCCTTTCTAGCTCGTTCAATTAATCGGCACCGCCGTGCGTTGCGTGATCATGTCACTTAACATTGAGGCCAAACCACTCCGGGTGAACTTCGAATTGGATGATATGATACTGTAATTTCGTGTGACAGGCCTCGTGATATCATTCCAGAGATGGATAGTAAGTTACGACTGAACCACCCCGACTTGGACATCTCTCGTTCCTGAGGTTTGTTTGCTGTGCCCGAGCTGGTTAGGAACAGTCGGGGAATGACGGTATTTAATGTCTTGGCCGCTGGCCGTTTTGTCGGTGATACGTTATCATTGAAGCTTGTCTTTGTGGACTCTCACGACCTGAACTTGTATAAGGGTCTAATGAGGCTCACGGTCATCTTGGGCTAAGATGAATGTGGGATGTGACCCAGTGGGGGTTCATGATATGTGTTTTCCTGGTTATGTGGGTTGCACATGATACTCCAAAGACGCCGATGTAGTCCCTTAAGGCGCAGTAGCATTCGCGCCCGCTCATAAGATGGTACGGGGACCCTCATATTAAGAGAGTGATTTACTACGGGGATTCCCCCCTATGTAGCCATAAACGGGTTTGGGTATCATTCTGCCTGACTTGTCCTTGGCAGATGCGCGCTCTTACCTTAGAGAGAGAGCTTGGGTGTTATGCCACTCGTCCTCCCCGTGGATTGATTCGGAAGATCGGTTGTCACCAAGAGGAGGTGGCAGCTGGTGGCTGGCGGAGTTGGCTGGCGGAGTTGATTCACCGGAGTGCGGACCGGAGTTCCGATGGAAGCATCCGGCTTTTGCGGCGGCTGCCAGTGCACAACGACGAGACAAGAAGGATGGCCGCCGCTCAAGGCGAGGAAGCACATGTCGTCAACAAGAACAGGCGGTTCAGGAAGGATAAACGTGTGGCTCTGACTTGCCTGCTTGTTCTTTCCAAGGCGTGCTGACCGTTCGCTTGATAGCGTGGGATACGGATGACATTGACCAGTGAGATTCTATTGTTGTCTGGTGTTCCTGCTGCTACCACTTACGCGCACGTATACGATAGCGTACGTGACGGGAAGGATTCGACCGTATATGTCTCTTGGTTGACTCCTCTACTATAGTGGAAGATCGAAAAGTTCACCGAGGTTGACAATAAAGGCGGCACCTTTCTCGAAGAGTCTTCATTTGCCACTCTTTTCCCCAAGTACCGCGAAAAGTACCTTCGAGAGGCGTGGAGCGCAGTCACGAAGGCCCTGGATGCTCACGTCTGTTATTATTCCTCTCGAGTTGCTCCGTCTGTGCTGATGTTCCGCGAACTTAGCACGTAGCATGTACGCTGGACCTCATTCACGGCTCAATGTCCGTGCGTACAACGAGGAAGACATATGACCCATATATCATTCTAAAAGCGCGAGACATGATCAAATTGCTCGCCCGAGGCGTCGCAATTGGCCAAGCTGTTAAGATCTTGGACGACAGTATTGCTTGCGACATCATCAAAATAGGAAACATTGTCCGTAACAAGGAGCGCTTCGTGAAGCGGAGGCAGCGCATAATTGGGCCGGATGGGAGTACCCTCAAGGTTCGTTTCTCATGATCATGTCCGCGCACTACGGATCTGGACCGTCACGTCGGCTATAGGCTATAGAGCTTTTAACGCAGTGCTACGTTTTGGTCCAAGGAAGCACCGTCAGTGTCATGGGACCATACAAATCTCTCAAGGAAGTGCGGCGCATAGTGTTGGATTGCATGAAGAATGTTCACCCAATCTACCGGATAAAGGTGTGCCACCATTTACACCAACTCGTCGGAATATTCATGGAACGGTTGCACGGACAGGAGCTGATGATCAAGCGTGAACTGGCCAAGGACCCGAAACTTGCCAACGAGTCTTGGGACCGCTTTCTTCCCAAGTTCCGTCGTAGGCACCTGAGGACATCCGAAAAGACGGCACGCAAGAATGAGCGGCTTGAGGCCAGGAATGTCGAGCGCACGGCCGCGGGTCTAGAGCCCATTAGAGCCACCAAACCAGAGAAGAAGTTGTACACGCCGTTCCCTCCTGCTCAGCTCCCACGGAAGGTGTGTGTTTGTTGTGCTTGCCTGGTTGGGGAGGAAAACAGGTGTTCACAAGCGTGTCGTATCCAGATCGACTTACAGCTGGAGTCGGGTGAGTATTTCCTCAAACCCACGGAGAAGAAACGGCGTGAGGAGCAGGAGCGGAAACGAAAGGCATGTGTTTCCTTGGTGTGATCACGCAGCAACTGCAACTGTCGTTCTGACGTGTGCACAGCAAACGGAGACCACCGCGAAGCGCCTTGCGGAGCGGGCAGAGGCGTTCGTCGCACCTGTCGAGGCGGCCGCGCCGACGGTCGAACAGAAGCGAAAACGTAAGCGGCGCGAGTTGGAGGCTGAGATGGACAAGGATGAGCCACCAAATGAAGAGAGAACGGGAAAAAAGAAAAAGAAAAGGGCCAGAGAGAGGGACGACCCGTGATGATTGCCTGTTGTTCATCATATAATAACATGTGGAGTGACTCTCCCCTGTACCCATCCTTACCAATTAGCGTAGTTATGGCACACCCGCGATGCGAGTACAACAACAGGCGGCCGATTATCGTGTCTCGGCTATTTAGAAAAAGACCAACTGAAACAAGATGTGAAAGCCACCAAACAGTGATGATCTCGCAGATGACCGTGGACGGACTGGTCCTGTTGTCTTGGTCCGCTTCCCTTCTTCCCACCACAATCTCTACAATCACTTATCCCCAACGCCGAAGATGGCGACCGCTTCCTCATCATGGATGCCCGCTGCGGGAAGACATAATGTCAGCATAGGCTCGTCGCTCGCCAAGGCTCTCAAGGCTCGCAAGGGGCAGCCAGCCCAGAGGAGCAGGACCCTTCCCGAGCGGGACTTTTACACCCTTCGCTGTGCGCACCGCTTCCCCCACTGCGACGCCCTCTTCTGCGCGATTGGAGAGCTGACATGTCTCCCAGATAATCACAAGCCCGCGTCGATAGACCCTACCAAGCCAGGCACGCTCGAGGTGAACCCGGGCAAGGAGGTGACCACCGTCAGAGTCGAGCGACCCACATCCAACGTTCGTCTCTCGCTACTTTCAGTGCCTCCCGCACTCCCCACCTCCCTCCCCACGCTCTGACATGCACACACGCACACACGTTCTCTAGAACAATGAAGTGATTGTGTTCAAGGGCGAGGAGAAGCCCGCGAAGGAATGGGAGTGTGTGCTCATATACGACGAGGCGACGCAGACGTTCACGCTCGAGAAACTCGACTCGCTCGTTAACCTCAACTTTGAGTGCAAAGCGCCACCGCGAACACGCACGGCTGCCTCTCGTACGTTTCATTTCCCTGCTGAACCCTCGTGCGTGCACGCGCACACCATGCTGACTTAGCACCCTATATCATTCGTCGCACGTTATAGCACCCACCGCCTCGTCCTCCTCCGCACAGACCCCACAGCGCTCCCCGGTGCGCACAGCTGCTGACGAGCTCGAGGCCCAACTGGAAGATGCTAGCAGCAGCCTAGACATCGACGGGGATGCTGACGCTGACGGCGAGCCCGACCCGAGCTTCTTGCTCGCGCCAGAAGAGGAGGGCCAGGACGCCGTGGAGGGCCCATCCGTGCACCACACCCCAACGCCGCGCCCGTCGCACAAGAAAGCGGCCCCATTACCACCAACTCAGCAAGTGAAATCTCGTCCCGCACCATCCAAGAAATCTGCCCCCCCGCCCGCGTTATCAGCGCCTACACCACAGTCCGCCAAGGCTGCCCGCGTATCGGCGGTTGCTGCACCGGGATCATCGTCGAAACCGAAGCCTAAACCCGTCTTACCTCCAGCTCCGGCAACCGCAGCCCCGCCCCACACGACGCCATCATCTACTAAGCGTTCTGCCGCGGCGGAAAATCCCGACGTTGAGGACTTCGAGATAAGGGGCCCTATTGCGCCCGTGTCCACATCCACGACCAAGCGGACGACCAAGGCCGGGGCGCCACCTGCATCGGGACAAGCTTCGTCGTTTAGCCTAGCGTTGCCTACGGCATCTGCCGGACCGGATCCGCTCGCACATCAAGGGTTGTATGGCGGCACCTCGGCTACATCCGCGGGTCCGATGGAATCGGATGACGAGTGGGACGAGGTTCTCGCGCCCTCACAACATACCACCTCGGAACAGACGTGGTCGATCCCGGTTGAGGACGACGCGGAGGCGGAGGCGGACGACGGGCTGGACTTTTTGGAGCGCGAATTGCTCGGGGAGGACGAGCCGGCGGGGGATGGGGATGCAGATGCAGACGGGGACGGGGACGAGGATTTGGAGCGGGATCTGGAAGATGAGATGATAATGATGGTCGATGCGCCCGCGACGGGTCACGTGTCGCGCGTGGGCGGCGGGGGCGGACCCGTGTCGATGAATCAGTTTGCGGGTGGGGACGCCCCCGTGGAAGATGACGACGACGATTACTCGAGTAGCGAAGAGAGCGACGAGGATTGATTTTCAGCCGAGCCCCCCCACCCCCCGCGCTGGAGTGTAGTCAGTCATACAGTAGACGGTTGAATTTCGCTGCTGCCGCGCTGCGGACGTATTCATTCGCGGGCAACTCGATTTGTCACCACTGAATAACATCTTTTCACCCTCGTCGTCTGCTGCGCTGTGGCAAGTATACCTTTCTTAGTGTAGGTTAATAACTTAGGTATTATTACTATTTCTCTAATGTGTATTGGCTCCACCGCCAGCACTTGCCCTGGTGTATCGTACAAAACAACGACAAACTTAATACTCAAAACAACTATTGAACGAAGTTGTGAAAGAAGAGTAATGCACCGAGCACGCACAGAGTGGATCGCGGCAACATGTGGAGAAAAAGAAAAACTATGCTAGGCGTGAATGTAAAATCAATGAACCGTCCCTTAAATTGTGCATCGTTCGTGTCGGAATTACGTGAGTGTCCCCTCCTCCCGTAGCAGTCGTGAAGCTCGCCCGCGCAGACCTGTGCGCTGGCTGCTTCACGCTGAGGATGTTGCGCTCGGTGCGGGAACCATAGAGATACCGTTGACGATCACCGCGCCACTGGCTGCACTGGGAGGGACCGTCGACGTCGTCGAGGGGGGAGGCAGGCTGTTGCTGCTGGTGCGGACGAGCGAGCCCATCGCGCTGGCCTGTACATCGAGGAAGGTGAGCAGCGGGCCAGCGACGATCGCGTTGCTGTTCCGGTCCACCGCGCCACCGTTGAGCGGTTGGTCGTCTGACGTGATCCAGATGGCGACGACGCCCACGATCCCTGAGGGAACGACGCATTGGTCGATCGGGAGGGAGATCGAGAAGGGGAGGCCACCGGCCAACATCTGGCAGTGGAAGCCCTGTGGACGTGGAGCGTGCGTAAGAAACATGTTGCTGTGCAAATGGTGAGGACTTACGGAGGTGCTACCGTTGATGGCTGGCGAGCTAAATTGCAACGAGGTGCCGACGGCAATTGCACCGGTGTTGGTGACAGAGAGAGAGGGGTTGGCTGATAATGTGGAAAATGAGTCGTCAGTTCCATCCATCGAGAAGGGCCGAGGACGGGAGGACTTACCCTTTACGCCGAGGTCGCAGCCCGAGATGAATGAGCCGGCAATGGCAAGCACCTCCTGGGGAAGTAGGGGAATGTCAAAGGCTTGAGGAATGGGCGCGGCACTCGCGAACAGGTTGAGGACGGTCTGATGGCGCGCTTCAATGGTTACGATAGACGCGGCGGCCGTAAGGACGCGTGGGTCTTCGATGAGGTGGGCAGCACCAAGGTACGCGCCAACGCCAACATTTTCGACGAGTCGTGCCACCGATAACATCGTCGACACATCTCCCAGGACGCTCGAGAAATCAAACTGGCAAGTCGTTAACGGGGTCGCGGCAAACGATGTAATGATTTCCTGCATAAAGTGTCAGAAGCAAGCAAGGAGAGATGGAGCAATGGGATAGTCGACACAAACCTGGATCGCGGTGACGTGGGTCGATTCGTCGCTCTGGATGACGGTTATCTCCTCAATGGCAACTTGTGAGGAAGAAAAACCAGCATTCGTGTAATCCGACGGCTGGAATTTCTGTATAGCCTGCTGGTAGAAATTTGTCTCTAATTGTTCGAGGACATTTGCGAACTCTGAAGATGTTCGTAAGCCCCGAGTCGACATTAACGATCAAGAAAGCCTCAATAATACTTACGGAGGACCAAAAGAGTGCTGTTGTCAGTACCACGGCGGAGCGGCACAGCCGACACTGCGAGAGGGGCAAGGGCGATGGGCAAGAAAGATTTTGAGAACCGCATTTTCTATAAAGTTTCTGGAGGACGGATCAGCCTGCTGCGTGTGTTTGAGTGATGAAACTAAGGAATTACCAGGGGCGCGACCGGGCTACCCAAAGGAATACCTGGCAGAAGGATGATAAGAGTTCTGCCCAGGAGGATACAGTGATAGGACACTTACCAAGAGAAAAAAAAATAAAAGAGAAAGCTGAGTGGGAGAAGGTGGAAGGGACGAGGGGGGAAAGTAATTTGCTTGTCTCCAGGTTGTGAAGAAGCTGCTTATATATGATCAAACAGAGTGTATAGACTCTCGGTCTCACCGGTGCGTCCCTGGTTGCCATGACCGTGACAGACACACTTTTTTTTGTTCTTTCCGCTCGGTTCTTTCTCCGTCACAAATCACCGAATCCTGCTGTTTAACCACACCTATCATGTGCTGTAGATCACACTCGAGGCAGTTATTATCCACACACTCATTTATCATAGAGAATTGAGACTTGACTGTCTCCTTGCTTGGTCGCAACAATCAGTTGCATCTGTGACAGGCCATCATCGAAATTCGACATCCGCCACCTGATGTTATTCATAAAACGTAAAGCGTGTCAATAAGCGGCATCTAATGTTATGTCCTGCTAGCGGCCCAATCAGACGGCCTTTGTCCCCTTTGTCTCCCGCCGTCTTACACACAAGGGCTATCATGCATCACATAGCCATTTTCCGGTGCCATACCGGTACACTGCCCAAGAGATGTTATCTCACCTTTGATAGTAATTCTGTGCATAGCTATCCGTCCCGCTGAAGGCCCGATATCTGTGAGTCTGTGATTGCGGGCGCGAACCCCTTAAAGCTGATTGGTTGAGTCTTTGGGCCGTAAATCGAGCGCTCGGCGGTCCCGGAAAGTTACAGCAGTATCAAAATATAACACACGCCTGGTAATCCACGCGATGTCCACTGCGCCTGCTATCGTTGCTCGATCCGGGCACTGCCCCGCGTTTCGGTGCAGGTGCGACTACTTCTCAGCTCCGTAGCCGTGATTTGCAGGGGCGGGGTATTCGGAGTCTGCGAATCAGCAGTGATCCCCCCTTCGGAAAATTCCGTAGCATTCGGTCGCCAACACCAACGTCTGTCTTGCTTACAAATGCAATCTCGCTCTTCGCGGCCTCCTCGGTCATGGTGCCCACCACCAATGGTCGTCATGGACGGATAGACGCCAGACGGAATAAGTGTGAGAATGCCGTATTATTTGCGGAAAGACGAGCCAGTGGTGCGTTCCGCCGCGCGTTGCTGGCACGCGGTCTGCTCATTTCCTGATAGCAGAGGTGCACTAGCCTGTGAGAATCTCGGCTGTCCATGCACGCTTGAAGCTCCTCTGTGAGGAGAGAAAGCGGGCGATTTTTCCAGGCCCGGAAGTACACTTGCGCCGCAGCACTTAGGAACGTCGATGTCGTCATGGAAGAGTTCGGGTGCAGATCCCGTAACGGGAATTGGCCTGACTGTAATAACGTTGCGAGCGACGCTTCGAGGAGCATTTATATCCGTCACGGTCATGCGTACATACTGACTAGCCTTTGGAACTTCTGCTATGTGCGGCTCGGACATCCTTCAAAGCCTGGCATCGGCATACACCTACTTCTTGGACGGCCCGGGTTCGCGCAAGGAGACACCCGTGTTTAACGGCCGCTATCGCTGGCGCGCTATGGCGACATAACCACGGATATCCGCAAGGGAGACCATACCCACTGGAGAATGAGTGCTTCTGCCCGAGCAGACCTAAGAAAGACGCTCCGCTTGAATTTATCAGAGTGGCTGTCCTCTAGGCGATGTTAGCGCCCGGACAGATCGACCGACTAGTATTAAAATGACGGGTGGGGGCGAGTGGAGTAACATGCCCGAAAGACCCGCTGGTGTATCTTGGCCGCTGGCGGACCTCGACGCCTCCTTCGACAATCATCGGTACGCGGAAGACGGGACAAACCCTACGGCTATCAATAGCCTCACCGTGGCCGTCCCTCGAATCATGTCCTTTTTTGGTAGGATTGAGCAAATGGGCACTCACTCGGCAATGTGTTCTGTAGACTTACCTGGACAGGTCCTTCGCGCGTACGGAAGTCATAGGCGAATGAGACTTGATGAGGCATGAAGCTCTCAGAGGGAAGGCATTACCACCTCTCGAAGCCGAAAGACGGATGCCAGTGCGTGCGGTTTCGGTTTCTGCGGACTTATCGCCTGTCGCCGCAGACAACCACTCCGGATCAGGGTATACTGCAGGGGCGTGCGGTATATGGCATGTCTTCAGCGAGATCAAGGATTTTCAAATTGAAGCCGTTCTGACACGGTCTTGCTACGACAATCCGCCAGGAAGAATGCGCTATGGATTAGGAGTGCACAAAGCCTTCCCTTGGACTGTGCCAATATAGGCGGTTCATCAGCCTCTAATGCTCTATTTATGAAGAGGGGACAATAGATGCCTGCCAATGACAGGACCGAACTATGGAAAGGGATGTATACTACTTTTGATTGCTGTGGTTGGGACAATTGTAGTAAAACGGCGGGTTTCTTTTGTAACCTCCCAAGACCCGGTACACCAAGTGGCCACACCCACTGCCGCCCGGATCCAGAGGAAACCGCACAAGATGTGTAGGTGGGGCTGACCGCTTGAAGAGTCTGGAAGCTGTTTTTACCGTTAGTTCCACGCGCTATCGGGGTGCCAGCCTGAGATAGCGTGAATATGGGGTGGTGAACCCGGTACTGTATCTAGGCTTAGACGACAATGCACTTTTTTATCTTGACGACTGGAGGCTTGAGAGCAGCCACGATAGCCTTAGTGAGTGTCAACGAAATCGCGTGGCGTGTAGGCTGATCATGGAGCACTTGCCTCATCAAAAACGTTCTTGAGGCCCTTCTGGGTAAGTGCAGAGCACTCGACATACTTGACCGCACCAAGTTCATGCGCGAGACGTTCTCCCTGCGCAGGGGCAATGGGCAGTTGCTTCTCGGTGATTAGTTTCTTGATCACTTGCGGGTCGTCGCGTAGATCTACTTGGGTTCCCACGATAAGGCATGGAACACCCGGACAGTGGTGGTGCAATTCAGGGAACCACTTCCCCTTTACGTTCTTGAAAGACGCAGGCGAGGTGATGCTGAAGCAAACAAGGAAAACGTCTGTCAGTGGGTACGATAGTGGGCGGAGGCGGTCGTAATCCTCCTGGCCTAGGCGTCGCGATGACGAATGAGTAACGTGAAACGGAAAGCCAGCGGTGTGATGTGTGGCGAAGAATCACAGGCGCTCACCAGCAGTATCAAACAAACTCAATGTGTAGGGGTCGTCGCCGATCATCATGGTAACCACGTAAGTATCAAACACCTAAATGGGCAGTTAGGAAATTCCTCTGCCATGATGATAGATAGCCACTTACCGTTGGAACATACCCGCTGGGGAACATGTTCATTGTGTATGAAATCAGGAGACAAGTCTAGTGGAGGAGGCATGAAGATAGGATAGTTTGGCCCGGGAAGGCAAGAAGGTAGAAATTCTGGACGCTTACCTTACCGACAGCACCATCGCCAACTACAACACACTTCATCGTTTGCACTGCAGATCGCTCGGAATCTTTGAAAAGACACAACAGAGCTATCCGTCACAGGAGGCATGGGGATCGGCCAAAAATGGGGGATGATGCAGGGAGTCATGTTAGAAGAAGGGCGGATGCAGAGGGGTACTAACTCGTGAAACAGAGGGGGAACACTCACGATTCTCTGGACGAAAGAAGGGTGGCGCAGGCAGCGTGAGACTGTTAAGTCAGAAATTAGTGAGGAACGGGCGGATGGACTCGAATGTTCAGGTTGACGCAACGTTGATGAGTGGTCGATAACTTGAAAAGGCTGATTTAGAATACACGTAGGTGTATACGGTGTGATATATACCGTTGCCCGGCCACTCTGCCGAACATCTTCCACAGTTCAATGCCTGTGTACATATGGATATACTACGTGTAGATAGACCCTGTTCAGCAGCACAAAGATTTCACCTAGAATTCCGCTATGTCATCATTGACGACGAATTTGACGTGCATCTTGTATGACAACAAAAGTGATATCATCCTGAAGAGTGTAATACAGCAGTGTACTGTATTGTGTGATTTTGGTTTCGACTTGCTCAACAGGTCCATACATATGGGGCAAGCTGCAAGCATCGATGTCGCGTGAACCTGAATGGAGTCAATGGACCCACTGGCAACTGAATTTGGCCGCGGCACCAATCACCCGCGCCTCCAGCCCGGGCCGGAGCATCAGTCCGAGTCCATGGCTAGTTCATAGTACAGTAAGGGGAGATGAAAACCACGATAAGATCAGGAACTGAAGTGAATTCGAGCTCAGGAAGAGAGTCGTGGACAATGAAATGTATGAGAGAACGGCATCTCTGGCATCCGAAAATAATATAAATTGACCCCACACCCAGCGGCCCGGCCCATCCTCGGATGGCCCTCCTTCCCTGCCCTCCTCTCCGCCTGAGCGGCAGGCAGGAACGAAACAAGGACGTCACTTGATCCCTCTAAGGTTGAGCTACCGAGATCACAACTAAGCGTGATGAACCGCAAAGTCAAAGCGAAATAATCGCACTGGCAGGGGCTTGAAAAGCGTGGACCACGCGCTTTACAGCGCAAAATAAATTTACCGTATACTGGCTCTCAATAGAAATTGACGTGTTTCGAGTTGGCTGTCCGCAACTTCCCGTGTATGTCTCGTACGTGGTCACACCTTCATGATAGAGGACATCGACAGTTAGTAGTGTAAGATCTGCATGTCTGCTGCCCCTGGAATCGCACGTTTCGTGACTTCGGTGATGCTGCAACGACCCTCACACCTCGGCCGCGCGCCACCAAGACCATCGCCTCCTCACCCTCTGCCCCGCTCGCGTGCTTAACGCCACCACATGTCTCGCTTATTCCTTTGTTTCTCTTTAGACTATCCAGCTGTGCTGCCTCGCGCACCGCTTAGATCTTGCGCCTCGGCCAGCTACGCGCCTCGTGTTCTCATCGTCCTCTCTTTGTTCTCGTCCGTTTATGGTAATCTCTCGTTATCTCCCCTGTCGCCTCGTGCACAGACTCCAGCGGCGCCCAGTGACGATATTCTGAGGGCGCGCGCGCTTCCCAATTTTTGGAACACCTGCCTTGCCAGGTTTCTCGGTTCTGAGGCCTCATCTCGATTCCCCTGTACGTTCCTACTACTCTTCTCTGTCGATCCCTCGCGTCCGCCTTTCATAGATTCGTCTTACTTCCCCTGCCTGGTTCTTCGGTCCTGAGCCCTCGTCTCGACCCGTCTGTGTTCACCTGTGCTACTCTACCTTTCTGCGTCGACATCGTGTTCCCTTTTGTTCCCCCTTTCCGTCTCTGCGCTTCCTTGTATCTCACTTCCGGTCCGCGTTCGTTACTTTACAATCCGCTCTCTTCGTGCCCGCTGACTTCGTAGTATTACTCCTTACACCGTACCTTACGATCTCAGCCACGCGCTCCTGTGTTTCTCTCCATGTATTTAAGCTCTCTGTTCTGTGGAATAGACGGGCAAGCAAGCTACCAGCGTTTTAGAGCTGTTGCGAGCCCACATCCTCCTCTTCTCTCTGCGTGACTTCCTCTCGTGCGTGCCTCAAACCGTTGAGAACGCCTTCGCCTCTGCCCACGTCCTTGCCTTCGCCATTTCGCCTCCATCTTCGCCTTCTCACTCCCTCCGAACTCACTCGCGTGTCCCGCACGCACAGTAGTATCGAAAATTTCTGTCTCATGATGCACATTACTCAGCACTAGGTCGCCATGTAGAACGAGGCGCTCGTTGCACACAGTGCAACACGGGACCGCTAGTCAGAGAAATGTTTCCGGAGCAGGCCAGGCCAGGGGCTGCATTATCAAACACCCGGGATAGGCCCGAAAGGACATCTAGTACTCATACAGCAATGGATGCATTCAGGTCATGGATCAGTGAGAACAAGTATTACCAACGCTAAGCTTCCGTCCTGGTTCTGTAACACATTCACCCGCGTCTACGGTGACTGGAGGATGAGTTCTTCTGCCTTTGCAGACCGAGGAACGATCCTGCACTTGAATGGATTTGGGGGACTAACATGCAGAAGTCAGTCCTAGGGTGACGGCTGCGCGGGAACCAAAGGGAGGCATACCTGGTCAAGGCGCTAGCCTTCGGCTTCCCTTCCGTGATATCTATGCTCTCTTCAGTAGCCTTCGATATTTGGAAGACGGATAGTGTCATCGCTATCGCAAGCCAAACAGTGGCATCTGAGAATTGAATTCCTATAGATACGTTGGCAAATCGATACTCTATCCCTGTGCCATATCACGCGAACTTACCAGGACAAAGGCTTCGTGGCACGCGATATGGTATTGAGAACTAGCGTGATACGAAGAAGGAAATGACTTACCGTCGCCCAAAACCAAAGGCACATGTACGTGGATTCCGTTCCGAGGTTTTACCGTTTATCCCAAGGAACCGTTCTGGGGAGAAAACCTCTGGATTGGTGTATACCTGGGGGTCATGAAGCATTTGCCTCCCCGTCTTGTTAGTCGTGGTTTAAGATGTACATTTATAGAGCGACTTACCTTATATTTGGAACAATGATCGAGCCCTTTGGAATATAATATCCCCTGTGTGTATCTGCTTCCGTTGTTCTGTGGGGAAACCCTGCGCGGCGATTACTCGAACTCGTCTATTGGACCTCTCTCTGAAAGGACAAACCATTCAATACGACGGGTCTCCAGCGATAAATTTCGCTGAGAAGAGCGAAAACGTAAGGCAAACTGTCCCGATCAGCGAGAGTTGGAAGATGGTTGCCGCCAGTGACACTGTCAATTTCTTCTTGAGCCCGGGACTGGATCTCTGGGAAGAGTGTCATGGCGAGATAGAAGGTAGATAGTGTCGAGACAGTCTGTGATCATCTCGCGTGAACGGATTAGATTTCTCTCATGCAAGACAGCACGAACAGTGTCTGAGCCTCCTAAGCCCGAATGAGTAACGATGAATCGTATGGCGAACGAAGAAATATGAACATACCGGAAAATAAAGAAGAAGCGGCCCATTTCAAGTCATCTTTTTCGAGTTCCGTCATAGATGTGTTCTGCATGTTTTTACTCACGACCGAAGGTGGCGCCGTTCCCCTCGCCTGAGAGAGTAAACAGTATAAGTTAACACAGTTTGAATATTGAAGACACCTGTCATTACCATTTCTTGGATGGAAAACTGGAACGGGACTTCGGCGTTCTCATGAAGCGACTTCCTCACATCAGATGCAACTTTCTTGAAACCCGCTCCGGGAAACCAGGCTGGGATATATTTCACTGCGAATACACGTCAGAATGACTCCGGCAGTCGAGAAGGTGAATATTCAATACACAGTGGAATGAAATCAACCGTATACAATCCTGGCTCCCTGAGTCGCTTAAAATTACGCATAGCAGAATCTGCAAGAGCAATGATAGGATCGTCCTTTTCTTGTGCTTCATAGCCATACGCAATACGGACAATGATTGCACCTGCGGAGCTAGTAGGTAGCTCTGAGTACGCTCCCCCAATAAAACAAAAAAAAACTGTGGGACATACTGGCGAACGTGCTGCTGGAGATTGTCTGGATCACGGAGTGTGGCTTTCAAAAACTTTCGAGTCTCGGATTCAAAAAGACTGTTGAATCCTTCGAGAGACTCTCGTGTTCCGATCGCGTGGTGCATATACTTGCGTGATTCCCTCCAGCGGGAACCATATGCCAGGGTTCCAGTCCATTTGTTGAAGCCAGCCAGCTCGCCAGCCATCTGCAAGACAGGTCGGTCCGAGTATATCGCACCCTTCTTATCCAGCATCTCGTTGGCAACCTCGGCATTGCTAAGTATGATAAGCGGCTGGCCGGCAGCGTTGGCATGGACAATGCTACCTGCAGTGGGACTCGATGATTTGTGCGGTCATAGCGGGAAAGAGGACTAGTTCACCCACCGTACATCTGGGCCCATTTGGTGTAGGTCTTAGTAAAGTCGTCCTTCAAGTTGGGAATGTCGAACAAGTTCCCGATGATGGGCCATCCTTTCGGCCCAGGAGGCAGTGGAGGTGTCGCCTTCTTCGTGACCCCGCGCAGAATAAGTAGGAAAGTGACCAGTAGTAACAGGTCGGTACCCGTAAGCGAGATGGGCATGACGACCGCAGTTGAGCACGAAAATTCTAACACGTAGTACGCACATCCCAGTCATAGCTATGGGGTCTTATTAACGCAAGAGCCCCGCGACTACCTGATTCAGAGCATGTTCAGTCTTGGGGCACCGGATCTATGTGCCGATTGATGGATGCAGTGAGGCGGTATGTTATAGAAGATATATCTATCTCCATGTGGAGAAACGAACAGTAGCGGCGTAGCCCCGGACGCGAATTGGAAGGAGAGGTGAGGTTGGAAATGGAAGTACGATTATGCTGGTGATAGTAGGATTCGGTATGAACTGAGAATAGAAATCCGCTATGGATCCTGCCCACCAGCGTGCGTAGTATCGCTTTGGGTGACTCGTGACTCTAGATTCCCCCGATAGGATACAAAGGACATCGAGTCAGAAGTCCAATTAAGTCTCAAAAACCCGCCAGCTAGTATAACGCCAGACTACTCGAATAATTGGTGCAATAGCAAATGACTTGGCAAGAACAATTAGGAAACATGAGACGATGCAAAAGAATAAACGCAGTTAGGAACTTGCCCGGGATTGTGGCCCGGGTAGATGGACGGCCCGGGCTCATCCGCCCCAACCCCATTTGCGACGAGACGATGACCTGTGAGTACGGGAATACAAACCCATACCTACCTGACGTGGCAGCAGGTATGAGCAGAACTGTACCTATATTGCTATGCACAACGGTTTGTTGTGTCACTATTGCAAAGCTTTAACGATCGAAGAACATTCATATACTAACTAGTATTAAGAATGAAGGATAAGTGCTTCTGCCCATGGTGATCGAGGCTTGATGCCACATTTGAATTGTACCGGGTGGCTGCCATGTAGATGTAGAGTTATCAGTGGAAGGCAGTTAAAACAGGGGCCGATATACCTGATCACGGAATCGATGTATCCGCCCTCGGGGGTAACCTCCACGCCCTCCTCGACTACCTTTGATATACGAAATACAGCTAATGCTGTAGCTATTGAGAGCCACACCGTCGTATCCGCAAATTGATTTCCTAATGGGATCAGATGGTCGGCAAACAGTGAATACCTTGCGCGATCATATAGACATACCCGGACAGATACTTGCACGGTGATATATGAGAACTCGCGCTATGCAAAGACAGTGAATGCTCACCGCCGCCCAAAGCCGAAGAAACATGTCCGGGGATTTCGTTCCGCGGGTTTATCATCACTTGCGAGGAAGCGCTCAGGGCAGAACAGCTCCGGATTGGAATATACCGCTGGGTCGTGGAGCATATGCCTGGTATTGTCAGCCTTGCTGACGAGTTACGCGACTATTCAGAGATCACCATGTATTTGGAACAATGACCGAGCCTTTCGGAATGTAATACCCTCGGAATGTGTCAGCCACAGTGGTCTTATGGGGGAGCCCTACGTGGCGGTTATCCACTTTCATCGTAGAGGTACTTCATTGGGACGAACCTATTGGTGCAACAGGCCGCCAGCGATAAATCTCGCTGTGCAAAGCATTAACATAAGGCAGGCTCTCGCGGTCGATAAGCTTCGGAAGCCTGTCGTTCCCAATGACACGATCGATTTCATCTTGTGCCTTGCGCTGAGCGTCTGGAAAGAGAGTCATGGCGAGATAGAACGTGTATAACGCCGAAACTGTCTGGGCTCATCCTTCGTGGGTGGACCATATCTTTCCGTTCAAGACACACGTACTGTATCGATACCTCCTAAGTTCCAACGATTGAGGGTGTTTTTTAGCAAGAAAGGACGAAATCACGCACCAGCAAACAGGGATGAAGCAGTCCATTTCAGAGTCTCTTTCGCGACTTCAGTTGTGACATCCTGCATGTTGTCGGTGACAAAAGAAGCTGGTGCAGTTCCGTTCGCCTCGAGTTTGAGATGGAGAGTCAGAGTTAGTTGTCCAATATTACCAAAGATGCAAGAAATACCATCTGATCCATAGTATATTGGAACGGAATATCGACAAAGTCCTTGAGAGCCTCCCTCGTTTTGGATGCTTCTTTCCTGAAACCCGCCCCAGGAAAACATGCCGGAATGTACTTCACTGAGCAGGCGACCAGGTAGGTAATAAGGTTCTAGTTAGGGTGCCGAGAAACTGAAGTTGGCTTACAGACTGGAATAAAATCAACCAGATACGCTCCTAATTCACTGAACCGCGAAAAGTCAGCGAGAATGGATTTTCCAAGTACAATAATGGGATCCCCTTGCTCTTGTGGTTCATAACCGTAGGTGATACGAACGATGATTGCACCAGCAGCCCTAAATAACAGATAGTTCTGAATACCTCGACTCAGAGAAAACAAAAGAGTAAAGGTACGTACTGGCGAATGTGTTGCTGCACGTTTTCTGGATCACGGAGTGTCGCTTTCAAGGACTTTCGAACCTCGGAATCGAACAGGTGATCAAACTTCTCTAGGGACTCTCGCGTTCCGATAGCGCGGTGCATATACTTGCGCGATTCCTTCAGTCGAGGTCCGTACATCATACTTGAAGTCCACTTCCCAAAGCCCGCTAGTTCGCCGGCCATTGTAAAAACCGGTCTGTCTGAGCAGGTCGCACCCCTCTTATCAAGAATCTCGTTTGCGATGTCAAGGTCGTTGAGTATGATCAAAGGTTGACCAGCAGCGTTAGCATGGACAATCTTGCCTGGGACAAATGACAAATCTCAATGATTCACTTCAACATAACAGGCTAGGATGCGCACCATATTTTCGAGCCCACTCTGTATAGGTTCTAGAGAAGTTAACCATAGGTATGTCGAGCAAGTTTCCAATCAAGGGCCATCCTTTTGGTCCCGGGGGTAATTGAAGGCGTGTTCTTTTAGAAGTCCAGTATAAGAGAACCAGCGACAGGATCAGGACCAAGACGCCAGTGGTCGAAAGTGGGATGAACATGAGCTGCGCGTTTAATTGGGGAGAAGGAACACCGTGGCATTGCGATGGGGGGGTTTTATATGAAAGACTGGCGTCTACTAGCACACGGCGTCATGGTGAAGGGGTCGCATCTGGTTGTCTTGTCCTGCTCATTCTCAAACCTTCAGGTCACGAGAGAAAGTTAAGGGACAAAGTAGTGCCTCGAGAAGACCGATTTCACGGAGTTCCGACTCGGGGGCCTGGTCCTAATCCGCGAAGGGAAGTTTGCCCTTGCTTGCGGGACACCCTATCATCCGCGGAGAGCTGGAAACGTGTCCAGCTTATCCCCGTGCGACAGATGGCAATAGCCAGCGAGCTTCAATTGAATGCAAAGTTAAGTCCCGAATCACGAAGGGTGTCCTCCAGTATTAGGGTATAGTGCCACCCGAGAAACCGGGGGTCATATGCCAGTACAAATTTTTTGAGAAGCTTGATCGCGGCTAGGACCAAAACTGGCCCAACATAATAGAAAAATATAAGGACCCCTGAGACAGTTGTTGGAGTTGGAGTTGGAGCAGCCACACGCTACGCCTGCCAATGGCTGGGCCGGCAGGAGCCGCAGGACCAGAATGGGATGGACTCGGACGGCTCGATCGTCCTCTGATATTCTGAAGGGTTCGGCTGCAGTGCTAGCACTGGTAGAACCCGCGAGAACGGTACTGTAGGCTGTAGCAGCGCTCAGGAGTCTGTTACCACAATCGTACATTTTCGCGGGGCCTGCCAGCGCTAGCACTGCGGCGGCCGAACGGGCCCACTCAGTCTAAAAATATTTTCTCCCGGACCCTTTATAGTAGTACGTACGATATTGCGTCCAGGTAGTGCCTTAGTCATTCTCTTGAAGACTGAGGTCAGTAGCATTACCCATCCTATTCCTTTTCACATGTATCTACCTAGTCCCTATTCCAACAACAGTAACCCAAGGGTAGTAGGCGACCGAGCAGCGAGGGGCGTGAGTAGTCTGATGAAAAAGTGCCGTGGCAAGAAGGTCCCGAGTAACAAGAAATGAAGAGGATTTACCATTCTTCCAGAGTAACATACACATACACACACATGGTTACATCTAGAACCAATTGTCTTCTGATGCATGACGCCGCCAGTAATTATAACCGGGCCGAACTACCCAGTTTCCCATGTTGTTCCCAGGTCTACACCCTCGAAGGTTGGCACTTGATACAGCGGTCAGTCACTGCAGTAGTCCGTTGATTCCCAGATGGTGACCAAGCACTGGACGTATTCTAGCCGTGTCGAACTGTATGGTCTTAGGGCGTTTCCAGGTTCGCGCCACCGAGGCCGGTACATCACACCCAAACTAGAACCATCACACGGTAGTAATGTTTCGCGATAGTACAGTAGCTTATAAGGACCCAAGAGCATTCACCAAACTAGTACCACAAATGGAGGATAAATGCTTCTGTCTATGATGACCGAGGCATGATACTACATTTGGATTTCTCCAGGGGACTGCCAGACTCGTCAGTGGAAGGCGGGTACAATAAAGGGGAGAGAGGGTGAAATCGACCTATAGACAGGAGTCAAGTCAACAAGATACACCCCTTGTTCGCTGAATCGCAAAAAACCAAAGATAGTAGGTTTCACGAGCGCAATGATAGGGCCCCCTTTGCTCTCGTGCTTCATAATCGTAGGTGATACGAACAACGATTGGGCCTGCAAAAGTAGATGGTAGATGGTACCGAACGCGCCTCTCAGACAGATCCAAATAAAGGTACGCACTAGTGAATGCGTTGGTGTCCGCTGTTTGGATCATGAAGTGTAGCTTTCAAAAACTTTCGAACCTCGGAATCGAATAGGATATCCAACTTCTCAACGGTCTCTCGCGTTCCTATGGTGCGATGTATAGATTTGCGCGATTCCTTGAGTCGTTGTCCGTAGCAGAGATGACCTACCCCCCGAAGCCAGCTATGTCAACGTCGTAGATTAAGTATAATCAAGGGCTAACTGGCAGCGTTGGCATAGACAATCTTGCATGAGATGAGCGTCCATTAATTCGACTGATATAGCAGGCTTCGTTGCGCATCATATCTCTGAGCCGACTCGGTGTAGATCCTGGTAAGTTAGCCCCAAGTATGTCGAGCAAGTTTCCGAGAAAGGGCCATCCGTTTGGTACAGGGGGCAATGGCAGTCGTGTTCTTTTAGAAGCCTAGTACAATGAAACTAGAAACAGAATCAGAGCAAGGACATCAGTAGTCGAAAGTGGGATAGATATAGGCGGCGCATTGCATGAAAGAAAGAGGGACACCTGCGGGATGGCGATGAAAACGATATGATTAATCTAGTACATACACGGTGTCGTGCAGGGTTTGAGTTGCGGACGTGACTTGTCCTGCTCATCCCTGAATCCTTGATATCCCATCTCACGTTTTCTCGTCTGAAGAACGCCAAACACGGACTTCCATGAGAACCAGAGGATGACAACTGTGAAGTTTTTGAAGCTTGATCGTAGCCACGAAGGAGGCCCGGGACGCCGAGACTAGTATCCGTGGCATGGGAATAGATGGATTCAAATAAGAGGAGTGAGATGGTTCCCACTTTAAAAAACCCTACCTACAGGGTTCAAATCAGAGACACAGAAACTGCAGCATTAGTCGCAGACACTTTGCAGGCCCAAAGACTCAAGCGCGAGACAACGGACGACAGCGCCGGCAGAGCCGGGCGGAACTATCCCATTTTCTATATCGTTCCCACGCCCCGAAAAAGCTGCCTCGATTCGCGGTCACGCTGGGGTTTTCGATCGCTTGAGGAACAGTCGACATTTGCAGCTGTGCGCGTTCTGTGACACTTTCTCTTTGACAGCGTACAGGTCCATTATGCTAGTACTATACGAGACGGCAATGGGTTTTGCCCTTTTCAAGCTGACTGATTCAGCGAAGCTCACCGACCCAAATTTGCACAAGGAATTTGAGACGCCTGAGAGGGCGAACGAACTGTGCGTGCAGGCTTTTCAAAATGGGGGATTGCACCCTCTAACGTGTTGGTTATTCCTGTGCGCAGGTTAAGGTTGAAATCTTTACACCGATTTGCGTCCACTGCGACCGCCGTTGAGGAGATCACAGCCATGCAGGAAGGGAAGCTTGGAAAGGGCCTGAAGGAGTTCTTAAACAAGGTGATCGTGGAGAAGGGCAAGAACAAGGAAGAGCTAGTTGTAGTAGATCCAAAACTTGGTATGTCTGCCATTTCCTCGTATTTCCAGTACATACTAGCTAATGAGCTCATGGTCGCTCCCAGCACGCCCAATAAATAAGAAACTAGGAATCAAGGTGATATCAGACGTAGATACACTTGATCTCTTCCGGGGTATCCGTAGCCAAGTGAGCGCATTGTTGAACGGACTCGATCCGAAAGACCTCGCAACTATGAGTCTCGGCCTCAGCCATTCATTATCCCGGTACGTGCCCCGTATCTGGCGTAGACAAGCAGCGACTCAATCAGACCAGATTCAAGCTGAAGTTCTCGCCGGATAAGGTTGACACCATGGTTGTCCAGGCTATCGCGTTACTTGATGATCTCGACAAGGAGGTCAACATCTACGCAATGCGCGTGAAGGTTTGCGTTCACAGACTTGGATTTAGAGCTAGGTGTTGATATGAATTAGGAATGGTACGGTTGGCATTTCCCGGAGATGGCAAAGATTCTATCGGACAACCTGGCCTACGCTAAGGTCGTGAAATTGATGGGTATTTATCATTGTTGCTTCCATCTCACTCCGTCTTACCCGTGACGCAGGCTTCAGAACAAACGCCGCCGCGACCGATTTTTCTGCAATCCTCCCAGAGGAATTAGAAGCCACAATCAAGGCCGCCGCCGAAATATCCATGGGCACAGAGATATCAGAGTCTGATCTTACACATATCCATGCGCTCTGTGACCAAGTCATCTCCATCTCAGAATATCGTGCACAACTATCGGAGTATCTACGTAATCGCATGGTGGCCATCGCACCGAACCTTACCACACTCGTTGGCGAGCTCGTCGGCGCGCGGCTAATATCCCACGCAGGGTCTCTGTTGAACCTAGCGAAGCATCCGGCGAGTACTATACAGATTCTAGGCGCAGAAAAGGCACTGTTCCGTGCACTCAAGACGAAACACGACACACCAAAATACGGACTCATATACCACGCTTCTCTCGTAGGCCAGGCGTCACCCAAGCTGAAGGGCAAGGTCCATTATATTCCCTGACCTTATTTCTATGCAACCTAGCTGATTCGCATTACAGATGGCGCGTATGGTGGCAACGAAGACTGCACTCTCCGTCCGCGTTGATGCGCTCACGGAGGCAGACGAAAAGTCCACGCCGAGTGCACCTACAATAGGTCTCGAGAACCGCGCAAAGCTCGAAGCGCGCTTGCGTACACTGGAGGCGGAGAGCGACGCCTCGGGCGTGCGGCGCTTCGCCGTGGGTCCTAATCAGCAAAAGCGTATCAAGCCTGACCCTGCTGTACCTACGTACAACTCGGCGGCAGATGCAGTTGGGCTTGTCAGCACGCAGCGCGAGCCGTTGGAGTCTGCTGTGAAAGCGGTGTTGGATGTAAAGGAGGAGAAACGGCGCTCAAAAGAAGAGCGGCGCGCGAAAAGGCGGGCAGAAAAGGAAAAGGCGGCGACGGCGGAGGAGGCTGGCCAGTCAGATGCGATGGAGGTGGATGTGAAAGAGGAGGTGGTCGAGAACAAGCGCAAGCGGCGGAAGAGCGAGGTGGTGCCTGCGGTGGCTGATGGGGTTGTTCCTATGGTACGTGGCCTTGTGTTGTGAAAACGTGAGTGTGTTCGCTAACCTTTGCATCTCAGGAGGGCGTTGAGACGACGGCCGAGCGGAAGGCACGCAAAGAGGCAAAAAAGGCAGAGAAAGCTGCGAGAGCTGCAACAACCCAGGCGGGAGGGGAATCCTCGTCGAAAAAGAAGAAAATAAAGTCCGAGGAATAGGCGTAGTACCCACCCCGCACCCCCGCAATGGGCGCTCTTCTTTGTATTCTTCTTGCGCATGTTTACTACCACTACTACTAGTGTATACTCGACGCCCCGTCGGATTGCGTTCCTCACGGCAGCCTATCATCCCCAGTGAAGCCTAAGCAGGTATGGTCAAGTGATTACTGACTCAGTAACGTAAGCTATCGAAGAAGACTCAGGAAAGTAGCGCAAAGTGCATCAAACGAAATCATGGAAATCGAAAGGGGAACTCTCCGCGGAAGCAAACACACGTCACTATTATGATTCAGATGTCCAACCCCAAGGGGTTTCGTCGCTTGGAACTCGGACACTAGAAGATCTTGCGAATCGCGATAGACCTGGATATATTAATAGGCATCGAACATGGTACAGTAGTACGCTAGATCGGGTCGAGGCGACCCGGTACAACTTACTGTGGCCCGAAAGTCTGGTCACTGGTCACAATTGCCGAAAGCCCGCGCCGCGGTCTAACCAGCAAGCGACCAGCAAGAATGACAGCCTCGACCGTCGTGTATTGCATCGTTCAGGCTCAGGCTACGCTGCCCCATGGGGCATAACCGGAGAACTCTCCTTCGAGCTTGGGCCGGGCCAAGCCTTGGCAACTGGCAATCATAGATTCTATCCAGCTGAGTCCCTGCAAGATCAGTGCTGGGCTGGTGCATGGGAGGTATGAATTCAATGATGTTGAATCCAATTGGAAACTCGAAACATCCATCCCACAGTCCTCCGCAATGTGGCTCTATGACTCGAAGATGAAGAAACAAAAAAAGGGAGAGAGAGATATCTCAGTGAAAAAGGATGTCTGCTTAGCAGCGGGCCGCTGCTAAACAGACACTGGTGACTTGTAACTTGCGGGTACAGGTACAGCTCAGATCCAAAGTACCAATCCCTACATGTAAGCCTAAGTCCTTTTTAAAAGGGAAAGGCATGTGAAAAAAAGCTGAAGTTCTAGAAGTCCAAAGCAGAAGTTCAAAAAAGCTCAAAAAGTAGTACCATAACAAAAGTCAAAGCCCCAAAAACCAAAGTCAAAGCACTTGGAGTTTTCCTGATGTGACCATTTGGGGCCTGGCTGGGCCTGGCTTCAGGCTTGAAGAGAGGCCATGTGTTCAGGTCATGGATTGGCGAGAACAAGTATTAGTACCAACACCAAGCTTCTGTCCCATCCTGGTTTTGTATCACATTCATCCGCGCTTATGGCAACTGGAGGATGAGTTCTTCTGCCTTTGCAGACCGAGGAACGATCCTGCACTTGAATGGATTTGGGGGACTAACATGCAGAAGTCAGTCCTAGGGTGACGGCTGCGCGGGAACCAAAAGGGGGCATACCTAGTCAAGGCGCTAGCCTTCGGCTTCCCTTGCGTGATATCTATGCTCTCTTCAGTAACCCTCGATATTTGGAAGACGGATAGTGTCATCGCTATCGCAAGCCACACAGTGGCATCTGAGAATTGAATTCCTATAGATAGGTTGGCAAATCGATACTCTATGCCTGTGCCATGTCACGCGAACTTACCAGGACAAAAGGCTTCGTGGCACGCGATATGGTGTTGAGAACTAGCGTGATACGAAGAAGGAAATGACTTACCGTCGCCCAAAACCAAAGGCACATGTACGTGGATTCCGTTCCGGGGTTTTACCATTTATCCCAAGGAACCGTTCTGGGGAGAAAATCTCCGGATTGGTGTATACCTGGGGGTCATGAAGCATTTGCCTCCCCGTCCTGTTAGCCATGGTTTAAGCTGTACATTTATCGCCTTACCTTATATTTGGAACAATGATACTTTGGAATGTAATATCCCCTGTGTGTATCTGCTTCCGTTGTTCTGTGGGGAAACCCTGCGTGGCGATTACTCGAGCTCGTCTATTGGACCTCTCTCTGAAAGGACAAACCATTTAATACGACGGGGCTCCAGCGATAGATTTCGCTGAGAAGAGCGAAAACGTAAGGCAATCTGTCCCGATCATCGAGAGTTGGAAGACAGTTGCCGCCAGTGACACTGTCAATTTCTTCTTGAGCCCGGGACTGGATCTCTGGGAAGAGTGTCATGGCGAGATAGAAGGTAGATAGTGCTGAGACAGTCTGTGATCATCTCGCATGAACGGATTAGATTTCTCTCATGCAAGACAGCACGAACAGTGTCTGAGCCTCCTAAGCCCGAATGAGTAACGATGAATCGTATGGCGAACGAAGAAATATGAACATACCGGAAAATAAAGAAGAAGCGATCCATTTCAAGTCGTCTTTTTCGAGTTCCGTCATAGATGTGTTCTGCATGTTTTTACTCACGACAGAGGGTTGCGCCGTTCCCCTTGCCTGAGAGAGTAAAACAGTGTAAATTAACACCGTTTGAATATTGAAGACATCTGTCATTACCATTTCTAGGATGGAAAACTGGAACGGGATTTCGGCGTTTTCATGAACCGAGTTCTTTACCTCAGATGCAACTTTCTTGAAACCCGCTCCGGGAAACCAGGCCGGGACATATTTCACTGCGAATACACGTCAGAATGACTCCGGCAGTCGAGAAGGTGAATATTCAATACAGAGTGGAATGAAATCGACCGTATACAATCCTGGTTCCTTGAGTCGCTTAAAATTACGCATAGCAGAATTTGCAAGAGCAATGATAGGATCGTCCTTTTCTCGTGCCTCATAGCCATACACAATACGGACAGTGATTGCACCTGCGGAACTAGGTAGCTCTGAGTACGCTCCCCCAATAAAACCAAAAAAACATACTGGCGAACGTGCTGCTGGAGGTTGTCTGGATCACGGAGTGTGGCTCTCAAAAACTTTCGAGTCTCGGATTCAAAAAGACTGTTGAATTTTTCGAGAGACTCTCGTGTTCCGATCGCGTTGTGCATATACTTGCGTGATTCCCTCCAGCGGGAACCATATGCCAGGATTCCAGTCCATTTGTTGAAGCCAGCCAGCTCGCCAGCCATCTGCAAGACAGGTCGGTCCGAGTATATCGCACCTTTCCTATCCAGCATCTCGTTGGCAACCTCGGCATTGCTAAGTATGATAAGCGGCTGGCCGGCAGCGTTGGCATGGACAATGCTGCCTGCAGTGGGACTCGATGATTTGTGCGATCATGGCGAGAAAGAGGATTAGTTCACCCACCGTACATCCGAGCCCATTTGGTGTATGTCTTAGTAAAGTCGTCCTTCAAGTTGGGAATGTCGAACAAGTTCCCGATGATGGGCCATCCTTTCGGCCCAGGAGGTAGTGGAGGAGTCGCCTTCTTCGTGATCCCGCGCAGAATAAGTAGGAAAATGACCAGTAGTGACAGGTCGGTACCCGTAACTTGAAGCGAGATAGGCATGACGACCGCTGTCGAGCACGAAAATTCTAACACGTACGCACATCCCAGTCATAGCTACGGGGTCTTATTAATGCAAGGGCCCTGCGACTACCCAATTCAGAGCATGTTCAGTCTTGGGGCACCGGTGCCCATTGGTGGATATAGTGGGGCGGTGTGTCATAGATAACATATCTACAGTTGACTGCCTCATAATGGATGCCCTCATAATAGAGTGTATGGTTCAAAATTTCGTTACCTCAGTTCAAATTTTCAGCGACAGGATCAGGACTGAGACGCCAGTGGTCGAAAGTGGGATGAACATGAGCTGCGCTTTGAATCGGGGAAAAGGAACACCAGTTCCGAGGCCTGGCCCTAATCTGCTGCGAAGGGGAAATTATTCCAGCGAGTCCGGCTTATCCCCGTGGGACAGATCATGGCAATTGAGCTTCAATTGAATGGGAAGTAAAGTCTCGAATCACGAAGAATATCCAGTTAAGGTGTGGTGCCACCTGAGAAACCGGGAGTTATGCGCCAGTTCAAATTTTTGAGAAGCCTGATCGCGGCTAGGAGGAAAACGAATGAAAAGACAAGTTGTCGGTTGTCGGAGATGCCATATAGATAGTAAGTTACAAGCTGCGCCATGCCAATGGCCGGGCCGGCAGGACCGGAATATGGACGACTCGATCACCTGATACGGACGCACAGTACGTACCTCGAGGAGGGATGTGCCATGGTTCCTAAAGAAGAAATCAGAGGAAGCGTACAAGATGTGTGTCCGTCACTCTAGCTCCAAGGGCGACGTTGATCAAGAATCGGCAGCATCAATACAATTCGGAGATCGACGGTCGAGCATGAAGGATCTGTCCAAACGTGATGATGGTAAAGTAGTACGCATAATGGCCGTTCTCATCAGGACATCAAAGGATGCACATGAATGGGGGTTTTGACAGTGGCAGTGACCCCCCTGTGAGAACGAAAATATTGGGCAGATCCAAACTCACCCTCTAAGGCTCTAACCAGTATCGCCGTGATGGATGTGAAAGGTGATGCATGGCCTCGTAGGCGGGCTTGTTCTAGACCGCGTATACTTCAGTCCTCTGAGCCGTAGGGAGCAGCCAGACTTTGCAAAATGAACGGCTCACGGAAAATGGTACAGGTGTACCAGTTACTGTGCAAAGCTTGAAGACGATTCAACAACTTTCGTTCATCGCCCCACAGGTCCCCACTCACACTCATCTCCCTCACTCCCCGTTTACTGTGCATTCAGCCGGTGTCGTCATCTGACGTTTACTCAGGCATGAGTTTCTTCAAATTCCAGTAGAGCGGGCACCCGGCCATTTGTTATGCCACCAGTAGTCCCACCAGTATCTGCACCTTTCTCGGGTATCTGATTCAGAGGGTGAATGGATGGGGCACATGGACGGGGCATCCGGCGGGACGTTGAGATATGATATATGAGCTCGAATTCGAGGAGGGGCCAACTCCCAAGACAACGAGCGGTGTGCCTCAGTCAAGCTTACATAAACCACTAGCAACGACCTTCCCAATAATTCCACATGCTCCGCTAGTCTGTATACTACCATGCCCCACGCAAGCAGACCGGTGCGGCCCATCATCATCGTAACCGGTGCGAACAAGTACGTAGATTCCTTGGATCATACCGTCTCTCGGGCACTCCGCTCACCCACCCCCCTTCCGCAGCGGCGTTGGCTTTGGTATCTGTCGCCGTCTCCTCTACAGCCTCGTGCAAGACAACCCAGATGACGCCCGTCCGCTGTTTCCACGCTCGGGCGCGGACGAACCGGGCCTCGAGTACCCCTGCGCAGGCCTGACACTCATCATGGCGTGTCGTAGTCGGCAGCGCGCGGAGGCCGCGCGCACACAGCTGCTCGCGTTGTTCGAGAGCGACGTGGCGCGGCTGGGGGGATCCCCCGGTGTCGCGGAACGTGTGGAGGCATTCCGTGCGAACCTCGTCGTCGAGATACATATGCTCGATCTGGCATCAGTACATAGCACGCTCGCGTTTGCGGACGAGGTGGCGCGCACGTGGGTCTTTGCTTTTTTATCTCTGCTCGCGCGTTGCCCCGTGCTGACGCGTGGTGCGGCGGGTGTAGGTACCCGTACGTGTCGCATCTCGTGTGCAATGCGGGCGTCGCGCCGTTCTTGAACATCTCGTGGCCGCTCCTCCTCCAGCAGGTCTGGAGGGACCTCTTGAACCTCGACCTGTTCCGTTTGGTGACGGCCCCCGACTACAACATCCAACGCAGGGCGATGATGAGCGATGATGGGCTCGGGTGGGTCTGGCAGTGCAACGTGTTTGGGCATTACATCCTCGTGCGTCTTTCGCCTACCTCCTCGTCCCAGTCTTCGGCATTTACCCTGATCTGATGCGGGTCGCGCGTGGTATTAGTGCCGCGCGTTGCAGGAAAAGCTCGCGGCGTCACAGACGGGACCCGGCCGCGTTTTGTGGATGTCCTCGCTCGCGGCACACGCGGACACCTACGACCCAGACGATTGGCAGCTCGTAGACAGCTCACAGCCGTACGAAGGCAGCAAGTTCCAGATAGATCTGATCCGCGCCGAGCTCTCGCGGCGCGCGGGGCCCTCTTCCCCCGTTCGCCACTTTACTGTTCACCCTGGTGTGGTGTACTCGTCGATAGACGCGGCGCTCGTCGGCAGCTTCATGTCTCAAATCAAAGTTGTCGTGTTCTATCTCGTGCGTTTATCCCTTTCTTTCTCTCCCACCAACGCATCGGTTCGCTGATCTCGGGCCCGCGCTCTTTTTTTTTTTTTTTTTTCGTAGGCCCGGTGGTTTGGTTCTTTGCACCACAACATCTCATCCTGGAATGGTGCCGCCGCTACGGTCCACCTCTGCCTCGCGCCACTCGCATTCATTCCGGTCTTGCTCTCCGCTGTCGGCGCCCCCGTCGCGCAGGACAAGGGACAGGAAGAAGGTCTGCTCCCGGGGCGTCTGCATTCCATAACGGATCGCATGGGACGCAACGGTGTTGCTCTAGAGCCGTTCTATGAGTGGCCTGAGCACGAAAAGGAAGCGGTGCGCTTGGTGGATAGGTGCGAGAGATTATACCAGTCTTTCATCACGGCAGGGGGAAAGTCCCAGCCGTAGCTGTCGTAGTGCGACCACGATGCTATTTATTGCTACATATACCCTAAAGTGACATAGCGAGATATTGGGGCTAGCGGTGGATTAGCACGCTACAGGGGTTCTGAGAATAGGTGATATGCCTGGCTATGCTACAATCGAATTGGGTCCTGCAGACTTCGATTATGATGGTGCTGCTGGAACGTCAACAGCTATAGTTATGGTATTTGGTGGGCGGAAGTAAGGAATCGTTCGGGGGTTGTCTGGCGCTGGCCCTTGCGCTTCCAGCTTCCGGCGACCCTTGTTGGTCTAAAGGGCAATGATTGAGACCCAGGCAAGACGAAAAGAGGACGATGGGGCGTACTATGGCAGCAGTGGACATCCCGCGTTCAAGACCCTCGAGCAGAGAGCAAGCCTTGCAGAGGTCGTTGCTAGACATGTAACCGCAGCGTTTACACGTCTCTGTGCAGCACAGTCCAAAAAAAAAAAAGACGTCAACGTCAGTAGGAGGGATCAGTCAAGTACGTACGCTGCGTCTTTTGCGTCGCGCGAACCTCGTCCTTTACTTCGAACGCCTCGCCCGAATGGATAATGTCGATGATCGCGCTCGGCCGTGCCGCCTCGAGGTCCTTCAGGAATGCACGCGCGTGGCCACGGTACGCGTCAGGCGAATAAATGCACTCGGTCGAGAAGTAGTCCAGTTTCTTGAAGTACGCGTACCTACCCTCATCATCGTCACCGAAAAGCACAGCCCATGAATGTGAGTGATGAACAACGACGGCAGAATTTAGGGGGGGGGGAACATACATGACGATTTCCTTTTCGTAGGCGTACTTAAATGGCTTCGACCGTCGTATCGTGTCCTCGCCTTGCGTGCAGATCGCAGTGCACCGACCGAGCCGCGCGATATCGCCTCGCATGACTGTTGGGGGCGAATCTGTTGTCAGACCTCTGTGGAGAGCATGCCGGGATGCGAGACATGGTGAGACGTATTAACTTACTGTTCATGAGGACCGTCTCTGCGATGTCGTCTGCGTTGTGGCCGGTTACGATGTGATCCACGCCGAGCGCGGCGGCGCCGCGGTCTAGGGCCTGTCGGCGGAAGACACCACAAAAGGTGCAGTTGTTTTTCTTGCCGATGGTGGAGACGACGCGGTCCATTGTCCATCCGTATAGCTCGTCGTAGGAGAGGATCTTGAGCGGCATGTCGTATTGCTGTTGATTACGCTTGACGGTCTATTAGGATCATAGAGCTGAGACGAGGTGTCCGTAGCAAGGGAAGTGTCCATTCGTTGCTCACTTCTAGTGAGTCATCGCGGTAGCCGGTGATGCCTTCGTCGATCGAGAGGAGGAAGAGGTTGAGGCCATACTCGTACCGTTCGTTGAGCGTTTTCATGACATATGCGAGCACTGTCGAATCTGTATGACCGCTCAGCTACGTGGCACCTCGTATCTAAAATGCAACACCTTTTCCTCCAGATGCTCCGATGGCCACACGGTCTCCGGGGTTGAAGAGCTGAGCCTCCGTGATGGTATTGTGCACCTCAGTTTCAAAGACCCTGAAGAAGCAATCCTTGCATATTTGTTGTCCGGTCTTCGGCCGTCTCAGGATTGCCTTCGCGTTGTTGCATAGCGCACAGCTCTTTGGTGCCATTGAGAAAGAGAAACAAACGAGTCACCACCGGAACGGAGACGGATGACCTCGTCCGGCTACTCACACCGGCCCGGCTGAGCAAACTTTGCTGCCTCTGCGCATTTCACCCACCACGCTCAACATTTGTTGCCGCAGTTATGCCTAAAGAGCTCAGGAAGAGAGGGAAAAGGCATAGAAAGTCTGCTACAGACCATCACACTCCTGCGCAGGAGCAGGAGCTGATTGACGAAGGTCCATCAAGCGGGCCGTCATGGATCGTCCCCCGGGATGACTCTAAGCAAGTCAATCCCGAAGCGCCGTTTGGCTACGTCGACCCAGAGATAAAGGCTTATTTCAGAACGTTCGATGACCAGCTGAAGGAATGGCAGCAGAACTGGGACGAAGCGGAGGGAGATGAGGATATCGACCCAAACGAAAGTGCGCCATGTTTTTCGCTCTCCCTTGCTCCGGCAGATTCGATGAGCTCAACAGTGGGAATGTGACTTACTGTACGTAGACAGAAGAATGTTCTTGATGGCCGCTCTGCAAGAGATATCTGGCAAGGAACGCGAGCTCGCGACTGACCCTGAATGTGCTGGAGGACTCGAACGAATGACATACTCCATGGACGATTTTGTGCGCCGGGTGTTCATGGATAGTCTCACAGGCTCGTAAGAAAGCTCGCTTCCTTCTCTCGTTTCTTCACTCACGCTCGACAGATACGAGTTGTTGATCAAACACCGTTTTGCATCCCATGTCATCCAAACACTACTTGCCGTGGCCCCGGACACAATAGCTCGAGAGGTATGCTATTTGCTGCAGTAAGGAAATCGCACGCGTTGGGCTCAGACTTGGTGCATCAGTCAAGAGGAGTGCTACCAAAAGTGGAGGACTCCGACGACAAGGGCCAACTGCGCACGCTCACGCAGTTGATCTCGACTTTTCCGAGGTACGTCAAAAATTCCCGCCCGCATATATGGCCCACGCCAACACTCGTTCTATAGGAAATTCTGCCATCTCTCACGGCACTCATCATGGACCAATTTGCCTCTCATGTTGTCCGCGCACTACTTCTCCTCCTCTGTCCCCAGCTTTTCCGATCCGATGCGCCACACAAGTCTCAGGCCTTCGTGCGCTCGCGAAAGAGCGCCGCATGGAAAGCGAAACAGGGTCCATTGAAGTCCATCTTCGGTGACGGCCCAGACAAGGGCAAAGCTAGCGCGGAGGGCAGACACCCCCCGGAGTTTCGCGAAATTGTGAAGAAGTTTGTGACAATGTTGAGGACGAGCCTGGATGCGAACGAGGTTCGCTCGCTGGCTGCGAACAAGGTAGCATGCCCTATGCTGCAGGTACGATGTCGTTTTATTTCTCGAATCTTGTTCACCAGGTATTCTGTAGATGGCACTAGAGATAGAAGCGGATCAAGGTCTCTCGGATGAACCAGGCTCCCTCATGGACCACGTCTCGGTCGGCTTGATTTCTGCGTATCGTGCGCCATTATTTCTCGCAGATTGATGGATTCCAACCCAGCCATGCAGATAACGATCCCTCTGCCGTGCCTGAAGCAAGCGACTACCTTGCGACTCTTCTTCGTGACCCAACATCTTCCCACCTTCTCGAGACCCTCGTGCTGCGTTGCCCGGAGTCCATCTTCGATATCCTCTGGTCTACATATTTTGAGCGAAGCATCAGGAAGCTCGCCATGCATCCTGTTGCAAATTTCGTCATTGCCAAGGCGCTCGAGCGAGCTGGACCTGAGCAGCTAACCTATGCCCTCGGCGAGTTGCGAGACTCCCTTAGCAAGCTCCGACGTAAGTAAACATATCATCTAGCACTGGCAGTTCGCTAGGCTGATGGTTCTTATAGAAACGCGGATTGGGGTGTTGCGCGCCTTGATTGAACGTACGGCTACCTTGAGTGTTCTCGAGGCCGAAATCTGCGAGGTCGGCTTGTACCGGACATTTTCTCTGCTATTATGGAATGACGCTGCTTCAGGCGATATTTTCTGCATTTCAGGTCAGTACGGAAGAAGATCGAAAGGTATTCGTCCTCTGCGCGCTTACACTTAAGAGTACATCCGTAAGCGATATTCTGCAATCCTGTTATTGATTTACTTAAGTCTCTCATAGGAATATGCTGCTGCCTTAAAGCAAAGGCTGCTGCACCACTAGATCCTGTGTCACCGGAAGAATCCCCTAAAAAACACTCAAAAAAATCACAAGAAGCAGCGGTTGACCCCCTCGAGCCCACCACGACTGGTGCGCTGCTCCTGCAATCACTCCTACGTCTCCATGCACCGCATAACGCACTCGTGCTCGATAGGTGCGCACACGGTGGCGACTCTACATCCTTGAATTCTGATTGTGCCTCTGTAGTATCGAATCGTTGCCACCGCAAGGTCTGTTTACGCTCGCACACCACCCTGCGGCTTCCCGCGTTCTTGACGCCATCATCGACGGTCCAACAATCCCATCGCGTGCCCGCCGCGCCCTGCTCCGCGCCTTGGAGGCGCAGTTCGCGGACGTCATCGACGACCGCATCGGTGCCCGAGTTGGCGCGCGGTGCTGGGCGGCGGCGGATCCGTATTTCAAGGTGCGTCACGGATTCCTGAAATGAGACGCGCGTGTCCATCTCTGGCTGACGTTCCTCCTTTAGGAGAAGCTCGCTCGGGCGCTGCTCCCTCATGCCGCGCGCCTGGCAGGTTCGTCCCATGCGCGGTTCTTCACGCGTGGACTGGCGTTGTCGCTGCTCCAGCGCAAACCAGAGGAGTGGCGCCGCGTGCACGCTACTCCATCGAGTGGTGCTACCGCGGTGTCCTCCGAGTTCGGGTTGAATAAACCTACTGCGTCTCAAATTACACAACCCACCCCTGTGCTAGAGGAAGTGGCGGATCCCGCGCCTACGTCGAATACCACTTCGCCCGCAAGAGCGCATAAGAAACGCAAGCGCGGCGTCGCCGCCACAGATGAGATCGATGCGCTGTTTGACGATGCGTTCGGGCGCAAGGTTGCGCGGAGCGCACTGGAGCAGGAGACTGCACAGTCGCTATCGAGTCCCGAGACAAAAAAGACTAGGCAGGGAGGAGCGGGAGCGAGCGAGAGTGTAGAGAAGGACGTTGACCTTGGAGTCGTCGTCGATGCTATTAAAGCTGCGCCGCGTGGCGAGGGGAAGAAAAAGAGCAGGCGGCTGGGACCATGATGATCATTGTTTCCACGCCGCTGCAAGATGCCTTGCGCAACTTCAAAAATATAGTCCAGATGCAAGCAGCCTACGGAGTGCGCCACGATGCGTTGTACTTGCTTGTCTGGGTTAGAGGCTGTACGCCGTAACATAGTCGTTCTGTGATTAGTAGGTGAACAGCCGACTCCAAGGCAGGGGGGAATACCCAGGGCCGCCCATCCTTGAACGAACATGGCCCGATAGCACGCTTTGTTGACGATAGTTGGCGTCCGCTCTGTCTCTGGTATTATTGAACGCGGCACGCTTCACACCATCAATATTTTTAGGCATCCTGATTGGGGCCATTATTGGGCAGATTGAGCGGAATCGTGGTGCATATGCGCGCAAATTGCCTTGACATTTTCCGGAATGCGCGTTTATTCCCAATAGCTAGCTATTCTATCGCTATCTGTAAGGTGCTGGGTCTAAATGTTACTATGTACAGTACAGTACTATACAGTAAATTGCGGCCCCCGCCTTGACCTGAATTGCGCCCTGACCTATCAGAGTATCAGTAGGAACCGATCGGCCGCTAGACAATATGTACAGTACATTGTACCTTCTTCGCAGGCACCGATCGTTTGCAGAATCCATGATGGGCCGGTGACCACCGCCCGCAATTCGATGAAGTGTGATAAATTTCATATGTACTAGCGCAATACGTATTAACAGTCCACTAGGCCCAGAATGTGCCCCACCCAAGACGACGTGCACACGCACGCGAGCCCCGTGCGCGCCCCTCATGCACTCGTGCAGCCACATTTTGCCACGACGTTTGTTCTAGAGCAGAGTACATAAGGATTTACATAGGTGCAATAAGAGACGGACTTACCAATCTAAATCAATGACGGCGCGTGGGTTCACGCGACTTCCATCCTCGCTGTTGTTCTCATCAAGTCTGTCCAAATCGGTGACGTCCAGGTGGACATAAGCGTGTTCAATGATAGTATCCCAAAGACAATCATTGATCCGCTTGGTGGACTTGACAAATTCGCGTGCTTTCTCGCCCCATGGATTCTGATAAAGCCGAGGCCACGAACGCTCCGGGTGCCCGCTCTGGCGCCATTTGATTCTCGGTCCACCTTGAGGGCGTCTTCGCCGGTCTTGAAGAGGGTGAGGGCGCGTTCGACCTAGATGGTTTATTACTGTATGCACAGGGGTGTAACGGACACAGCGTAGCGTGACGTACCGCAGCCGTCGCAAGGGCGAGCGCTCCGATCTGGGGGCTATAATCTTCGTCCTCGGTCGATACCTTCCGGAGATGCCTTGCAAAGACCTTTGAGATAAGTGGGGAGCAAAAGGCCCCGCGCGTGAACTAGACGACACAGAAAACTTGAATCAGACACTTCACTGTGAGGTCTCCGCACTTACACATGCATCCGGTTCCTTGTATACGAAGCGCAGGTCACTCAGCGAATCTGCGACGTACTCTGCACGAGCCTCAGCCGAGTTGCTCATCGTCGGGTCTGTCTCCCAGAAATTGACAAGTACGCGGTAGCCAGCTTTCCCCAGGTCGCTGCGCCAATTGTTGAGTGTATTCTCACACTACACAATGATTAGAATATATTTTATCCTGAGTCCCAGGACAAACGACGTACCACGCGCAGCACGATCTCCTTTTCTTGCTCAACAAGCGTGGTGCTGGGTAGACACGCCTCCATATCCTAGTGACCGCTTCGTTCATTTGGCCATTTGTGCCAAACGGGTCTTCGCACGATCCTGCCCAGCTGAGTAGTGAGGGGACGAAGTGTTTGCGCCATTTCTGGGAACTTTGACGACCACGAGGTACAGGGAGGTCCGAAGTCCGAGTCGTGATCCTCGACCTTCGGCGCGCCTGAATTGCACGTCGCCATTCCCTGCAGATGTGGCCTCACCCCCGCATTGCCTCGAATCCGCACCATCCCCATGATGAGGACCCCCGTGTGCTTCAGGTTGGTGTGCACGGTACGACCTTCTGACATGGGCAGTATGGATAGTACGGATATGATACGTGCGTCCATGTTGACTCTTGAACACCAACGGACAGGTGGGATGGGGGCAGAGGAGCGGCATCACACGCACACGATGTCAAGCCAACAAAATCGACCATCGCTCAGAAGTTGATAAAACGCATTTCATGCTAGTGACAACCCCGAACATATGGTTGGTTCATGTCGGCTAGACGGGAATTACGGATTTCAATTGCCTCAGTCGGCAAAACTCTGATATGATTGGTGGATTTTGCCGACTGAATTGGATTACATTTTAATATTCCCACAGTGTGCATGCATCAGCTTCAGCTGACATAAGTCAAAGCGAAATAAATATCAAAAACTTCATAAAAGAGGAAATGGTTTCGCATGGGCGCGACGACTTTAAAAGACACCGCGGTCTAGCCACATGGGACAGAGAGCCAGAGACGGTCGACACGTCAACCACTCATGTGCAACAAACTGTGCATCGGAGTCGCATCGTCATTTATAGCGGCTACTGACAGGCTTGACACTGTCAGGACCCAGTGTCAGTTTCGGTTGACACTGAGAGTTCATGACACGGTGTCAGACTGACACGTACAACACGAGATATAGTACATACAGTACACAAAGGTAAAGACGCCGTCCCGACAGACTCCGGTTTCGGACGATAGACAAGGTGGGATACGACTCTGGCACGTGGCACGTGGTACAGTATGATAAAACGGTTATGCCTCTCGCTTTGACAAGGTTCCCCAACACATGTTAGACTCTGGTCAAAGATAGATTTATGAGCAACCGGGTGAGTCAACAAGCTGCGTTGCATGTCCCTCGTACCGTCACTATCCCGTGGGGTACACATGCGGTGGCCGAGACGCAGTGCCCAACAAAGACGCCTTCTAGTTTCCCCACAAGTCCCCACAAACCCTGTTGGCAATGCGACAAGGTGACAGATCTTGGGGAGGTGAAGTCGCCTGGTCGAAGTCACCCTGTTAGCGATTACATGGGCTCATTCTCGGTACGCTTTCGAGACCTACCTGGATTGATTTTCGCACGCTGTAACGCCTATATTTACTTATGTTTGGGGCGTGCACGGCCTGCTGCTCATTGCAGGACCACGTTGTTGATGTCTTGTCCTTCTTTTTTGTCATTGGATCAAGGGCCAAAGCATGCCAAGGGACTAGAGAGTGTATCTGGTACACAGTAGAGACACGCGGTACAATGACAAGACAGGCAGTACGAAGGATCAGTAGGTTGTCAAGTAATAGGTGCAGTTGCGATCTCAAAAAAAAACAGGTCTGAACCTGTTTCTTTTTTGCAGGACATTTGCGATTGTGACTTTTTTTGGCTGATGCTGCATTCAGCAAACTCGTTGCTGAACACACCCTAAACAACAAGAACTGGGCTGATATCAACCAAGCCCTCGCAGCGGCACGCACCCAGAAATGTGGTGTAAAAAGGGGGCCAGTTTATCCTGGGTCCCCTAAGGGGCGCGGCCTGAAGCAGGCCTTTGTGGTTTCTAGGAAACGGAGAAGCGCGTTGGTGGGGTCGGGTTCCGTAACACCGCTCAGACGCTTGATTGGGCGGCCTGACTGATCGTCGAAATCGAAGCCCGGTGACCGAGCACGCGGCGGTTACAGGATCGTGAGGCAGGTGTCGGCCCGCCTTCCCGAGGCCTCTTACTCAACGCCACCGTGAATTTTTATGCGCTTTTCTTACTATCATATACTCACTCGACTTGGTCAAAGTTTGACTCCGCTCATGAACATACTGTCTCGGCTTTGTAGGGGTGGTCCCTGCATTCATCGGGGCACCCCCTGAGCATCTCGGTCGCTTCCCCCGCGGCGTCTATCATACTTGATGGAACCTCTTGATTTTTTCTTCATTTGTCCGGGAGAGTCGCAACTTTTTTACTGTGGTTACCGCACCCTCGGTTCCCTCAGTTCTTCGACCCTCTACCTGAATGGTACCCCGCATACGCAAGGAATTTGTATCCGATCACTTCTAGGCTGTGTGACGCCTCGCAATGTGACCTCTGCGTACAATCCCCATCAGGAGTGCTACTTGGGAACAGTCAGCCAGCTTCCTAGCTGACAGTTTCACCACGAAAGCGAGGAGGGCGGGGAAACATGTTCCTATGGATCCCTTTACTCAATCAAACCTTTTATCCAAGTGGAACCAACCCTATTATCGCGCTCTTAATTGGCCTGCCACTCCGCATACGCCCCAAGGAGATTCTTAGGCGCGGGCTGTATGTTTGGCACCAAATACCATGTGACAGCGTGTCTTATCGTTTGGGTATGTGTGTATTCTCATCCCGTCAAGTGACCCACTTGACACATGCGAACGTGACTTTGGCCCGGCTCTATGGACTGGACCTCTCTGCGCTTCGCCCAATTGGGTGCTAGACCACCATTTTCCTTTAGTGGCCCAACACATGGACCTTCCATGTACTGCAGTTCTCAACTCTGAGGCGCCCCACCTGAGTAACTGCGCAATCCCGGGCTTGGTGGTTGATGGCTCTGGGCGCGCCGCAACGGTTTCGCCGTGCTACTCTGGTTGGCTGTTAAGATAAGATAACTTCGATGTAGGATTGGCGTACTTCGAGATACGAGTGTTTTCCAGTTGCAAACGCCACGTTGAGACCTCGTGCGGTGCCTTGTGGCTAGCTCTCTTCTTCAGGCGTTGATGGCGTCGTAAACGATGCCCAGGCAACGAACCTAATACATGCAGTGTTCAGGTGTCGCAGGTACAGTGCTGCCTCGTGTCGTGCCAAAATCATAGGATAACGGGATCTCCGTCTTCATTGGATGTTCGATAACAAGTTTTTTCTGCAGTGCCATCCTAAGCGCCCAAGCAGGTGTATAAAGCTGTGGCAATACCCAACACCGGAAGGCATAGAACTAATTGTCTTCGTGACGTTGCGTGGATGGCAGCCTTCGCGGACTCGCACCATTCCCTTTGCAAGGGACAACAGAGTCTACCTGTCCATCGCCACTCCACTGCAGACTCGGACAGTCCCGCGTTTCTCCCTTTCCTGGTGGGGAGTATGTTGGGTCATCCGCTTATTGGCGCTGGCGCCAATGACGCGGGCACATTTCTTCATCGCAGTCAGCCTTTCCTATATGAGGGACAGATGTCCTTCGCGCCGCCCTACGTCCCTGCGGGTATCCACTCTTCTCAGGTCAGTACAGAGACAAGTCTATTAGTTGGGTCCAGCGCATGTCCCTGTATCAGCTAACGCGAATGCTTAGGCATATCCCGCTGGTTGTCTCCCATCAATTCAGTCCACTGGGCCATTCCCATTCCCTGGGTTCAACTTGGTACGACAGTTCTCTTAATGTTGTCGAGTACTCTGATCTGATACGTTCAGGCCACTACTGCCTCACTTGCCTCATGGAACTTCACCCTGCGAGGACCCGAGAATTTCAGGTGTGTTCCAGACAAGGAAGCAATATGCACCGACCATAGCATAGCTACCGAGGAAGAGCTCAACGTGCCTCCGGATCTGAGCTACCGATACGACCCCTACATTACCCGCTCCCCTTCAATCAAATCCCAACATATCAGCACTAGCTACCTTTATGCCTTGCCCGAAGCCATGCCACAAGACCGAGAACCCCTAACAGGCGTTCATAGAGCGACATCTACTTTCACTGTACCATTAACGCCCCCAGGGAACCTCGACTTCCCCCTCGTGACGCTTCGTCATGACCAAGAACCATCACGAGACCTACCCCAGCGATTGCGGCAATTGAGCAAGGAACCCGACACAGTACTCCCTGCTCGGAGCCCCGCATTATCAAGCCGATCAGCTGGCACACGTAAAGCTCCTAAAGGCCCATACTCGTGCGAGAATTGTAACAAAACTTTTGCATGTTGCCAGGTTCTGTATAGACACCAGCGGGAGATACACGAACCTGACTGGTGTATCTTTTGCGACGATTTTAAATGGGCTCGCCCGTACCTACTAAAGGAGCACCTCATAAAGAAGCACCCAGAGCTTGACACCGACGCGGCACTGGCTGATACCATGAAGGTCCGTCGCAGGGCTACCACGACCACAAGGCGTTCGACCCTTCGACAGGATCCATCTTCTACCGCTGAACACCACCAACAGGACCACAACGAACTCGTCAACCTGTTGTCCATGGTTTGACGCAAGGCTATGGTAATAGTGGTTGTGGTGGGGGGGAGCGTTCGGCAGGAATCCGGCGCTCAAGACGTCGTAAACACGCCCTGATTATATACCACGAAGCATTCCTTTACTATCCCACCCTCGTTATTCTTCCTCTTATATTCGTGTATCGCCACTCATTCATGACTCATCTTTCTTCCATGCTGAGATTATTGTCGACACTGCCTTCCCATGGCTTCACGTTCCTTGCTGATTATTATTCTTCCCGAAGTGTCATTATTACGATACGTAACTTTCGGAGACTGAAAATGATACCCTTTCCTGTTGCAACCTTGAGTTCTTGAATGGTAAACATGAACCATATCACACCACATCGTACGGACATATATTACAAGTTGGGCGGATGGAAACTGGGGCCAAGTGAGGACGAGGAACCACCACCACGCCAAAGTATATTTATTTCACCCGAGAAGCGGAGGCTGTACTGTACTGTACTGTACATTATCTTTTGGCATGTTAACGGCTGACATCCGAGTCGGGACTAGCACCCCATTATCACCGCGCTTACCCGGGCCCGGGCCATCCCCCCCGGGCTACCGTCAGTGTACTCATGTCTGCGGTATCTTTTATACCACCTGCAAAACGGGAAGTGTTCAGAAGCGTTCAAGTTCAGAAGCGTTTAGGATCATATGGAACCGTCCTAGGCATGAAAAACTTACTTTGTTAATCGCGGTTACAGTCTTTATTATCCCGCTTAATACTTATTATCTGCTCGCTAACCACGATTAATAAAGTAAGTTTTTCCTGATGCTAAACGCTTCGAAATGTAGTATTTGGCTTTACAGATGACACTTCACTCACGCAAGTCCACGTTGCGGCAAATCCGGTACTTCACCCTATAGACTAACATTCTCCCAGCTGTCTTGACAGTACGGCCTCCGAGTCGATTCCGGCCCAGCTATGCAGATAACGATCCCTCTGCCGTGCCTGGGGCATGCGACTCTTCTTCGTGACCCAACATCTTCCCACCAGCTCGAGACCCTCGTGCTGCGTTGCCCGGAGTCCATCTTCGATACCCTCTGGTCTACATATTTGAGCGAAGCATCAGGAAGCTCGCCATGCATCCTGTTGCAAATTTCGTCATTGCCAAGACGCTCGAACTAGCCGGACCCGAGCAACTAACCTATGCCCTCGGCGAGTTGCAAGACTCCCTTAGCAAGCTCCGTCGCCGTAAGTAAAGTAAAACATATCATCTAGCACTGGCAGTTCTCCAGGCTGATGATTCTTATAGAAACGTGGATTGGGGTGTTGCGCGCTTTGGTTGAACGCACAGCTACTTGAGTGTTCTCGAGGCCGAAATCTGCGAGGTCGGCTTGTACCGGACATTTTCTCTGCTATTATAGAATGACGCTGCTTCAGGCGATATTTTCTGCATTTCAGGTCAGTACGGAAGAAGATCGAAAGGTATTCGTCCTCTGCGCGCTTACACTTAAGAGTACATCCGTAAGCGATATTCTGCAATCCTGTTATTGATTTACTCCCGTCTCTCATAGGAATATGCTGTTGCTCTTAAAGCAAAGGCTGCTGCACCACTAGATCCTGTGTCACCGGAAGAATTCCCCAAAAAACACTCAAAAAAATCACGAGAAGAAGCAGCGGTTCACCCCCTCGAGCCCACCACGACTGGTGCACTGCTCCTGCAATCACTTCTACGTCTCCATGCACCGCATAACACACTCGTGCTCGATAGGTGCGCACACGGTGGCGACTCTACATCCTTGAATTCTGATTGTGCTCTGTAGTACCGAATCGTTGCCACCGCAAGGTCTGCTTACGCTCGCACACCACCCTGCGGCTTCCCGCGTCCTCGACGCCATCATCGATGGCCCAACAATCCAGTTGCGTGCCCGCCGCGCCGTTCTCTGCGCCTTGGAGGCGCAGTTCGCGGACGTCATCCTTTTTTTAAATTTAAATCAAACTTCTATACCGCACGGCGTAACTACGAGGTACAGGGCGGTTGCGCCGCGGCGATAACCTACTGAGACAGTCTAACTACTAATGCATCTACCTATGGGAACAAACCTATGCTATGCACTGGCCTACTCTTCCTGTTGTGTATTATTGCTACCAGGGCAGACCTCCATAAGGGAGGGGAGGGGACACCCGGACAGCATCGAGACGGGGAGGGTAGAGGGACAAAAGGAAACCGGCCCGGGACAAAAGGGTGCGCATTGGGAGGAAATCACATCAGATCAGTGATAGAGGCGGGATCGAGGCTGGGCCTCCTTAAAAGCGGGCATGGGAGTATTCGACGACCGCATTAGTGCCCGAGTTGGCGCGCGCTGGTGGGCGGCGGCGGATCCGTATTTCAAGGTACGAAATGAGACGCGCGTGTCCATCTCTGGCTCACGTTTCTCCTTTAGGAGAAGCTCCCTTGCGCGCTGCTCCCTTGCGTGCTGCTCCCTTGCGCGCTGCTCCCTTGCGCGCTCCTCCCTCGCATGCTGCTCCCTCGCGCGCTGCTCCCTCGCACGCTGCTCCCTCGCGCGCTGCTCCCTCGCGCGCTGCTCCCTCGCGCGCTGCTCCTCGCACGCTGCTCCCTCGCGCGCTGCTCCCCGCGCGCTCCCCCGCGCGCTCCCTCGCGCGCTGCTCCCTCGCGCGCTGCTCCCTCGCGCGCTGCTCCCTCGCGCGCTGCTCCCTCACGCGCTGCTCCCTCGCGCGCTGCTCCCTCGTGCGCTGCTCCCTCGCGCGCTGCTCCCTCACGCGCTGCTCCCTCGCGCGCTGCTCCCTCACGTGCTGCCCTCGCGTGCTGCTCCCTCACACGCTGCTCCCTCGCGCCCTGCTCCCTCACGCGCTGCTCCCTCGTGCGCTGCTCCCTCGCGCCCTGCTCCCTCGCGCCCTGCTCCCTCATGCGGCGCGCCTGGCAGGTTCGCCCCATGCGCGGTTCTTCACGCGTGGACTGGCATTGTCGCTGCTCCAGGGAAAACCAGGAGTGGCGCCGCCTGCACGCTACCCCATCGAGCGGTGCTACCGTGCGTCATCCGAGTCCAGGTTGAATAAACATATTACGTCTCAAATTACACAACCCACCCCTGTGCTAGAGGAAGTGGCGGATCCCGCGCCTACGTCGAATACTACCTCGCCTGCAAGAGCGCACAAGAAACGCAAGCGGGGCGCCGCCGCCACAGATGAGATTGATGCGCTATTCGACGATGCGTTCGAGTGCAAGGTCGCGCGGAGCACAGAAACTAGAGAAGGACATTGACCTTGAGTCGTCGTTGATGCTATTAAAGCTGCGCCGCGTGGCGAGGGGAAGAAAAAGAGCAGGCGGCTGGGACCATGATGATTATTGTTTCCGCGCCGCTGCAAGATGCCTTATGCAACCCAAAAATATAGTCCGGATGAAAACAGCCTACGTCATGATGTGTTGTACTTGCTTGTCTGGGTTGGAGGTTGTACGCCGTAAGATAGTTGTTCTGTGATCGAGTGGGGGCGTTCTTGGATCACCCTCTCGCATCTCGGGACCCAGATGAGGTAGGCGGAGGAAAGAGGGTGTACAGAAGCCTATTATAAGGACCGTGGAAGTCGACCTCGAAGGGGTTGCCAGGGACCTTTTCTGAATGAGGATCTGGAGTCTCGTCACTCCTTTCGGTGTGCATTCCTGGGGTTGGTCTGCTCCCCTGGGCTGTATGTTGCCAACTGGTGCGTTGATGCTTCCACATCCCAAGATGATTCTGATGGTGATTTCGGGCCATGGGTGCCAGTGGTGGTCGTGTGGCCATGTGGCCATGTGTGTTTTTGGCTATTACATCTGTCGGCGTTGCGTTGCAGTGGACCAGGATGTATTCCATGAAGTGGCGATTAAGATTGGCATGACCTATGTACACGTAGACGAGCTCTAGGTTACAGTCAGGGAGTAGGTATATGTACTGGTTATTTTTTTTGGTGTGTATGGTTATCAAGTATCGTAGAGTTTTGACGTTATTTTACTGGCAGTACCCCCGTGTGCTGAGCCCGCGCACTTTACCGCCTCTGCCGCGTCGGTTGGTGTTGGTGGGGCGGGTTCCAGGTTCATTCCACCTAGATATCGCTGAGAAGGGGCACAGGCCCCTCAGGTGATTGATGCTGTGGCATATGCCGCAATAGGAAGAGGTCTTGGTTGTGCATTGTCCTTGCATAGGCCCGGTGCGGCGCGCGACTACCTCGCACGCCGCACCTATGCAACTCTATGCTCCTCGGTTTCGTCCCAGCGGGAAATTCGACCACGGCACGGACCCGGCCGGGGCAGTACCAAGTGTCGGCCCGGAGCCTCCCGAGGCCTCTCACGAGGAATTTTTATGCGCTTCTATCATGCACTCAATCGACTCGATCAGTATCTATCATACTTGATGGGACCTCTTAATACCCCTCGTTTATCCGGCAGAACCGCAAATTTTTCACTGTGGCTATCGCAGGGCTCTCGGGATGTTAAGGCGAGATAGTCATTTTCTCCCCACAGTACTCGGTAGACTCCGATTTGCGACTTGGTGATCAGGTCGTGGGACTCCCCTGAAGCGTGATATTTTGGGCCAACACCGTCCCCTTAATTCTTCCCTCAACCTGATGCTACCCCGCATACGCAAGGTATCTCTATTCGGTCACATCTTGACTGTGTGACATCTCGCAATGTGACCACTGCGTACAATGCTCGTGCTACTGGAATTGGGAACAGTCAGCCAGCTTCCTAGCGACAGTTTCATCACGAAAGCGAGGTGGGCGGGGAAACACATTCCCATGGGTCCCTTTACTCAATCAAACCTTTTACCCAAGTGGATCCAACCCTATTACCACACTTTTGACTGGCCTACCATTCCGCGTACGCCCCAGGGATATCCCTCGGCACGAGCTTATGTATGGCACGACACTCGCCAAAGACCATGTGACAGCATGCATTATCGTCGGCGTGCACGTCTATTCCCATCCCGTCAAGTGACCTCCACTTGACACAGACGAACGTGACTTGTGGCCCGGCTCTGTGGACTGGTCCTCCCCGCGCTTCGCCCAATCGGGCGCTATGCCGCCAAATGCCCTTTAGTGGCCCAACTCCTGGACCTCCCATGCACTGTGGATCTCAACTCTGAGGCGCCCCACCGGAGTCACCGCGCAATCCCGGGCTCGGTGGTTGATGGCTCTGGTTGACCGTTACGGTGACTTCGATGTAGGGTTGGCATAGTTCGAGAGACGAGTGTTTTCCAGTTGCAAACGCCGCGTTGAGACCTCGTGCGGTGCCTTGTGGCCAGCCTCTTCTTCAGGCGTTGATGGCGTTACAAGTGATGCTCAGGCAACAAACTTAAACTATATTTAATGTTTAGTGCCGCAGGTATAGTGCTGCCTCATGTTGTGCCAAAACCATAGGATAACGGGAGCTCCGCTGTTGCTCATTGGATGTTTGGATACCAAGCTACTTCTGCAACCCACCATAAGCGCCCAAGCAGCAGTATAAAACGTCAATACCCAACACCAGAAGCCATAGGACTGATTGTCTTCGTGACGTTGCATGGATGGCAACAGACTCGCGCAATAATGCCCTTCGCAAGGGACAACAGAGGCTACCTGTCCATCGCCACTTCACTGCAGACTCGGAATGTCCCGTGTATCTCCCTTTCCGGCAGGGAGTATGTTGGGTCATCCGCTTATTGGCACTGGCGCTAATCCAGTCTCAGACGCGGGCACATTTCCCCACCGCAGTCAGCCTTTCCTACATGACGAACAGGTGTCCTTCGTGCCTCCCTACGTCCCTGCGGATGTCCACTCTTCTCAGGTCAGTGCAGAGACAAGTCTCCTAGTTGGTTATAGCGCACGTGCCTGTATCAACTAACGCGAATACTTAGGCATATCCCGCTGGTTGTCTCCCATTGATTCAGTCTCCCGGACCGTTCCCATTCCCTCGGTTTAACTTGGTATGACAGTTCTCTTAATGTTGCCGAGTACTCTGATCTGATACGTTCAGGCCACTACCGCCTCACTTGCCTCATCGAACCCCACCCTGCGAGGACCCGAGAACTTCAGGTCAGTTCCGGTTATCGCAAACAAGGAAACAATATGCATCAACCATGGCACGGCCATCAAGGGAGAGTGTAACGTGCCTTCGGATCCGAGCTATCGATACGACCCTTCCATCACCCGCTCTCCTTTAATCAAATTCCAACCGGACGGCACTAACCACCTTTATGCCTTGCCCAAAGCCATGCCACAAGGCCGAGCACCCTCAACACGCGTTCATAAAACGACACCTACCTTCGCTGTACCATTAACGCCCCCAGGGAACCTCTACTTCCTCCCCGTGACGCGTTGTCAAGACAAAGCACCTTCACGAGACCTACACCAGCGATCGCGGCAATTGGGCAAGGAACCCACCACAGCATCCCCTGCTCGGAGCCCCGCATTATCGAGCCGATCAGCTAGCGCACGTAAAAATCCTAAAGGCCCGTACCCGTGCGAGAGTTGTTACAAAACTTTTGCATACCCCCAGGTACTGTATAGACACCAGCGGGAGAAACACGAACCTGACTGGTGTATCTTTTGCGGCGATTTTAAATGGGCCCGCCCGTACCTACTAAAGGATCACCTCATAAAGAAGCACCCAGAGCTTGACACCGACGCGGCACTGGATGATGCCATGAAGGCCCGTCGCAGGGCCACCACGACCACAAGGCGTTCGACACTTCGACAGGATCCATCTTCTGCCGCCAAACCCCACCAACAGGACTACAGCGATTCCCATGCTGGATCCTTCCACGCCAAAAACACGAACGTCAAGACGGGAGTACTGTATCCTCTTCAAACGGTTGAGGCGACCCATAGCCACGGTATGCAACACCGCGCCTGTGTCTGGGACTCCAAGTCCGTCGAGGAGGAACCATTTACTGCCTGGGAGGCTGAGGGCTAACTGTCACCCTGCTGTCCATGGTTTGACGCAAGGCTATGGTAATAGTGGTGTGGGGGGTTGGGGGAGGGGGGGAGGGATCGGCAGGAACCCGGTGCTCTCAAGGTCATCGTAAACATGCCCTGGTTATATACTAATATACTTCGAAGCATTCCGTTATTATCATTCTTCCTCTTATATCGCGTATCGCCACTCATTCATAACTTCATCTCAGTCTTCCATGCTGGAATTATTATCGACACTGCCTTCCCATGGCTGTACGTTCCTTGCTGATATTATTTGAATATATTACTTTTAATTCTTCCCCAAAGTGGGTGTCGTTATTACGATACGTAACGTTCGGAGACTGAAAACGATACTCCTTTCCTGCTAAAACCTTGAGTACTTGAATGGCCAGCACGAACCACACCATACCACATCATACGGACAAGGTATCAATTGAGACGAGGAGGCTGGACATTATTTTTTGGCATGTTGACGGTTGACGTCGGGACTAGCCCATCCTCATTATCACCGCGCTTCCCTCCCCCCCCCGGGCTACCGCCAGCGCACTGATGTCCGTGGTATATTTTATACCATCTACAAAACGGGAGGTGTTCAGAAGCGGTTAGAAGCGTTTAGGGTCATATGGAACCCTGGCAGCACTTTCTACGCTTCCTGCACTTCCCCTTCCCAATGTTAGTGCTCAAATGTGAGCCCCCTAGATTCTGCCCTCTATTTACGTAGCATCTCGGTGCCATCCATATCCCCTTTGGAACCTGGATCGCCGATGTCAACGACTGTGCCACTCACACCTACATCATGTGTTACTATAGGAAGGGGCATGAGTTTCTACTTTACGCTTTACTATGTTTATTGAATCTATTTTGAGTACCTCCCCACAGCTCCATACTCCCTGAGATCCCATAGCTCTGGGCCATGACGAATGGGTATGGGTTAAGAGAGTCGACCGTGCAGTGACTGTAGTATTATATTAAGAAACCTCGTTTCGAGTTACCAAATCAGGATAAAGGGCCTGTGTCGGCCCGCATTCCTGGGACGTCTCTGTCCTTTTATGCACTCAATCGACTTGATCAAATATGGAATTCTATACCCGCCTCACCAGCTCCCCTCATAGACATATGGTCTCGATTTTTTGGGGGGTACCGGGGTCTGTACAATTTAAAGGTCCCCTGCCTTTGTCTAGGCACCATACTAAGCATCTCCGAGTCGAGTCGGTCGCGGCGGGTCGCCCTTCCTCATGGCGTCCATCATGCCTGATGGAACCTCCTCATGGGGTCTTCGTGTATCCGGCAGAGTCGGAGGGTTTTCATAGGAGTCGCCGCATGGCGCTCTGTGTGTCAAGGCGGATGCAGTTGTATTCTCCCCACTCAGAGGACTCGGACTTCGATCGCCTTTGGCCGAAGGCGAAATGATGGCCCCTAGGACGGGAGGGAAAAGACCAGGTCCAACTCACGTATGCAGATGCGTAAAAAAAATGGAGGAGACTCCGATTTGCGACTTGGTGAACAAGTCAGGGGACTCTGCCAATGGATGTCATGGGTCAACACCATCCCTTCAATTCTTCGCACCTCTACCTCTGCATGCTCCCGCATACGCAAGGGATCTCTGTTCTGGCACTTCTAGACTGGGTGACACCCCGCAACATCACCCCTGCATACAGTGCATACTAGGATGTAAGGTGGCAATGCCCGCTGAGCTCGAAATGAGCAACTCGGAGCGTCCACAGCACCAATCTGAGCCTTGCCGCGCCTACCCACTTCTGTCATCCCTACTCCTACTCGTCCTCCCTCGTCATCCGTCCCTCCACTCCACTCTTACTCTCCCCTCCTCACTCGAAATATGATCACGGTTCAGAAACCCGTTCAACTTCTCTCTTCTCCTTCAACTTACCATCGTCGTCATCCCTCGGCCCCTCCAGCCGCACTCGTACAGCCAACTCGCATTCCTGGCCTGCCTTCTTTTATCAAAGCCCTATCCTCTTGGCCTTGCTTTTGTTCCTCGTTGCCTCACCAGTCGGCTTGCACTCACAAGGCGCCCTTCCACCCTCGCCCTGGAGCTAGCCATCCCCTTAGCCCTTATATCCCTTACCACCTCTATCCGCGCGCCCACTCAAAACCATCCACGTCACCTCCATCTTCACCCTCAATCTCTTCGCCGCTCCCCCTCGTTCATGCCAACGTCGCGACCCACGCCATGTCAAGCAGCCACGTCCGGCAGTCCCTTCGGCACATCATTTACGTGTATATACTCTTACTTCATTATTTTTGACTGAATTTATTTTGAAGTACTCTCGTCCCTCGTTTACACACTACGTCTACAAACCTCTCGTTCCTCGCTCAGTTCGTCCCTACCCCCTCGCGCCCGTGCAAGTCGCCGCGCACTAAACCACCTTTATACCACCCTTCTCCATATGGACTCTGCAATAACTGTCGCCTTGACCTCGCTTCGCCTTCAACGGCAGAGTTTGGGCCCCAGTAGCCTTACCCTGTTTGCTACATCCCGGACAGTCTACCCCTTTTTACTGACACTCATTGATTCGCATTTGTAATTATCTACGCGCAGCCTGTTATAAAAACCCCTAGAGAGGCCTCATCGAAGGCAAGCAACCTCTCGCGGACGCTTTCCCCCTTTCTTCTCTTCGGCGTGATTTCTAAGCCCTCTCGTCTTGTCCTCTCTTGTGTGAACCTCTCGACGCTAAACCGCGCCACCGTGCCGTCCGCGTTCGGAAGTCCGCGCGCAGGAAGTCTCCTTCTTGACTCGTCCGCGCCTCCTACCCTTGAGCTAGGCGGTTCTCGCTCCTCGCCGGGCTCGTCCTTGCTTCATTCTTATCCCCTTAAATCTCTCGAACTCACCAGCGCGTCTTCGTGCGCGTTTCAAGGAGTACTAATTAGGAACAGTTAGCCAACACCACAGCTTCATCACGAAAGCGAAGTGGGCGGGGAACCCGTCCCCATGGATCCCTTTCCTCAATCAAACCATTTAACCAAGTGGATCCAACCCTATCGTCACCCATTCAACCGGCGTACGGCCGAATGATTCCTCGGCCCTATTTGGAACGGCGCTTGCAGAAGGCTATGTAACGGGTACTGTATGTCTTGCCAGCGGTGTTGCTGCGTGTTCTCATTCAGGCAAGTGACCTCTGGGGCGGCCCTGTGGGCTGGACCTCCCGCGCTTGGCGCAGTCAGGTGCCGGGCCAAAATTTCCTTAGTGGCTCAACACCTGGACCTTCCATACACTGCGGATCTCAACTCCAAGGCGCCCCACCGGAGTAACCGCGCAAACCCAGGCTCAGCTGTTGATAACTCTGGGGCGCGCCACAAAAGGCTCACTGTTGCTATTCTGGTTGACTTTTGGGACGACTTCGATGTAAGATTGACGTACTTCGAGATAGGAGTGTTCGCCAGTCGCAAACATCACGTTGAGACCTCGTGCGTTGCCTTGGGCTAGCTCTTCCGCGCGTTGATGCCTTCGTAAGTGATGCCAAGCAACAGTACGATGGGGTTACTGCATAGTACCGCCTCGTGTCGTACCAGGATCCATCGGATAGCCCTGATATGTTTATTTCCGCTGGTTTGTGAGATGTTGGGCCTTTTTTGTCGTGCCATCATAAGCCACGGAGCACCCTATAAAACCCGTAGCAATACCAGTACCGATTGTCTCCGCGACGTGTGGATGGCAGCCTTCGTAAGCTCACACCATCCCCTTTGCAGTGGACAACAGAGTCTACCTGTCCATCGCCACTTCACTGCAGACTCTGACTGTCCCGCGTATCTCCCTTGCCAGGCGGGGAGTATGTTGGGTCATTCGTTTATTGGCGCTGGCGCCAATCCGGTCTCAGACGCGGGCGCATCTCCCTATCTCAGTCAGCCTTTCCTACATGACGGACAGATGTCCTGCGTGCCGCCCTACGTCCCTGCGGGTAGCCACTCTCCTCAAGTCGGTGCAGAGGCAAGTCTACTAGTTAGCTACAGCGCATGTGCCTGTATCAGCTAATGCGAATGCTTAGGCATATCCCGCTGGCTGTCATCCATTGATTCAGTCTACTAGTACTGGACCGCCCCCATCGCCTCAGTTTAATCCGGTATGACGTTTCTTTCAACTTGCCTTCAACGTGCCCGAGCACTCTGATCTGATATGTTTAGGTCACTTCTGCCCCATACACCTCATCCAAGTCGACCGGGTCGACCCTGCGAGGATCCGAGGATTTTAGGTCGGTTCTAGTTATTGCAACCAAGGAAGCAATGTGCACAGATCATGTAATGGCCACCAACTGGACCAAGGACGAGTTCAATGTGACTTCGGATCCGAGCTATCAATATGGCCCTTCCATCACCTGCTTCCCCTCCATCAGATCCCAACAGAGCGGCGCTAACCACCTCTATGCCTTACCTGAGGCTATGCCACAAGGCCAAGCAACCCTAACATGTGTTCATAAAACGACATCTGCCTTCACCGTGCCATTGACCCACTCAAGGATCCCCACTTTTCCCCTGTGACGCTTTCTCAAGACCAAGTAGCATCACGAGACCGGCCCCAGCGATTGCGGCAATTGGACAAGGAACCCACCACGGCATTCCCTGCTCGACGCCCCGCTTCATCGAGTCGATCAGCTAGCACACGTAAAGCCCCTAAAGGCCCATACTCGTGTGAGAATTGTTGCAAAACTTTTGCATGTTGCCAGGTTCTGTATAGACACCAGCGGGAGATACACGAACCTGACTGGTGTATCTTTTGCGGCGATTTTAAATGGGCTCGCCCGTACCTACTGAAGGATCACCTCAAAAAGAAGCACCCAGAGCTTGACACCGACGCGGCACTGGCTGATGCCAAAAAGTTCCGTCGCAGGGTTACCACGACCTCAAGGCTTTCGACTTATCGACAGGATTCACCTCATGCCATTGAATGCCCACAACGGAATTGTGGCGATTTGCACGCCGGCTCCTCTCACGCCAACGGCAGGAACATTGAGACGGGAGTACTGCACCCTCTTCAAACGGTTGAGGCGACCCATAGCCACGGTAGACAACACCACGCCTGTGTCTAGGTCTCCAAGTCCGTCAAGGAGACACCTTCCACTGCCTGGGAGGCCGAGGGCTAACTTGAACTGTCACCCTGCTGTCCATGGTTTGACGCAAGGCTATGGTAATAGCGGTGGTGGGGTGGGGTGGGGTGGAGTGGGGGAGCGTTCGGCAGGAATCCGGCTCTCTCAGGACATCGTAAACACGCCCTAGTTATATACCACGAAGCATTCCGTTACTACTATCCTGCCCTCGTTATTCTTCCTCTTGTTTGGGTATCGCCACTCATTCATGACTTCGTCTCAGTCTTCCGTGCTGAGATTATTGTCGACATTGCTTTCCCATGGCTGCACGTTCCTTGCTGATTGTTATTTGAACATATCACGACAAAACTTCCCCAAAGTGGGTGTCGTTATTACGATACGTAAGAGTGCGTCCGGGACGAGTTGCCGCACGCGGCATCAGCCAAAAAAAAAATCGCAACCGCAAAATTCCACGCGCAGCAAAGTGACTGTTCGAGAGCACCTTTTCTCAGTTGCGATTGTGATTTGAGATTGAGATTGCCCTGCCAAAAAAAAAAAACAGGTCCGGACCTGTTTTTATTTTTGAAATCGCAACCGCACACGTTACTCAGGCTGTGACCCTATCCTCGGGAGGGTGGGCCGCCCATCCGACTCCGCCCTCCGAGTCCGTCGGCGTACCGACTCGTACGGTACTGCCTGTCCCTACTGTGTACTGCTGCCAGTACCAGATTCACTCTAGTCCGTTGGCATGTTTTGGCAATGAAAAAGAGATAAGGTCAAGACATCAACAACGTTGTCCCACAATGATGAGGCCACTAGCATCATGCCCATTGAGGAGTTCATTGATGCATCTCTGACTCACACATGTGTGCTGGGGCTCTTTGTCAAAGCGAGAGGCATAGGCGAGTGCAGATGCTGCTGTAGTGACAAGAAGTAGCCCAGCAACTGCTGCAACTTCGATCAGATGGATGGAGAGGTCCTCATTGGCACAGGTGTCATAACTCAGAGTGACTCAGGCGTGACAGCTCCAAGTCAGAAAAGTGGGATATATACAAAAATGCGACAGAGGGGGTGTACGGAGGATACAGCAAAATCTCTATTTGAGAAAACACAGTCTCTGTCTTGCAGCTGCAAGACAGAGATTTCGCGCGGAAGTTTTCGCACGCGAAAAGAGTGCCGGACGCGCTCTAACATTCGGAGACTGAAAATGACACCCTTTTCCTGTTGCAACACTGAGTTCTTGAATGGTAAGCATGAACCACATCATACGGACATACAAAGTTGTGCGGATGGAAACTGGGGCCGAGTGAGGACGAGGGACCACTAAAGCACATTTGTCCCAACTGAGACGCGGAAGCTGTACATTAGTCACTATCTTTTGGCACGCTGACGGCGGGCGTTGAGATCTAGACTGGCATCTTCATTATCACCGCGTTTGCTACGCGTCCTCCCCCCCACTGTTACCATCAACGCCCTGATGTCCGCGGTATCTTCTATACCCTTTACTTATGCAGGACCATGTTGTGGCACTTCCGGTACGTCACCTTATGAGCTAAAGTTCTCCCAGCTGTCTTCCAGTAGAACACAGCCAATCGGGTTTTAGTATTGCCGCCGTCCGATGAATGTGAATCGATTTTGGCCTTTATCAGCCCCCCACATGGTGCAGTTCCCCATTGGAGACCAAAGCACTGCATGGCACAAAAACAGACGCGAATTGCCAGTTTCTGGCCTCAACGATGTGGTGCCAGTGGTTGCGGTCTTTGCTAACCTGACGACGCCGCACTCAAACCGCGGCATCACTGTCGGGTTTTTCAGGCAAATCCTTTCAGTTTTCACGAAAGCACCAGAAGAATTCTCTAGACCATCGTAGCGTCGCCAGGCCCGCACCGTCATGCGTTTCGTAGGGGCACCCATTGACATGCTGAGGACGACACCCGGCCCGGAAGCTGAAATAGTCCTAGCTGGCTGGTTTGGATGGGGTACAATGGTATGGAAAGGCTAAAATCATCGCGAGTGTCACGGTGGTTTTGGATAAGTGGAAGAAGAGAAGTGCAATATGATATGCCGTGCCCTGTATGTTTACAGTTGGGCTTGCTGGTCACTCGACCGACCGTGTCCGAGTCGCCGGGAGTGGCGTGTGAGATAGTTACGGTCGATCGACGTTCAACCCCCGCGTTTGCGGGCCGAGACACAGACACCCGTACCAGCACGCTTCCGTCTTCCCCAGTATACAACCGCCTCTGGGGCGCCCATCCCACTATCTGTCTTATCCTTGAGGTGTCGACTTGGACATTCGGGACAGTATGTCAAATCTAATTCCGAGCTTGGAAACGTTCGCAAAGGCAGGTCATTCAATTTCATGATTCAGTTCACACGTCAGGAGCAGGACTCCCTGCCGCAAATTTCTGTAGTATGGAGGACTTTCATGGCTCATGGCTGTTTGTCATAGGGAACCGCTGCGACGGCCGCGGGATTGGGCACACTAGGTCAGGATTGCCCCTTTATGTTGGAATGAATGAACCCCGACCGCATCCGTTGCACTAGGAATGGGCCTACTCTACTATGGCCAGAACTTCCTCATCTATCCCAGCGCATTCCCTGCCGGCGCACGGGAAAGTGCGTGCACCCCGCTCCACTCGTCACACCTTGGTTGGACTGGCTAACATGTGCGGCTCGGCCCGCTTTTGGGGCGGCGTCCATTCTTATCGCCAGGCGTCCCCGTCCCGACCGACTTTTCCATCCCGTACACCGACCTCGAGCTGACGACCCCAGACAATGTCAGGATCAAGGCATTCTTGTTGCTCCAGCGGCCCGTCCTGGGCATTGGCGAGACGCCGATAGAGTCGGGTGGGGAGTCGAATGAGGAGGTACGCCATAGGTCCTTAGGGCCGCTACTTCCCCCACGGAAGCTGACACCCTCAGCAGTTTGCGGCAACACGACCAACAGTGCTTATGTTCCACGGAAATGGCGGGAATCATGGCCACCGCATCCCTCTGGCCAAGATCTTCTTCGGAAAGATGCGGTGCAATGTCATCATGCCATCTTATCGCGGGCACGTGTTTCTTCCCCTCGCTTCTCTTGCCTGGTGAGCACTCACAACCTGCCTCTTCCAGCTACGGTCACTCTGAGGGCACACCATCCGAGAAGGGTACGTAGACTTGTCCCCCGTTTCAATCTTGCGCATCATGTTTAGGTGATTGTGCGGATTGTAGGTTTACAAATAGACGCGCAGACTGCACTCGACTATGTGCACGCCCACCCACTCCTCGCTAAAACTCCAATTGTGCGGCGTTCCTACCGCTAGTCGGAGCGTTCCTCGTCTGATTGTGGGCTCTTGCAGATTCTTTATGGCCAGTCCATTGGTGGTGCAGTCTCAATTGACCTCGCCTACCGCAATCCACACGCGGTAAGCAACCCTCTCTCTTATGCTCTGCAGGCAGCGCGAAGGCCAACCACCGCGGTATAGATCACCGCGCTCATCATCGAGAATACATTCATGTCCCTTCCGCGGCTCATCCCTTCCGCGATGCCATGGCTAGGCCCGTTCTCATTCCTCTGCCACGAAAAGTGGGAATCGTATCTCAAGGTAAAAATAGCTTTTCTTCTGCTGCGTGAAGTTACTCGACTGACGCGGCGCGCGACACGATAGGCTCCAAAGCTCCCACCAGAAATGCCTGTACTCATGCTCGGCGGTGCGCGAGACGAGGTCGTGCCACGCTCACAGATGCAGGAGCTCTGGGCGCTCATCAGCAACCGTGGGCGCGACACCGAGAAGAGCAAGAAGCGCCGAGCATCTGGGGCACAAGGGGCGGCGCCAGGATCACCGGAGAAGGCGCAGGAATTTGACGAGCCGGGGCCGGACGATCCCAAGGCGCCTCCGCGTGTTTTCACGGATGGCGGGAACACGTATATCGAGTTTGGCGCGGGGACGCATAGTACGTACTCTCTCTCTTTCCCCTTTTGGATCTCCGTTCGTAGGCGCTGAATTTTCGCGTGCGCGCGTTAGATGATACATGCGTTCAACCTGGGTACTGGTCAGCCGTGGCCGAGTTCGTGGCGAGCTTGCGCGCAAAGGTCGTCTCGTCGTCGTCATCCTGACGCCGCCATGGACTACCGCCTTTCCTATGTCCGGGGATCCAGGGATCTCTGTAAAGCCGTCCCCCCCCTTTTCGTTCCCCTCTTACAGATTTTATGCATCCACCGTCTCTTCTTGTACAACTTAGATACGCTCAATACCATTTTTTTCTCTTCTCTTACTCGGGATTCACATTCCACTTGTCCTACTGGCTAGTCTTCCAGTCTGGCTATTTACGACAACACACTATTTCATACCACGTCTACGTCTGTTTCGGTTAGTTAAGCGCAGGAAAAATATGAGAAAACTTGACGAGTTTGACACTGTCTATATATGTGTAATGAAAGTAAAAAAGGAACCGAGCATGGCGGTGTAGGCGAAGTGTCCTCGAAATGTTCGGTAGGTATTAGATACGTACCATCGTCTAGCGCACTAATGACATCATAGAAGCGATCATTTTAGAGGCTACCCTCGGCCATTTTGGCCTTGTAGTACTGCACCATCTCCTCGAGACCCATGCGCACTGTCCAACGGGGCTGCCAATCGAGCACCGCCTTGGCCCGGGAGGTGTCCGGCCGGCGCTTCTGCGGGTCGTCCTTGGGCAGACCCTTGTGGACGACGTTGACGCGGCGGGGCTCGGCGACGCCGTCGGCGCGCTGGACGTCCTCGACGACCTGGCGCACGAGCTGCGCAAACTCGAGGATGGTGAACTCGTCGCCGTTGCCGAGGTTGACTGGGCGCGTCTCGGACGAGTTCATGAGCGCGATCAGGCCGTCGACCAGATCGTGGATGTACTGGAACGAGCGCGTCTGCGTGCCGTCACCGTACACAGTCAGGTCTTCGCCGCGCAACGCCTGCACGATAAAGTTGGACACCACGCGGCCGTCGTACGGGTTCACTTGCAGATCGAACCGGGGTGAACGAGGTGGTGCGATTGGGAGAGGGAAGGTGAAACTCACTGCGCGGGCCATAGGTGTTGAATATGCGCGCAATGCGCACGTCGACACCGTCCTGGTTGTGGTAGCCGTATGTCAAGGTCTCGGCGACGCGCTTGCCCTCGTCATAGCACGCTCGTGGACCGATAGGGTTGACGTGGCCCCAGCTACAGTGGATAATCGTTCGAAGCACGCGCTAATAGAAGGCCCGGAAGGGTGGCTTACTATTCTTCGTGCTGTGGGTGTACCTCGGGGTCACCGTATATTTCTGTTATAAACGAGTGTCAGGACGACACCAGTGAAGGGACACTTCTCCAAAAGGGGAAATCGGATTGCCGGATAATGCTCACCTGAGGTGCTGGTCAACAAGAAGCGTGCTTTGGTGCGCTTCGCAAGACCAAGCATATTCAGGGTACCTTGGAATGATGTCTTGATCGTCTTGACTGCATTGAACTGGTAGTGCGGCGGGGATGCAGGACAGGCAAGGTGATATATCTCTAATGATAACAACCAAGGTTTGTTGTAAATGGCAAGTCGCGTCGCCGGAAGAAAAAAAAAATAGGGGGGAGAGGGATGTCGGAGAAATAACGTACGGTCGCATTCGATCATGAAGGGCTCAACGACATCATGGCGAACCAACTCAAAATTAGGATGGCCAACCCAATGTGAGACGCTGGTCTTGGAGCCAGTGAAGAAGTTGTCGAGCACAGTCACTTCATGGCCAAGAAGCATCAGGCGGTCCACGAGATGAGAGCCAACAAAGCCTGCGCCACCCGTGACAAGAATGCGCTTGCGAACTGCCGTAGGAAGAAGTTTGACGGGAGGGAAGCGCGTGAGGGTCGTGTAGGATATGGACTGCGTCTGGGGGTGATAAATCGATTTTGACTGATAGGCGGAGTGGCCCTTAGTGAAGCGAGCGTGATCGTCTTCCTCTTTGGCGTCGATAGCCTCTGTCTCGTTCTCGCTCGCAGTGACGACATAGTGCGGACGGAGGTAGAGCGATCTGACTACATCGACGGGTACCTCGCAGTCAAAGCCAAATCGTTGAAAACCAACAGAGGTAATTTCATCCCCGTTCTTATCAAGGGTACGAATCTGTTGTCAATTCAACCAGAGGATGATTGGAATGACAATAGGAAAAAGGAGAGAGCCACTAACGGATTGTACGTTCGAGGCAGTCATCTTTAAGGGGAGCTCAGAGAAAGACGCTGAAAGGAGGAAAGCGTGTCGGTCCATATCCTAGCAAGGCGCAAGGTATTTAAACTAATTTGCGGCTACGTTGACGTTGACAGTCCAGCGCTGGAAACGGCGCTTGGCTTTGACGCTGAGGCTTAGCCCCATTCATCCGGCAACTGCCGGGTCAGACAGCACACCGCGCTTTATACTAAGTTACTGTAACAGATGACGTAAATGTCCTCGATTTAATGGCGGGTCAGGCCATGCCTAATATAGAAATTATCCAGCTTTTTGCATTATAGCCATTATTTTTAAATGCCTCGCGCAGAAAAACCGACTGGAAAGTCTCGACACGATCCTTTGCACGTAGACATTGCAGCCGACGAGGTATATGCAAGTACGGGAACATCTCAAAACCGGGAAAACGCAGGAAATCTCGACATGGGAATGACGATGACGAAGTTGGCGGAGAGGTCCGTGGTCTTCCCTGTTCCGGCCCCATTGCACCGCTCACCTGTATCGTACTTTCAGGTTATTTTAGATCCGAAAACTTCAAAGCGTATTTTGAACTCGCTCGCGACCAGCAGGACGAGCTCGATCGTCCAGACGCAGACGAGGACGTAATCGAGGATGATTTCACCCGACCACGTACTCGCGACCTTGAGGAAGGGGACGAAGAGGACGAGGAAGAAGATTCCAGGGCTTTTCTGGCGACGAAGAACGCGAATTAGTGCGACACCCATTCGTCTGAATTGTTTCACCTACCTCGGGGACTCACAACCTTCTCAGGAAATCGACGAGGGCGATATCCAAGCTCTCGACGCGCTCCACTCATCCAACGCGGGTGAACGTAAAACCCTTGCGGATCTCATTTTCTCCAAGCTCGAGAGCGGTACGGGTCAGAGTGCTGTCATACGCACCTCCAATCAATGTACGTCTACTCCCTCCCTTTGGTTGTTCCGGCTTTGCGTTATCCGATCAACGCGTGTACGGAATGTTTACAATGTCTCCGTAATTATCTTTGTGTTCGTCTGATGATTCTCTCGGACCTGCATCTGTCGGGCCGCAAACCGTGGCGCCCCGTTCGTCCACGGGAGGTACTCCCGCGGAAGGATGGTCATGCACTGCGGCGTGCCCCCGCTTTTCTTTTCGCTTGGCTGACACGTCGGTCATCTCCCACCGCAGCCCGTGGCGATGACGAAGCGCCTGACCCTGCCGAAGGCCTCGACCCTAAAGTGGTCGAAGTCTACACAAAGTATGTCCCTTCCTTCGCAGAAAGTGTCAAGTGCGTGCGCCGGGGCAGAAGCTGCTCATGCCCGTATGCAGAGTCGGCCAGCTCTTGCGTAGCTATCGCGCCGGTCCGCTACCCAAGCCGTTCAAAATCATCCCCTCGCTCCCCGCATGGGCGCGCATCCTCGCACTCACCGCGCCCGAGCAGTGGTCGCCGCAGGCCGCGCACGCAGCCACGCGCATCTTCATCTCGAACATGAAGCCGCCGCAAGCTCGCGTATACCTCGAGGGTGTTGTCCTCGGGCTCGTGCGCGCAGATCTGGAGCAGCCCTCGACGAGGAAGGACACGCGCAAGCTCAGTCCGCATTTATACGAGGCGCTGAAGCGCGCGCTGTACAAGCCCGCGGCGTTCTTCAAGGGCATCGTGTTCCCGCTGCTCGATGTGAGTGGTTCTCTGAGGTTGATGCTTGTGATTTGATGACCTAAGATGTGCGCTGCGTACCGTAGGGAGGGTGCACGCTCAAGGAGGCCGCCATTGTTGCGTCCGTCCTTGCGAAAGTCAAGGTGCCGCTTCTGCACTCTTCCGCCGCACTCATCCGTCTCGCCGGGATGGACTACTCAGGTACGCCTTCCCCACCATCCTACGAGACGACGACGACCGACGCTCATGCGCGCGCACGATCGCGAACAGGGCCCACGTCGCTCTTCATCCGCGTGCTGCTGGACAAGAAGCACGCGCTGCCGTACAAGGTGCTCGACGCGCTCGTCTTCCACTTCATCCGGCTCGCAAACACCAACGCCCCCGGCGCGCTCCCCGTACTCTGGCATCAGAGCCTGCTCGTGCTCTGCCAGCGCTACGCGGCGCACCTCGCGCCGGAGCAGAAGGACGCGCTGCGCGACGTCGTGCGGACGCATCCGCATGCGCAGATCGCGCCCGAGGTCAGGCGCGAGCTCGCCGCTGCGCCGGCGAGGGGCGAACCCGCGGCGGACGCGATGGATGTTTCGTAGTGTCTTGTCACATTCATCAGCGGACGATAGATTCTGTGTTCGCCTTTGCGTCAATGGTGTCATGTTGAAATTTCTCCGAGGGCCGGCGCTTGGCTGCCGAGTATATACGGGATACTCTCTGATGTCATCAGTGTAGTGTTGTCAGTGACGAGATTAATGCATTAAAAATTGTACTGTACTGTACATGCGGGGCAGTTCTCACCGTCTCATGTCTCATCGTGAGCTTCATCAAAAACATGGTTGCAGCATACCATGCCGAGTCGGCCCACGCCAGACGTACAGGGCCCTTTCGCGATCAACTGCAAAGTCCGGGGAAACTTCCTGATTGTTACAGTACCCCTCCCTCCCTGTCAACTGTGATACAAAGAGCTGAGGGTAGCGTTATGCGACGAATTGGTCTCCTATACTGTATCTACAAGCGTGCTACGTCACGGTATCCAACTGGAAGTGTTTCCTATTTGATGGCGCCGAGCATTCGATCATCTCGATCTGATATAGTTAGGTTACAGCACTGTAAGCACAGGCGAAGTCGCGATCGTGACGTTTAAATCCATGGAAGGCTTGGTGCCAGTGGAGACAACGGCTTCTAGTTCTAGCTCATGTCACGGATCCGCCCGCCCGGAGGCTGATTCCGAAAGCCCACCCCTGGCTACTACTAATAGCGCCCTTCCCGGTACACGCCGCATTCGACTTCTCAGACGGTCTTAACAGAAACCTCTCACACAACACCTGAAGATTGTACTGTACACCACATGCATTGACTCGGAGGTGTGAGCTGCACGGTCTCCGAACCAGAGCGGCTGCGTGGCGCGCCTACAGTCGGCTCACTGAAGGCTCAGGTACATTCTCCGCTCTACGGCTGTCGCGCAATCAATTTGTCTGATCCATCTATCGAACGAACAAGGTCTAGACCAAAACTTTAAGAACTCCTGGTAGTTGTGTCGCGAGAATCCCAAACCAGCTGATCCTTTTCCATGTGACGACTCCAGGGAAGAGATCTAGAAGATGTCTCGAAGCAGGAGAATACAGATGACCGGAAAGACAGAAACGGTTTTTAATACCGGGCTATTTTTGGATGATTGGTCAATCATGAGGGGCTTCTCGCCGTTCTCAGGGCCTGTAATTACTGTGGCAGGGAAGCTCTGTCCCTTTAGCTGTACCGACTTGTCCTGTCCGCCTTACCGCCCTCGCACGTTCCTTCTTGCCTGGGGGTTCTTGCGATGCAGATGGTTATGAAACAGCACTCGGAGTTCCGGTTCGCTTTGATAACGGTCCTCAGGCCTCTGGGCTGTGCGCGCGCCCACGTAGGACCGTGGGAAAAGCCAGCCCTTGCCCGCTGCACGTTTGTGTATGCTGCAGAAAAAGGCAAGAGGGCGTCAATCATGTATTTCCGTGGCGTTGTCCTTCTCTTGCCTTTCATTCGTCCCTCGTACCCGAATGATATCATAACAGCATAGTATATAAGGGCGTTACCCAAGGCCGTCCGAGTCTGGCTAAAGGTTCGACCCTTCATTTGATCATCCTCTTCCCCTTCCCCTTCTCTTCCCTCTAATGGTGTACATACCCTTTGCATCCCTACTCGGCCTCCAAGCCGCACTTAACCCTTTCTTGTCTGAGACCAAGCCTGAATCAGGGCTTGCCTCTGTCACTGTACCCTTCGTCAACCCCACAACCGGCGGTGGTTCTCTTCTCGACAAAGATTCTGGTGGGCTAGGAGAGCCTCTCAACGTAAACGTTTTCACTCGTCCTGCAGAGCGCCCTCATGACGAGCTCTCTTTGGGGGGGAAATAGGTTATCATCTCGGGTCTCAGCTCGCCGTGGGTCCTATCCGACGGCGGCCTTGTCCACTTTGCAAACGCGATCGGTTTGTGAGTTTTTGTTTTCTAATGACGTGTGGGCTCTCTTGTATCGTAACACACTGACATCCCGCGTCCCGGAACTTACCCAGTGGTATCGAGTGCTTCGGCGCCCATCTCGGCGTGCCACAAACGGCTAACCTCGGCGATGGACATGGCTGGGTGAATCAGACCCTTGAGCTGCGAAATGACTACGGGAATCCGGATATCGGGACATGCTGGGAGAGCCTCGTCGGGGGCAACCATTTCCGGGTGTTCCGCCAGAATGGGCCTAGTGCCAACACAGGCGCATTGTTCCTTGCGTGCGTCTGCAAGCGTCTAATCAGATTCCGGTTCTGGTACTGATCGTGTGGGTAGCGTTTCCGAGGAAGAAGTGAGTCGCTTTCCTAGCTCTAATCGCGTGCATCCCTTTCTAACGGGCCGGAATTGTAGAATGTCACCGAAGGTCACACCATCAAGCCAAATGGCTACAATCTTGGCCGGTGAGTGATACCTTGTGATGGGACACGAGCCCTCGGCAGGTCTGATGGCGCTATTCTGGTTCAGTGACAGCTTGGTAAAGAGTGCACTCGGTCTGAAGAAGTATAGAGGCGTCAAATACCAGACCACTGCACAGAGTATTTCTGGCATGATTCCAGCCGGCTCCACAGGCATCAATCATGGTGAGTGGGTCGATTCGAGCCATACCCACGCAGACCTTGTTCACTGGGCTATGGAATAGGCATAGCAATTGACGGTGTCGTGACGCTTCTTACCGTCACGATCGTGCCTTAATCACATTGAGGCGATCGATGGGTGCCTTGCTTTATGAGGTTCTCGCGAGTTCCTGCCAGTGGCAGGGGCATTAATTTGTACTCCATACACCTCGCCTGTATATATTGCCATGCGGCAACTTTCGATGGAAGACGGGAGCCATCTTCCCTCGTTGGAAACCACAACCTGGTGTATGCTGGTGGGATCATAGTGCCAATAAGAGCGACGGCGCTTAGCGATGATGTCGGAATACTGTATTGCGAAGTGTGTATAGTACTACGGGTCGCCTCATTTTCTCTCAAGCCAGCTGAAAAAAGCACCGCCTTACATTCGACCTGCGGGCAAGGAAAGCTCAGAGAAACATACAGCGTCCTGCAAAAAGCTTGATATGATTACCTGAAAAAGGATGATCTAAAGCGAGAAGGACTTGAGTACCGAAGCCATGCCACGAGACTTAGTGTACACTAGACCCGGGCCGCTGGGCCGCCCGATATCTTTTCTTGTTCTTGCCACCGTGACCAAGCTGTCAGATCTACGGAATGTGATCGGAACCCGGACGTCATAAGGACACCCTGTTCGTTCGTGGCTCATCCGGGCGCGTTCCGAACGGCGCGCCCAGGTCGCCATGAGATGCCGCAAAGAGATGTGTGGACGGGTCGCTCGTTATGTACTAGTAGTATGTGATGAAGTCACGAAGTGGAGGACGCTCTTGGAGTTCAGGCAGCAGAAGATGGCTCTGAGGGAAGTACAGTATCGATTATTGGATGAAGGGGTGTACAGTACAAATGTCCAGGAGGACAGAAACGGTGTTAATTACAGGACTATTTGGGGGTGATCATGTCGGCTGGGACAGCTGACAAGCAACAAGGTCGCTCCCGAAGCTTCAAGTTAGGCCTTCGACTTGGCAACGACGGCCCCGTAACTTAACTCGCAAGGACAATCCCTCGTATTCAATTGTACTGTACTGTACAGTGTACTATAGTACCCTGTCTGCCTTATTGTCCTCGCACGTTCATTCTCGCCCTTAAGGGTTCTTGGCATCAGAATGTTACGAGACAGTGCTCGGACCTGCGGTACGCTGGGATCACGTCCCTATGAATGGAAGATTGTCAAGCCTGAGTGGTGTGGGACCTGGGAAGAGAGGCAAGTGACTGGGCATCGAGTGGGCTTCCTTCACCTACTGCAGCTACTAAACTCAAAAGGCATGAGGCCGTCGATATCTGTGGCGTTCGGCTGTACCCTTCTCTTCTCTTGGCGTGTGTCATACGGGGTGCCCTTCGCGCCCAAATGATATTAAAGCAACAATATAAAGACGTCGCCCAAGCCATTTGGTTCAACGTCCTCCTGGTCGTCTAGTCACATTCTCCCCACCCGTAGCTATTCCCTCTAATGGTGTACCTTCCCTTTGCATCCCTTCTCGGCCTTCAAGCCGCGCTTAGCCCTTTCGCGTCGAAGCCTCTCCCAGAACCTGCCTCCGCCGCGGTACCCTTCGTCAACCCTACAATCGGCGGCGGTTCTCTTCTCAACAAAGACTCTGGTGGGAAAGGAGAGCCTCTCAACGTAAACGTTTTCACTCGTCCTGCAGACCGCCCTCATGACGAGCTCTCTCTGGGGGAAATAGGTCATCATCTCGGGTCTCAGCTCCCCCTGGGTCCTATCCGACGGTGGCTTTGTCCACTTTGCAAACGCGGTCGGTTTGTGAGTCTTTGTCTTTTAATGATGGGGTGGGCTCTTTTGTAACGTATCCCGCCGACATGCCTCCTCCGCACATAAAGTGGCATTGAGTGCTTGGGCCTCCATATCGGCAAGCCGCAGAAGGCCAACCTCGGTGACGGCCATGGTTGGGTGGACCAAAGAATCGAGTTGCGAAATGACTATGGGAATCCGGATATCGGGGCGTGCTGGGAGAGCCTCGTCGGGGGCAATCATTTTCGGATGTACCGTCAGAATGGACCTACCGCCAACACTGGCGCGTTATTCCTTGCGTACGTTTGCAGCAAGCGTCTCTTCACTCAAGTTTGGTTTTGGTACTGATCGTGTGGATATCAATAGCGTCTCCGAGGAGAAAGTGAGTCGCATTCCTTTCCTAGCGTTGGACGTGCCCACCCCTAACGGGCTCAATCCGCAGAATCTTCACAATGGCCATAACATCACTACAAATGGCTACAATCTTGGCCGGTGGGTAATATGCTGTGACGGAACACTCACCCTTGGCACGTCTGACGACGCTATTCTGTATTCAGTGACAGCTTTGTAAAGGGTGCACTCGGTTTGAAGAAGTATAATCGCGTCAAATACCAGACTACTGCGCAGAGTATTTCTGGCATGATTCCACCCGGCAGCGACGGCATCAATCATGGTGAGTGGACCGAGTCTCGTCTCGACCGTGTAGTTGTTCACTGATCTATGCGATAGGCATACCAATTGACGGTATCGTGACGCTTCTTACGGTCACGATCGTGAAATGACTCGGGGAACGCAGACAACAGTCCCCTACCATGCAGTTTGAGCCCGTCGTCGATGACATAGCGCTTTCGCGAGCCCCTGGCACCGGCATCAGTTTGCACTCTACACCCCTCGCATGTATATGCTACTATGCAGCAGATGTAATCTGAATATAGGAACTATGGAACCTTCCTGATACTCCGAGCGTTTACCGCACGAGCGCTTCTCAATCTAGTCGCCCATATCTGTTCCGTCTTGTTGAACAATGTCGAATCTATGACTAGCTTCCCTCTCAAAACGAAACATTCGTTCATGTTGTTTGTATCTTCTTCCGTCTACCACGATGCAAGGCTCCGGACGTGGTCAAGACGTTGTGTCGTGTGTGTAGGAGTTGTCCTGCATGGCGCGCTGTATCGCCACAGGACCGCGTTTGGAAATCTAAAGAACGAGTCGCTTTTTTCATAACATGATGGCAGTACTGGGACGTAACGGAAATCTACTCCTACATATCACACGAATACAAGGCTTAAGCTGATCTATCCTGGTCCTCCGTCACCGGGGGTATGCTACTGGTACTTACCAGACTGTGGGGAGTGGGATACGCGCGGGGTGATCTGGGCCTGAAGATGCCGAGTGCAAAATGTTTCACGCTCGTGAGAATTTTGTCACCCGCGCGCTTTAACACGAAAAGGTATTTGTAGTACACCACTTCCCAATCAGCGTCCGATCGCCAGGTGGTCAGGGTGCTCCAAACAGTTAGGCAAGCCACTATGACCGACATGACCGTGACGGAGATACGTGTAGATGCGTTCGAGTGTGTGAAGCATGACAACAACAGCGCAATGGAAAACAACACCATCCTGTTCACCACGACCCATGGGTGAGAGAGAGATCCGTGAATACTGGTTGAGAGTAACGCCTTGAAAGGTAACGAATGACGTACGACCACATAAGCAATGCCCACGGAAGACTGAAAACAATAGCCATCGATTCATTACCGAAGAGTCTCTGAGAACGTTCGTATTGATACGGCAGCTAGAACAAAATTAACTAGGCACATATATCAAGAGTCATTATTCGCTCACTGGGCCGGCTGAACTCGCTTTCGGTTTGGTATTGGTGTAGCGAACGAGGAGGTCAATCACAATGCTTCCTACACTGGCTACTATCGAGAGGGTGCTCGCAATCTGCGCGGGAGACGTGAAAATAATGACTTGGCTCGGATTTGTCACATTGCTCCCGTTGAGATTGGAGAGGACGATGCCAGGGATGGCAAGGAAGCTCACGGTGACAGAAAGCATCACGGTCGACTGGGGAGTAGTCACGTGAACCTGATGCTAATGAAAATCCGGTCCAAGTTGCCTTACCGGGAGAAGTACATCTGTCCATTCTTGTAACAACTCATTCATGAAGCTCTCCCAACCCGTAGGAGCAGCGTAACCATCAGTCCACAATATTTCCATGTCCCGCAAATAATTGTTGGGTGCAAGGAACAGCAGCAGCGACAGCAATTTGAATCGTAAGGATCTTTCACGCTTTGGTTCGTTATATACCGTCTGACTACGGGTAAAACGTGCATGCGGTTGTCCGTGGAAGTCTATGAACCCCCAGTTTGCTAGACATGTGCATGAGTTGACAGGCGAGAATCTGTGACTATACTTACAAAATAATTCCAGAAAACGTACTGAGAAGGAGACCTAGTAAGTCATGGCGAAATTATGTGTGTAATGCTCACCAATCCCAGCAACATGATATTCCAAACTAGAATGTGCCTCTGAGCTACAATGTCAGCGGTGCTAAATTTCAGCGCTGTCCATCGGCGTACCCTTAGCATTTTTTACGAGTTCAATCATCTTCTGCAACGCATCAACGCCGAATGGCACGGGCGAAACGATTGAAGTGATTTTTTCTGTGGTAGGTATGTCGACTCTTCACGAAGAAAAGCCACAACCACACAATCTTACCCGCGCAACCATATGACAATATTCCGATAAGTTCATCGCAGACTGAATCCGGAAGACTGCGGTCTCCAAAGATAACTGGATAATGAAACCAGTGTGTCCTAGCAAGACGATATCAATGTTTAAAGTAGGAATCCAGCAGAAGACAACCGACGCACCAATACAGTGCTTCTAGCCGATGCTCTGCGTATCGAATTAGTGGAAACAACGAGCAAGTTGAGGACGACAAGTGTAACGCACTGATATGAGCAGGGGAGTTAACCCCGTATACCTCAGACACCATGTCGGTTGCGTCATACATGTGAAGCCAGAAGAGGCATCGAGTTTCGTGGCAGGCATAGTAATAAGACCACTGTTTCCGCGTAGGTCCAATAGGCATAACGTGTAGCACCAAGTCATAGTTGTTTGATGGGATGGTTAGTTGGTCAGCACGCAGAATATTCTGCAGGTAGCGATAGAATTCTTCGATTTCTTCCCTGAATAAGGAGTTGTACATGTCCGCGTCGGTAAACAACCTCTTCCGACGCACATTAGTCGTGACTGATGTACTTCAATGTCACTGACGCACGCACCCTCTCACGGTCGAAAAAATAGAGAGCACCGTCGGGATGGGTAGCCGGTACCCAAGGATTACAGTCTTGATTAATCGGGGGCTGATCAGAATGGCTCTGTTCCTGGAAGCTAGACGGATCTCTATTAGAACGCGTAATGTCATTCGTGTTCAAACTCACTAGGGGAATGTTCTTGTTAAAGGTCTGATTTTGCAGAACGTCTTCACTCTGGGTCTGCCAGCAGGTGTAAGTGTGTAATAGCAGTATAGAGGAACCATTCACTTGCATCTTAACATCCATTGTATATCGTGGAATTTCATCAGAATGCATCAGCCGCAGGGTACACCCCTCAGGCGAGTGAATGTCAGGTATAATGGGGGGAGTTGGTGGTAGATGTTGGGATGATTCTTCCGCCGTGGCGTGGAGTGGGGGATAATGAGTGGCTGGAGAGCCTACAACGTATGACTCGTCCGTCAATCGTTGTGAGTTGGTCGAGGAACTAGTTGGGAGGGGCTCTGTTGTTGGATTATGTACGTCCACAACCACACTCGTCAAAGATGGTGGAACTGCAGGACTGACTGCGGGAATAATTCTGTCGTCTACATGTGGGTGAGATGATATATTACCGGGTTCCATGTCGCGACGAGGGGTACTGACATAGGTGATCTGTAGGGGAAGGAGATCTAGACTGTCGCTCTCTTGACTGAAATGCGTCCTGGCCTTGTCCGGGTTCGTCATCAGTTGCTGTAGCAAGTTGAGATGGTTGATCGACCGCGGTATGCCACGACTCGCAAGAGTGTGTCGTAATATTGTGTCTATCCCTGGCGCTGCTATGAACGCTCAGACTCGTAGAGCTTAGGTTTGCGGGCGTCATTCCGTCTGGGGAAATGTTAAGCAATGTGCATGATCTGCTGTGAGGCTATCCACACCTGGGGGAAGGATGGCGCCTCCTGACGGCATTGCTGTTGCCAGTTGCCCCGCCGCACGATCAGGATCTTGGAGACCCAGGACGCTCGCCGATATCGGAACAGTACTGCAAGCCACTAGATTTTCTCTCAAGCCAGCTGAATCGCGCGACACTGTGCAGGAACTTGCCCTGGCACAAGGAGACGGAGGTCCAGTTGGTGTGGACTTCCACCGAGCCGTACCCGATTCTCCGTGCCACAGGCGCCGCGATTTGCGACCAAGGAAGGCTAAAAACAAGGCCAAGCGCCATGAAAAATGCTTGATGTAATTCCCTGAAGAGTATAATTTGTGAAGCAAAGCGAGATGGACTCTGAGTACAGAAGCCATGCAACCCGAGGAGAACTTACGCAGAGAAGAAGCCTAGGGCCCTGACAACTTGAATGTCTTTTGGCTTACAACATGTACAGCGGAACGCAACTGAAACTATGTGACAGCCTGAGATATCTATGGCAGTTTGAGGACGACGCACCTTGCCATGCATAACCTCCAGTAATGCATGGCTGGAGGTTGGAACCAACACGGGACATAGGGATTTATGCATGCATTCCCGTGTCGTATAATGAATGCCAGATTTAGGGGTTATGCATTACCATATTTACCAAATTTAGTAATTTGTGGCTGAAAATGGCACTGGAACTGTCCCAAAATACTCAGATCCTGCCTGGACAAAATGCTGAGAGGGCATGGGTACCTGGATTCACCAATGCCTGCCAGCAAAGAAGTCCAACACAGGCCCCATCAAGGCCACAAGCCCTATAATCGGGCTCCCAAACCTCCCAAACACACAGATCTACCCAAAACATCAGCTATAACAAAGCCCAAACATGCACACAGCAATTTAACTCTATCTGACTGGCTGGGAATGGCAGAGAGCTGTGAGCGGCAACACTCGCTGGCAGGCTGAGGCAAAATTTTCGCAAAAAGTCACACTGTCACAAAAAGTCACAAATATAGTCATGCATAAGATCCCACTATGCATGGCACGAGACCGGAACGAGGGCTATTCATTATGGGAATGTCAACTGTATATGGAAATCATCCTCCCGGTGGCCGGCACTGGCATGGCCTCCGGGCCGGTTGATCCGCTGCGGCTTCTACAAATGGAATCTCAGCGCAACGCGAGATCCAATTCACTCACCGCGGCCCACCTACAGAGTCATCCACCCATCACTTGGACAGACCCAGTAAGAAGGGCATGACCGCGCTCCCACATTCACCTTCATTCCTCGCTCGAGTCGCTTCCACTATTCATGAACTCCCTGCCGACCCCGCTGACAACGTCGTGCTCAGCACGCTACAAATCCTTGCCCACGATAGCACGCCGGATGGTCGGTGCTTGTACCCCTATATACTGCACAGGTCAAGCTCATACAGGTCGTAATCCCGACAACAGGTCGCGCAGAACTTCAACGAGCAGGGCAATGACTATTTTGAGGGTAAGCGGTACAGGGAGGCTCTCGGATTTTATATGCAGGGCGTGGAGGCGGAGCCGGCCGACAGGCGGTTGAGAGAGGCGTTGTTGTTGAATCGTGCGGCGTGTAATCCCGAATTACGTGCGTCCCTTGCCTTGCTTTTCCCCTCTTTATATCCTTGCTTATTGGGCTATTTAGGGAACTACGGCTTGGTATTTCGCGATTGAGCTGCCGTCATCGCGGTCAACCCCCGTTCGCCATCAAAGATCAAAGGCCCTATTACTGCGCGGGCCTCGCGCTCGAACAGCTAGACGAGACCCTCCACGTATGTGCGCGCACAGGACTACTCGGAGCATTCCTGGTATAATTCCACCCGGCTCCACCGGTATAATCGTTGTGAGTAGACCGAGCCTCACCTCACGCGTGTTGTACTTATCCACTGGGCTATGCGATACGCGTACAAATTGGCGGTATTGTAGCTCTTCTTACGGTCACGATCATGAAATCACCCGGAGGTGTGGGTAAAGGTTCCCTACTACACAGAGTTGAGCCCCCATCGGTGACATCGTATTTTCTCGGGTCCCTGGTACCTGCATTAGTCTGTACTCCACACCCATTGCTATATCTGTATATGAGAAATGACTATGGAATTCGGGAGCCTGCCGCGCCGTACGATGAGAGCCTGTGTATCCCAATGGAAATTCCCAGAGGCTTCCAGGTATTCGGGTGCTCTAAGAAGCAGCGTTTATGGTCATGGTGCGGGCGCATCTTGATCTAATCCCATATCTGTTCGGTCCTGTTGAACAGTTGTCGAATTTATGATGATGGCAGTACTAGGACGTAACAGAATCTACTCCTACATATCACACGAATACAAGAAGGCCTAAGTGCAGTGCGGTGTCAAGCTGATCTATCCTCCTGCTCAGTCACCGGGGGTATGCTACCGATGCTTGCCAGACTCTGGGAAGTGGGATACACGCGGGGTAATCTGGGCCTGAAGATGCTGAGTGCAAAATGTTTCACGCTTGCGAGAATTCTGTGACCCGCGCGCTTCAACACGAAAAGGTACAACACGTCCCAATCATCGTCTGATCGCCAGGTGGTCAGAATGCTCCAAATGGTCAGGCAAGCCACCATGGCCGACATGACCGCGACGGAGATACCTGTGGATGCATTCGAGTGTGTGAAGCATGACAGCAACAGCGCAATGAAAAATAACATCATCCTGTCCACCATGGCCACCCGGGGTAAGGGAGAGAATTCCGTGAATATTGGTTGGGAGTAACAGGTAACGAATGACGTACGACCACATAAGCAATGCCCACGGAAGACTGAAAACAATAGCCATCGATTCATTACTAAAGAGTCTCTGAGAATTTTCGTATTGATATCGCGGCTAGAACAAAATCAACTAGGCACATATACAAGAGTCATTATTCGCTCACTGAGCTGGCTGAACTCGGCTTCGGTTTGGTATTGGTGTAGCGAACGAGGAGGAGGTCAATCACAATGCTTCCTACACTGGCTACTATCGAGAGGGTACTCGCAATCTGCGCGGAGACGTGAAAATAATGACTTGGCTCGGAATTGTCACATTGCTCCCGTTGAGATTGGAGAGGACGACGCCGGGGATGGCAAGAAAGCTCACGGTGACAGAAAGCATCACGGTCGACTGGAGAGTAGTCACGTGAGCCTCATGCTAATGAAAAGGTCCCAGTCGAGCTGCATTACCGGGAGAAGTACATCTGTCCATTCTTGTAACAGCTCATTCATGAAGCTCTCCCAAGCCGTAAAAACAATGTAATCATCAACCGACAATATTTCCATGTCCCGCAGATAATTGGTGGGAGCAAGGAACAGCAGCAGCGACAGCAATTTGAAACGTAAGGATCTTTCATGCTTTGGTTCGCTATACACCGGCTGACCACTGCCTAGCCGTGCGTTCGGTTGTCCGTGGAAGTCCCTGAACCTCCAGCGTGCTAGACACGTGCATGAGTTGACAGACGAGAATCCCCGGTGACCATGCTTACCAAATAATTCCAGAAAACGAACTGAGGAGTCCCAGTAAGTCATGGCGAAATTAAGTGTGTAATGTTTACTCACCAATCGCAGCAACATGATATTCAAAACCGGAATGTGCCTCTGAGCTGTAATGTCAGCGATGCTTAATTTCAGCGCTGTCCATCGGCGTACCCTTAGCATTTTTTACAATTTCAATCATCTTCTGCATTTCATCAATGCGTATTGTACAGGCGAATTGCTTGTAGTGATCTTTTCTGTGGTATATATGTCGACCCTTCACGAAGAAAAGCCACAACCACACAGCCTTACCCGCGCAACCATGTGACAATATCCTATGAGTTCATCGTAGACTGAAACCGGAAGACTGCGGTCCCCGAAAACAGCTGGATAGAGAAACCAGTGCCTCCTAGTAGGACGATATCAATGTTTAGAGTAGGAATCCAGCGGATGACAGCGACGCACCAATACAGATATTCTAGCCGATGCTCTGTGTGCCGAATTGGTGGAAACAACTAGCGAGGACGACAGGTATAACGCACTGATATGAGCCGGGGATTTAACCCCATATACTTCAGATATCATGTCGTTTGCGTCATATGTTTCAAACCAGAACAGGCATCGAGTTTCGTGGCAGGCGTAGTAATAAGACCACTGTTTCCACCCATGACTCATAGGCATAATGTCTAGTACCAAGTCATAATTGTTTGACGGGATGGTTAGTTGTTCGGCACGCAGAATATTCTGCAGTAGCGATAGAATTCTTCGATTTCTTCCCTGAATAAGGAGTTGTGCATGTCCGTATCGGTAAACAGCCTCTTCCGTCGCATATTAGTTGTGACTGATGGTCTTCAATGTCACTGACGCACGCACCCTCTCACGGTCGAAAAAATAGAGACCACCGTCGGGGTGGGTAGCCGTATCCAAGGACTACAGTCTTGATTAAGCGAGGGTTGATCAGAATGATGGCTCTGTTCCTGGAAGCTAGACAGATTTCTATCAATCAGAACTAGGGATATCATTCATGTTCAAACTTACTAGGGGAATGTCCTCGTAAAAGGTTTGATTCGGTAGGATGTCTCCTCTTTGGGTCTGCCAACAGGTATAAGTGTGTAATAGGAGTATAGAACCATTCACTTGCATTGTAGTACCCTTTGTATATCGTGGAACTTCGTCAGAACGCATCAGCCGAAGAGTACAACCCTCAGGCAGGTGAATGTCAGGCATAATGAGGGAAGCTGGTGGTAGACGTTGGGATGATTCTTTCGCCGTGGCGTAGAGTGGGGGATAATGGATGGGTGGAGAGCCTATAACGTATGACCCGTCCGTCAATTGTTGTGGGTTGGTCGAAGAACTAGTTGGGAGGGGCTCTGTTGTTGGATTATGGACGTCCACAACCACACTTGTCAAAGATGGCGGAACTGCAGGACTGATTGAAGGAATATTTCTGTCGTCTACATGCGCGTCAATCGATATCAATGCAGGGCGAGTGTACTGACATAAGCCATCTGTAGGGGAAGACCTAGACCGTCGCTCTATTGACTGCGATGTGTCCTGTCCTTGTCCAAGTTCGCGATGGGTTGCTCTGGCAAGTCGCGGTGGCTGATCGACTGGGGTATGCAACGACTCGTGTGAGTGTGTAATAATATTGTGTCTATCACTGGCGCTGCTATGAACACTCAGATTCGTAGAGCTTGGATTTTCGGGGGTCTTTCCATCTGGGGAAGATATTAAGCAAGGTGCATGATCTGCTGTGAGGCTGTCCACACCTGGAGGAAGGATGGCGCCTCCCGACGGTATCGCTGTTGGCAGTTGGCTCGTGCCACGATCAGGATCTTGGGGGCTAGGGACGCTCGCCGATGTCGGAACAGTACTGCAGGCCACTAGATTTTCTCTCAAGCCAGCTGAACCGGGTGACACTGTGTGGGAACTTGCTGTGGTGCAAGGAGACGGAGGTTCAATTGGTGTGGACTTCCGCCGAGTCGTACCTGATTCTCCGTGCCACGAGCGCAGCCATACCTTGAACCTGGGACCAAGGAAGCCCAGAAACAACGCCAAGCGCCGTGGAAAACGTTTGATGTAATTTGCTGAAGAGTGTAATTTGTGAAGAAAAGCAAGAAGAACCTTAAGTACAGAAGCCATGCAACCCAAGGAGGAGCTTACGCAGAGAAGAAGCCCAACGCCTTGACAACTTGAATGCCTTTTGGCTTGTTTATACGACATGTGCAGCAGAACGCCGCGGCAGCCTGAGATATCTATGCCAGTTTGGGCGACGCACATAATATAGTGATCTGGTCCTGCCCAAGCCGGCTAATCTAGCTACAGTACGTCTGCCCCCCGCCGCTTCGCCAATCGGAATCTCCAGCGCAAGGCAAGACCCGACTCACCTACCAACCTACAGAGTCATTTGTCGACCACCCATCACTTGGACACATCCAGTAAGAAGGGCATGACTACGCTCCCACACCCATCTTCAAGTTCATTCGACGAGCACCTTGCCTTGCTCGAATTGCTTCCACTATCCATGAGCTCTCTGCCGACCCCGCTGACAATGTCATGCCCAGCGTGCTACAAATCCTTGCGCACAGTGGCACGCCGGATGGTCGGTGTGTGTCCTCCTGTATGCTGCTGCGCAGGCTGCGCTCACATGGGTTCGGGACGGCAACAAGAGCTCACGCAGAACTTCAAAGGGCTGGGAAATGAGTATTTCAGGGGTAAGCCGTACAAGGAGGCGCTTGAGTTCTACACAATCGGTGTGGAGGCGAAGCCGGACGACGGGCGGTTGAAGAGACGTTGTTATTGAATCGCGCGGCGCGTGATCTCGAGCTACGTGCGTCCCTTGCCTTGCCTTGCCTTGCCTACCCTTTTCTCTACCTCCTTGCCCATTAGGTCAGGGAACTACGTTTCAGTATTGCGTGACTGCGCTACCGTCATCGCGGGCAACACCCGCGCACCATCAAAGTCTTATTACCGCACGGGCCTCGCGCTTCTCGCGCCGGAACAACCAGACGAGGCTCTCGACGCGCGCGCTTGGGAGGCCGCGGTGGGCGATGTGGGATACAAGACGCTGCGCGTGTGACAGAGGAGAAGCGGGCAGAGATGGCGCGGAAGGCGGAGGAGGGAAGGGAATGCGCGCGCCGTGCGTTCAAGGATGAGGAGAATGAACGTGGCCTTTGTGGTGTGTGTCCCCCCCCCCCCCCCCGTCTCCGTCTGTCCTTTGGCGCACATCAAAGCAGGAACACAACTCTATAACCGTGCCGAATGCAGAGGGGAAGGAGGGCAGTAGTACGAACCCCCCCATACGTCACGGTCAAGTTTGACCGGAACACTCGATAGGCGGCACACTCACTGTGCCGTGCTCCTCCCTATGCTGAGTATGCGACGTTAGACAGCTGACCAGCGACATACTTGCTTCTTGCACCTTGGTACCGGCCTTGCCGTGCCGGCCGCTCCGTCGCGCGCGGCAGCGCTCGCGTCCACCGCGGCGATCCACACGACTCTTGGCGACGTGCACCTGCGCCTACTCCCGTAGCAGGCACCCAAGGCGGACGAAAACTTTATCGGCCATGCGCGCAGCGCCGGGTACTACGATGGCTTGCTCTTCCACCACGTCATAGCCAAGTTCATGATCCAGATGGGCAACCCGCTCGGCGACGGTACCGCCAGGACGAGCATCTGGGACCGCGAAGCCAGAATGGAGCTGATCACCACTTGCATCGTCTTTGCAGGCCGCACACGGTGAGCATGGCAAATGCCAGTCCGAACACGAATGGGTCGCAGTTCTTCATCAGCACGAACGCGACGTCGTGGCTCGACAAGAAGCACACGACCTTTGGGTGCGTTCTGTCACATGCGATCGAGGACGTGAAGACGAACAAGGCGGATAAGCCGTACGAGGATGGCAAGATCATCAACATCGATATCGAATAGATCGACGGATCACTCGCTTATACTCTTTTAAGCGGATCGATTGTACTGAACGGCATTTCTGCTTGTCTATTTACATGGCAGTGTGAGACAGACAGTACAGTACAGTACGCCTGACAGCACATCACGTCTCGAGTTCCGGACTCGGCCAGATCTCTAGACGGGGCATCAGCGTGCGCTCGTTCATCATCGCGTTGAGCACCCCAGACTCTTGATGTCAGACTGGACTGATAAGCTTTGTCGAGTGTGAGTTTACCGCACTGCCTCAACGTCTCTGGGACAGTACCGAGACCGAAACGGTTGAGTAAAGCTCCCATATCATTGCTTCGAGATGAATATGTTACATTCCACGTGCACAGGCCCGGGACCGTCCAACATGGACTGAGGGAAAAAGAAAGGAAAGAAAAATGAACACCCTCGAAGTCATCGTCATCATTAAGAACACATCATCAAGAACGTCACACGGTACATCGGTTTCCTCTCACCTGAATTTTGCCTGCGTTGAGCGATAGAAAGGAGTCCTCACGATTCCCTTCCGAGAGCAGCCGACGGGTCCATCTCATATCCTCAACAGAGGCCTCCGAACATCCCTCAGGCCAAACAGCGGGGAGTAGGACGCGTAGGGTCGGTATGCTCGGTGAGAGATGCCAGTGCTGCCCTCGGCACGCCAGCTGAACATCACATAGGGGCGGGAATTGGTCCCTGCAGCTTGAGGGATTACGTTCGCACGCAAGCTAATTGTTATTTGCTTGCTCGCTACGAGAAAGAGCGGCGTTTAACTCCTCAGGACGGACAAGAGCGTGTTGATACCTGCCTTTGTCGGACAGATACATGAAGAACCCGGGGCAGTTATAGTTGAATGCTGTGTCTGCGACTCCGATGAGAATGGTGGTTGCAACTCGGATGCGCGAAACTTGCAACTCATCCTGCGGGACACTGGTGTTCCTTGTCTCGGTGTTCCTTGCCTCGTATGAGCGGATCTCATACACCTCTGGTTCGACAGACACCAACCAAAGATACTTGGTAGCGATTGGTGCGATGTCCGGGTGGGAGAAGATATTACCCTCCGGTTTCCACTCTCCTGTCTTTTTGCCGACAGTACCAAATTCACCGATCTGTTATGCGGGGGGTGACGGTCAGACATGCTGATAGACGATTAGGGTGGACATAACGCCAACCCAAATGGGCTCTGCGGGGTCCCAGTTGGGCCACTTTCCGGACGACTCCTTTATCAGGTCAGCAAACACGCGCTGAGCATTAGTCTTAGCCTTAGGCCAAGGGAAAAGGCGCATTGTGAGGGTCGTACGGCTGTGCGAAGAGAGTGCGGGAGGTTGTGAGTTGAGTAGATACTGCCGGGGGTTATACCTGTAACTGGAAATCGAGTCGTCAGCGGACACATTAGGGCCCTAGGGGTTACAGTATTAGCGACTTATCCAAGATCGCTGCGCGCAACGCTAACCATACTTCTCTTTCGGGCGGGCCCCTGTACTGGCAATGGTTTTCCCCTTTCCTCCTGAGTGCTAGATCTGGATCTCCTACTCCCCGTTCTTTGTGGTGGTGAGCTTCCACAATTTGTGGAGGACAATCGAGATGTGGCTGTCGCGTCATTACAAATACTACCATATACGGAAAGCGCATCCTGAATTTGCAGTACAAGTTCAGTGTCTTGTGGGACGAAATAGAACACAACAGCAAGGATTCGCACATACAGTGTTAACCAAATTCTTGACAGCATCCACCACCTTCACAACGATTTACATCAAGGCACCGATGCTGCCCCTACAGCTTCACGGCCCGGGTGCCACCGTGACCGGACCACCTCTGTGCACGAGCCATCTTTGTATCCTTCGTGCCACCTCTCAGGCCAACACTCCCGTATGGGCTATGGCACGACAGGAGGGCCCGCCTACGGTCATGATACCCCTACGATTCGCTCCCTTGCACCAAATCCAACTCATACCGACACACATGCCACAGGCGTGTTGTTGTCCGGTGATGACCCCGACGCGCTGACACGCCCTATCTCGGCCGCTACGTTGCCCTCATTTTACCTCTCGAGATACAAATATCCCTTCTCAAGCTTCGCAGGATACTGCCGTTGACGGTCCAAGAGAAGTCGTCGCCGACATCCCATCTCCCGCCGATCTCATCCCTCAATCCACCCAGCGTCGGCGCTTCTCTACAACCTAACGAAGCACCGGCAACCATCTCCCCTGCCGTGGTAGCTGGCCCCCTATCGTCGCCCCCCTTATGCTGGTCCCTAGCAGCGGGCCTGTCGGGTGCCTCCATTCACCCATCGAATCCTCTGTGAATGAATCCAACCATATTCGTCACAGTCTAACACCTTCATCTTCATCCTTAAGTACTGCCTCCCTGTGGGTTGTTCGGGAGGTAGCCTCGTCCTCGGATCGTAATGTCACTACCACCATCTTGTCGCATGATGATACCCAGGACACGAATGTTTCTACTCAGCCATAACCCCGCCAGTCAGAACTTATCTTAGCGACCACTCTGCGACCCGAGAACCGTGATCCATCACAGGATTGTGCCTGGTCCGCATGGCCGAGCAAGTCCCAGTCGTTGCTTGTTAACGGATGTATCTAGCGTTTTCTGACAAGGCTCGGCATTCTTATAGATTGTCGGTGTTGGTTCTACTGAGGCGGACTGTGCCAAGGATTGGGGCGTTCTCGAGTACACACATTTTCCCCACATTTCCTCGCAACTTCCTCGTAACGTGACTGCTTGCCATACTGATAGGATACCCGTACCAGACTCTCCATGCATGTGCACGCACAGGGAGGTAGCAGTTCAAGACGCCGCATGTACGGGCAGAGGAGAAGTGCGCGGAGAAGGTATGGAAGCGTCCAAGTCCAAACCTGGGCCTGCCTCCGCGGTACTTTCATCAACTTCATGACCGGTGATGGTTCTCTTCTTGATAAATACTCTGGTGGGCTGGGAGAATCCCCAACCTAAACAGTTTCGTTGCTTGCTGTCCAGACTACTCACTTTCATAACGAGCTCTCTCCTGGGGTGAAGCAGCCGCCAGGTTCTCCTCTCAGGTCAGCCTTGTCTACGCCAACGCGGTCAGTTTGTGAGTTTGATATCTGACGATATGTGGGGCCTTTCTGTGTCGTACCCCACTGAAAACTCTCTCCATGCATCCAGCAGAGCGTCTCGTTTCCCATCTCGGCAAGGCGCAGGCGGCAAATCTCGGTGATAGGAATGACGTGGTGAACTAGAAAATGGAGCTGCGAAATGATTATAGGAGTCCGGATATCAGGACATCTGGGAGGGCTTCGTCGAGGGCACTCATTTCTAGATGTTCCGCCGGGATGGGCCTAACGCTAACAGTGGTGCGCTATTCCTTGCGTACGTCTGCAGAAGGCGCCTTTTCAACCGTTTTTGGTTTTGATACTAATCGTGTGAGTATTAACAGCGTCTCCGAGGAGGATGTGAGTGACGCTCATTTCCTAAGTTGCAGTGGACGTGCTCACCCTCTCCTAACTGGCCCAGTACGCAGAATGTTTGCGATGGTTACACTATCCCTCCAAATTCCTACAATCTTGGCCGGTGGGTGATAAGATGTGATGGAACACCCCATCTATGGCAGGGCTGACGGTGCTATTCTGTGTTCAGTGATAGCTTTGAAGAGGGTGCACCTGGTTTGAAGTATAGAGGCGTCAATTTGAAATACAAGACTACTGTTCAGAGCATTTCTGGCATGATTCCACCCATCTCCACGGGTATCAATCGTCCTGAGTGGACGCAGCCTCGTCTCACGCGTAGTATTATTCACTAGGCTATGGGATAAGCATATAAACTGACGGTATTGTGACACACCTTACGGTCACGACCATGAAATGACTGAGAGTATGTGGGCAGAAGTTCCCTGCCATAGTGTTGAGTGCCCCATCTGTGACATAGCGTTTTCGCGAGTCCCTTCCACCGGCATTAGTTTGTACTCCACACCCCTCGCTTGCATATCCTTCCATGCAACGGTATGTAATCTGAATATGGGAATTCGGGAACCTGCAGTGCGGCGCTACGCGATGAGAAGGATGTGAATTCCGAGCCTGAGGGCAATTTCCTGGACGCTTCCGGGACTTTCTGGTAACCTGAGAAGAGCCTTAGCGCTCGGCTTCTCAACCTAATCGCCCACTGGCACATCCGTGCCGTCCTGTTGAACAGTTGTCGAGCCTATGACTCGCTTCCCTCTCGAAACGCAATATTGGTCCACGTCGTTTGTGCCTTGTTCCGTCTACCACGATGCAGTGCTCCGCACGTGGTTAAGATGTCGTGCTGTGTTGTGCGCTGCATGACCTCAAGACCGCGTTTGCAAATCTCATGAAAAACGAGTCGCGTTGTTCATAGCATCATGGCAGTACTAGTACGTAACAGAACTCTGACTACTTAGGACACGAATACAGTCTTAAACCGCAGCCCTATTTTGGCGCTCAGTCATCGAATGCGTGCTGCCGATATTTGTTGGAGTGTGGGGAGTGGGATGCGCGCGGTGTGATCTGGGTCTGGGGGTGCTGGGCGCGAAACAGTTCATGCTTGCGAAAATTCTAGGCTTCAGCACGGCAATGTCGTCTTGAAACACCGCCCAGATACCGCTGAATTGTAAGGCGACCGCAACGTTCCAAGGGGCGAAGAAAGCATTATGCCCGTGACGACCGCGATGGCGATACGTACAGAGGTCTCCCCGATAATGAAGCATGACAGGAACAATGCAATGAAAAAGTACCACATCCTGTCCACCATTGCCGGGGGGTGGGGGAGAGGATTTCGTTAATATGGGCTGGAAAGGACGTCTTGCAATGAACGACCTACGACCACATAAGGGATGCCCACGGAATACTGTAAACAATAGCCGTCGATTGTTGACTGAAGAGCCAATGAGTATGTCGGTTTAGATATTCGAACTACCACACAAATGTTATCTAGGCACAAGGAATTTCAAGAATGGTCATTCGCTCACTGTTATAGCTAGGCCATCCTTCGGTTTGGTACCATTGAAGCGAACCAGACATAAGCCAATTACAATGGTCCCGATGCTGGTTAGTATCGAGAGGAAACTGGCAATCTGCACAAATGTGATCAAAGTGATTCGCCTCGAACTTGTCAAATTGCCCGTGTTGGGATCGGAAAGGATCACGCCGGGAATGGCAAGAAAGCTGACGTTGACTGCGAGCATCACTGTCGCCTGGAGAGGAGTCACGTGAGGCTAGTGAAATCTGGTCAAGCCAACTGCCTCACCGGGAAAAGCAAATCTGTCCATTCTTTTAACTTCTCGTTCATGAAGCTCTTCCAAGCTGTCGCAGTAATAAGGTCATCACTCCACAATTCGTTGATGTCCCGCAGACATTCTCTGGGCGCAGACCAAAACGTGATCGATAACAACGTGAAAAGTAAGGATGTCTCATGCATCGGTTTGTTATACACCGTCTGATGACTGACAAGCCGTGCATGGGGCTGTCCATGGAAGTACAGGAACCTCCATGTTGCTAGATATGTGCACGGGTTAACAAATAAGAATTTATATTTGAGTTGGACCTACCAAATCGCGACAGTAGACGCGCTGAGAAAGGACTTAGTAAGTAGTAAGTTATACCTGTAATATGTACTCACCAACCCCAGTGACATGATGTTCCAAACTGAACTCTGCCTCTGAGGTGCGATGTCAGCTATGTTTAACTTCAGTGCAGTACATTGGTGTACCCTTAGCGTTTTTCACAACGCCGATCATCTTCTGCATAGTGTCAACATCATATGGTAATGTTGAAGAGCTTGAAGTCATGCTCTCTGTAGTGTCTACGTTGTGCTCTTCGTGAAAGCACGGCCAGTCGCACAGACTCACCCACACAGCCATGTGACAATATTCCTATAAGTTCATCGCAGATTGAAATTGGAAGATCGCGACCTAGAAAACAGTTTGGATAGAGTGACCAGTGGTTCCTAGCAGGACGATATCAACATTTGGGGCAGGAACCCAGCAGAAGACAGGTGACGCACCAATAAAGGGCCTCTAGCCGATGCTCTGCATACCGGATTATTGGAAACAGTCGACGAAATGAAGGTGACAGATTATAACGCACTGACATGCGCCGGGGATTTGACCCCGGATATTTCAGATATTATGTCAGTTGCATCATACGTGTGAAGCCAGAACAGGCATCGAGTCTCGTGGCAGGCATAGTAATAGGACCATTGTATCCGCCTACCCTGAAGATGCATAATGTCTAGCATCAAGTCATAGTTGTTTGACTGGATGGTTAGTTGGTCGCGACGCAGAATATTCTGCAAGTAGTCATAAATGACTTCCATCTTGTCCCGTAATATGTTGTCGTGCATATTCGTGTCAGTAAATAACCTCTTCAATCGCGTATTAGGCGAAAATGGAAATTTCAAGGTCCCTGATGTACGCACCCTCTCCGGGTCAAAAAAATAGAGTGCACCGCCGGGATGGGTAGCTGATATCCAAGGACGACAGTCCTGATTTGGCGAGCCTTGATCAGAACGGTCCTGTTCGGGGGAGCTACTAGTAGAAAGATGTCTATCAGACCCAGGGTTTACATTCAAGTCTAAACGCACTAAGGGAATGTTCTCGTTAAAGGTTCAATTGTGTAGGATGTCTTCTCTCTGGGTCTGCCAACAGGTGTGAGAATGTAATACCAGTATAGTACTATTCACTTGCATTGTAATATCCTTTGTATATCGTGGAACTTGCTCTGAAGTTATGAGTCGCAGAAAATCACCTCCAGGCAACTGGCGGTCAGACATCACGTGGGAAGCTGGGAATAGACGTTGGGGTGGTTCTTCCGCCGTGGCGAAGAGTGGGGGAAAATGAATAGTTGGGGAACCTATAACGTATGGTTCATCCGTCAATCGTGATGGGTTGGTCAAAGAACTCGTTGGGAGGGGCTCTGTTGCTGGATTATGGACGCCTACAACCCCACTTGTCAAAGATGGCGGAACTGCAGGACCGACTGCGGGAATGGTTCTGTCGTCTACATGCGTGTCAGATGACATATTACTGGGTTCCATGTCAGGGTGAGGGTACTGACGTGGGCGATCTGTAGGGGAAGATCTGAACTGTCGCTCTCTTGACTGCGATGCGTCCTGGCCTTGTCCAAGTTCAAGGTGTGACGGCTGATCGACTGGGGTATGCAACGACTCGAGTGAGTGTGTAGTGATATTGTGTCTATCACTGGCGCTGCCATGAGCGCTCGGGTTCGTAGTGCTTAGATTTGGGTGGATCCTTCCGTCTGGGGAAGATGTTAAGCGAAGTACATGATCCGCTGTGAAGCTGTCCAGACCTAGGGGAAGGATGGCGCCTCCCGACGGTGTTGTTGTTGCCGGTTGCCTCGTCCCACGATCAGGACCTTGGAGGCCCGGGACGCTCGCCGATGTCGGGACAGTACTACAGGCGACTAGATTTTCCCCCAAGCCAGCCGAACAGCGCAACACCGTGTGGGAACTTGCCCCGGAGCAAGGAGACGGAGGTTCAGTTGGTAAGGACTTCCGCCGGGCCGTACTACCTGATTCTCTGTGCCACGAGCGCAGCCATACACTGAACCTGGGACCAAGGAAGGCTAGAAACAACGCCAAGCGCCGTGAAAAACGCTTGATGTAATTCCCTGAAGAGCATAATTTGTGAAGAAAAGCGAGAAGGACTTTGAGTAGGGAAGCCATGCAACCCGAGGATAGCTTACGCAGAGAAGAAGCCGAACGCCCTAACAATGCTTTTTGGCTTATTTATACGACATCAAACTATATGATAGCCTGAGATATCCATACTAGTTTGAGGACGACGCACCTCGCCGTACAGATATGGTGATCTGGTCCTCCCCTGGCCGGGGCAGCTGACCATATCTATATCGAATCCTTCTCCCCGCCATTTCTACAATCGGAATCTCCAGCGCAACGCGAGATTCAACTCGCTCACGCATCTATGAAGTCATTTGTCCTCCTACCTATCACTTGGACAGATCCAGTAAGAACGGCATGAACACACTCCCACACCCACCTTCATTCAACGAGCACCTTGCCTCGGTCGAGTCGCCTCCGCTATTCATGAACCCCCTTCGAACGACCCTGCGAACAACGCCACGCTCAGCGCGCTACATAGCCTCGCGTACGATGGCACGCTGGATGGTCGGTGTGTGTCCTTTTACATGCAGCGCAGGCCGCGCTCACATGCGCTCAGGACGGCAACAAGAGGTCGCGCAAAACCTCAAAGGGCAGAGAAATAAGTATTTCAGGGGTAAGCCTACAGGGAAGCGCTCGGGGTTTACAAGCAAAATGTGGAGGCGAAACTGGACCACGGGCGGTTGAGAGAGGTGTTGCTATTGAATCGCCCAGCGTGCAATCTCGAGCTACGTGCGTCCCTTGTCCACCTTTTTCTCTATCCCCTTGCTTATTAGGGTATTTAGAGAACTACAGTTCGGTATTGCGTGACTGCCCTACCGTCATCGCGGCCAACACCCGCGCACCATCAAAGCCTTATTACCACATGGGCCTCGCGCTTCTCGCGCTGGAACAACCAGACGATGCTCTCGACGCGCGTGCTTGGAGGGTAGCGGCGGACGATGTGGAGTTCAAGACACTGCGCGTACGGCAGAGGAGTGGGCAGGGATGGCATGGATGGCGGAGGAGGGAAGGGAACGCGCGCGCCGCGCAGCCGAGGGTGAGGTGGATGAACGTGGCCTTTGTAGTGCGTGTCCCCCCTCGTCTCCCCCCGCTAATTGACGCACAATAAAGCAGGAACATAACTTAATAAGCGTGCTGAATGCAGAGGGGAAGGAGGGCGGTAGTGCGAACCCCACATACGTCACGGTCAGGTTTGACCCGGAACACTCGATGGGCGGCACGCTCATTGTGCCGTGCTCCTCCCTACGTTGAGTATGCGATGTTAGATAGCTGACAAGCCACATATTTGCTTCTTGCACCTTGGCACCGGCCTGTCCTGTAATACCCAGGGACAATCTGTCCGATTTAACTGTCTCTGACCTGTCAACCTTACCTCGCACGTTCGTTCTCTCTCTGAGGGTTCTTGCGATATAGACTGTTACAAAATAGTACTCAGGCCTGCAATACATTGGAGAGAGGGGTCACGCCCCCAAGGACTCGTCGTAGGGATCAACCAAGGTTACCTTACGTCACGGTACCGCTGCAGTTTATGTATTACCCGTCCCGTGACCTCCTCATCATGTGACCTCTATCCCCTTGCTCTATTCCAGTGTTGCACATGTCAGCTGACACCGGGTCCTGACAGTGTCAGGCCTGTCAGTGGCCGCTATACTAAATCAGGCAATGACGATGCGACTCGGATGTAAGGTTTGTGGCACGTGAGCGGTTGACGTGTCGACGACCAATGAGAATGTGTCTCTGTCTCACGTGGCTGAACCGTGTGTCTTTTATCGTGTCCATGCGAAACCATTTCCTTTTTTGTATGAATTTTGACAATTGTCCGCTCGACTTGTGTCAGCTGACTGACAGTGTCAGACCTAGGTCATGACAACACTGCTCTATTCATGATCAAGAACTTGAACGTCGTAATCACGTTCCTAGTATGCATTGGAGGTGTGCCGGATACCAGAAGAGAAGACAGCTGAGTGGGCTGCCTTCGCCTGCTGCAGCGCAGGCCAACATTACGTTCAAGTTTGCGGTACACGAGAGACAAGAGAAGGTCGATTTCTGTGGCATTCTGCGGTACAGTACCTTCTCACTTTCATCCATACCTGGGCCCCTCACACCGAAATGATATCAAGACAGCAGTATACAGTATGCAGGTGTTACCCGAAGTCATTCAATTAAAGGTCCTCATCTGATCACACATACTCTGGCCCTCGCTCTTCCCTCTAATGGTACGTCCCCTCTCATCCCTACTCTGCCTCCAAGCTGCGCTTAACCCACCCGAGCCTAACTACAACTGAGCCCGCCCCCATCGTGGTCCCCTTCATCAACCCTACGATCATGACTATGTCCTGGGATGGAACAGGTTCTCCTGTCAAGTCAGCTTCGTCTGTTTTGCTAACGCGGTCGATTTGTGGATTTGATTGTTGATGACGTTGGGGCCCCTTTTTGTGTTTTCCCCATTGGGAACACTCCCTTGTGCCACAAGTGGAGTAGTACCCTGTTACCCATCCCAGCAAGCCGCAGGCAGCAAACCCCTGTGATGGGGATGGCTGGGCGAACCAGGCCGGAGCTGCGAAATGAGTGGGAACCCGGATATCGAGATGTGTTGGGAGAGCCTCGTCAGGGACATCCATTTCTAAGGTGTGCGTCATGCAAAATCATCGCGTTGTGACTACCTGTGACCCCCCTACTGGGCTGAGTGTTTGCGCACGCTGAATCTGACTTCTGAGCTCAAACTTTATGCTGCTCCAATTCTACATAAAATAAATTTCTGTCCGCACAGAGTTCTTCCGAAAGTGCAAAATAAGAAAACTGTGCGACCAGTTTGGGATAAAAGGGCTTCGTGCCAATGGCATAGAATTTCTATTGCAATTGTCACGAAACGCGATGCTTTTGCTTGACGCATATCTTAGATGTTCCGCCTGAAGGCGCTAATGCCAACACTGGCGCTTGTTCCTTTACTCGTGTCCGCAGCAAGCGCCTGTTCAACCCTTTGTCGGTGGTATTGATCGTGTCGATGTGAAATAGCGCTTCGGAGTCGCTTTCTGTCTACCCCTTTCTATATAGGCCTAATCTGTAGAATCTTTACAACAGCCGCAACATCTGTTCAAGTGCCATAATCTTGGCCGTGGTAATATGCTGTGATCGAACGCGTACCATTGGCAGGCCTGAAGGCACTATTCTGTGTTCAGTTATCCGGTGACAGCTTTGTAAAAGGTCCACTCGGTTTGGAGAAGTATAGAGGCGCCAAATACCAGACTACTGCGCAGAGTATTTCTGCCATGATTCAACCAGGTAACAGCAGCATCATCACGGTGAGTCGACCGAACCTCACCCGCGTAGTTTTTGTTCACTGGCCTATGCGATAGGCACACCAATTGATAGTGTCATGAAGCTTCTTATGGTCACGACCGTGAAATAACTCAGAGAACGTGGACAATAGTCCCCTATCCTGTGGCGTTGAGCCCGCCGTCGGTGACATAGCGTCTTAGCGAGTCCGTGGTACCGACATTAGTTTATCACTGTTTCCATGTAATCCATTCAGCTAAGTCACCTCTCAGATTTGCCGATATTACATATGCCCATGTTCCACCCTCGTTTATATATGCTGCCACACAGCGGACGTAATCTGAAGATAGGAATTCTTTCTGGTGCTCTGAGGAGCTTTACCATACGAGCGCTTCTTAATCTAATCGCACATATCCGTTCTATCCTGTTGAACAGTTCCCGAACCTATGACTCGCTTCCCTCTCAGCTGAGTCTATCGATGACTGGGGTGATGGTGGACCTGTACAAGTGGAAGTTAAGGCAACAGACATAGAAAAACAGGCCACTGCACTGTGGGTGTGGTACTACAGCGAGAAGGCCAAAGACGCAACATTGGTTCACGTTGCTTGTGCCTTGTTCCGCCTACCACGATGGAGTGCTCGGGACGTGGTTAAGACGTCGGGCTGTGTGTGTACGAATTTTTCCTGCGCTGTGCGCTAGATGACCTCAAGACCGAGTTTGCAAATCTCATGAAAAACGCGTCGCATTGTTCATAGTATCATGGCAATACTAATACGTAACAGAACTCGAACTAGATATAACACGAATAAATGAAGCTCTGAACCGTAGCTCCATCCTGGCGCTCAGTCATCGAGTGTGTGCCGTCGATATCTGCCGGAATGTGGGATGCGCGCCGTGGATCTGGGTCTGCAGATGTGTGTGAAGCGTTTCACGCTTGCGAGAATTCTATCATATATGGCCTTCAACACAGCAATGTCGTCCCAAAAGCTATTGCTGAATTGAAAGACGATCACAACGTTTGAAAGGATGAAGAAATGCGTTATGACCATAGCGACCGCGACGGGGACACGTATAAAGGTATTCCCGATAGCGATACATGACAGGATCAGCGCAACGAAAAAGAACCACATCCTGTCCACCACGGCCCGGGAGTGACGGAGATAATTCCGTAAATATAGGCTGGAAGGAAGACAATGAACGACGTACGACCACATAAGCAATGCCCACGGAAGACTGAAAACAACTGCCATCGATTGGCGACCGAAGAGCCAGTGAGTGTGTCGGTTTAGATATTCAGACTACCACAAAAATGTTACCTAGGCACAAGGAACGTCAAGAGTGATTATTCGCTCACTGTGCTAGCTAGGCCTTCGCCTTCCTTCGGTTTGGCAACAACGTAGCGAACTAGGAACAGGCCAAGTACAATGCTCATGATACTGGCCAGTATCGAGAAAAACCGGCAGTCTGCACGAGTGGGATCAAAATAATTTGCCTCAGACTTGTCAAAAATTTCGCGTTGGAATCGGAAAGGATCACGCCGGGGATGGCGAGAAAGCTCACGTTGACTGCGAGCATCACGGTCGCCTGGAGAGTAGTCACGTGAGGCTAATGAAAATCTGGTCAACACCTGCATTACTGGGAAAATCAAATCCGTCCATTCTTTTTCCTTCTCGTTCATGAAGCTCCCCCAAGCTGTCGTAGTAATGAAATCATCAGTCAACCATTTCTCGATGTCCCGCAGACATTCGGTGGGCGCAAAGAAAAGCACGGGCGACAACAACAGGAAGATCAAGTGTGTCTCAAGCTTTGATTTGCTATACACCGTCTGATGACTGACAAGCCGTGCGTGGGGCTGTCCATGGAAGTATAGAAACCTCCATATTGCTAGACATGTGCATATGAGAATCCATTATGACTATTTTGGGGTTGGACTTACCGAATCGCGACAGTAGATGCGCTGAGAAAAGGACCTGGTAAGTGATAATTTATACCTGTAATATGTACTCACAAATCCCAGCGACTTGATGTTCCAAACTGAACTCTGCCTCTGAGCTGCGATGTCAGCGATGGTTAACTTCAGTGCAGTATATTGACGTACCCCTAGCATTTTTTACAAGTTCGATCATCTTCTGCATAGTGTCAACATCATATGGTAGTGTTGAAGAGCTGGAAGTCATCGTATCTGTAGTGTCTACGTTGGGCTCTTCATGAAAGCACAGCAACAGTCACGCAAACTCACCTACACAGCCATGGGACAATATTCCTATAAGTTCATCGCAGATTGAAACTGGAAGATCGCGACCCGGAAAAAATATTGGATAGAGTGACCAGTGGTTCCTAACAGGACGATATCAATATCTAGGGCAGGAACGCAGAAGACATCTGACGCACCAATAAAGGGCCTCTAGCCGATGTTCTGCTTACCGGATTACTGGTAACAGCAGGTGAGTTGAAGATAACAGATTATAACGCACTGACATGCGCGGGGGATTTGACCCCGGATATTTCAGATATTATGTCGGTTGCAACATACGCGTCAAGCCAGAACAGGCATCGAGTCTCGTGGCAGGCATAGTAATAAGACCATTGTATCCGCCCATCCTGAAGATGCATAATGTCTAGCACCAAGTCATAGTTGTTTGACTGGATGGTTAGTTGGTCGCGACGCAGAATATTCTGCTAGTCATAAAAAACTTCCATCTTGTCCCGCAATATGTGGTTGTGCATGTCCGTGTCAGTAAAATAACCTCTTCAATCGCGTATTAGTCGAAAAAGGAAATTTCAAGGTCCCTGATGTACGCACCCTCTCCGGATCAAAAAAGTAAAGTGCACCGCCGGGATGGGTAGCTGGTGTCCAAGAACGACAGTCCTGATTTGGCGAGCCTTGATCAGAAAGGCTCCGTTCGGGGGAGCTAGAAAGATCTCCATTAGACCCAGGGTTTACATTCAAGTCCACACGCACTAAGGGAATGTTCTCGTTAAAGGTTCAATTGTGTAAGGTGTCTCCTCCCCGAGTCTGCCAACAGATGTAAGTATGTAATACCAGGATAGTACTATACCTTACATCGTAATATCCCTTGTATATCTTGGAACTTGCTCTGAAGTTATGAGTCGCGGAACGTCACCTTCAGGCCACTGGTGGTCAGACATCACGTGGGAAGCTGGGGGTAGAAGTTGGGATGACTCTTCCGCCGCGGCGGAGAGAGAGGACAGACGGGCGATTGGAGGGTGTTTAACGTATGAATCGTTCGTCAATCGTTGTGAGTTGGTCGAAGGACTAGTTTGCTCTGCTGTTGGATTATGGACGTCCACAACCACACTTGTCAAGGATGGCGGAACTGCAGGAATGATGGCAGGAAGAATTCTGTCGTCTATATGCATGTGAGATGACAGGTTACCAGGTTCCATGTCGGGGAGAGGGGTACTGACGTAGGTGATCTGCAGGTGAAGAAGATCGGGATTGTCGCTCTCTTGACTGCGATGTGTCTTGTCCTTGTCCAGGTTCACGATGAGTTGCTCTGGCAAGTCGCGATAGCTGATCGACGGGGGTATGCAACGACTCGAGCGAGTGTGTAATAACATTGTGTCTATCACTGGTGCTGCTCTGAACGCTCAGATTCGCAGAGCTTAGATTTGTGGGGGTCCTTCCATCTGAGGAAGATGTTAAGCAAGGTGCATGATCTGCTGTGAGGCTGTTCACACCTGGGGGAAGGATGGCACCTCCAAACGGTATTGCTCTTGCCGATTGCCTCGTCGAACGATCAGGATCTTGGAGGCTCGGAATGCTCGCCGATATCGGAACAGTACTGCAGGCCACTAGATTTTCTTTCAAGCTAGCAGAATCGTGCGACGCTGTGCAGGAATCTGCCCTGGCGCAAGGAGACGGAGGTTCACTTGGTGTGGACTTCCGCCGAGCCGTACCTAATTCTCCGTGCCACGAGCGCGGCCATACACTGAACCTGGGACCAAGGAAGGCTAGAAACAACGCCAAGCGCCGTGCAAAACGCTTGATGTAATTCGCTGAAGAGCCTAGTTTGTGAAGAAAAGCAAGAAGGACTTTGAGTAGGGAAGCCATGCAACCCGAGGATCGCTTACGCAGAGAAGCCCAACGCCCTAACGATGTTATTTGACTTGTTTATACGACATCAAACCATATGACAGCCTGAGATATCCATGCTAGTTTGAGGACGACGCACCTCGCCGTACAGATATAGTGATCTGGTCCTGCCCTGGCCGGGGCAGCTGACCATATCTATATCTAATTCTCCTCCCCGCCGCTTCTACATTCGGAATCTCCAGGGCAACGCGAGATCCAACTCACCTACCCACCTATAGAGTCATTTGTCCTTCTATCTATCACATGGACAACTTCGGTAAAAAAGGGCATGACCACACTCCCACACGTACCTTGCCTCGCTCGAGTCGCTTCCTCTATTCATGAACTCCCTCCAGGACGACCCTGAGGACAACGTCACGCTCAGCGCGCTACAAAGCATCGCGAACGATGGCACGCCGGATGGTCGGTGCGTGTCCTCTTGTATGCTGCGCAGGCCGCGCTCACATGGGTTCGGGACGGCAGCAAGAGGTCGCGTAAAATCTCAAAGAGCAGAGAAATGAGTATTTCTGGAGTAAGCAGTACAGGGAGGCGCTCGGAGTTTACACGCAAGGTGCCAAGGTGTGGAGGCGAAGCTGGACCACGGGCGGTTGAGAGAGGCGTTGTTATTGAATCGCGCGGTGTGCAATCTCGAGCTACGTGCGTCTCTTGCCTTCCCCTGCCTACCATTTTCTCTATCCCCTTGCTTATTAGGGTATTTAGAGAACTACGATTCAGTATTGCGTGACTGCGCTACCGTCATCGCGGCCAACACCCGCGCACCATCAAAGCCTTATTACCACATGGGCCTCGCGCTTCTCGCGCTGGAACAACCAGGCAAGGCTCTCGACGCGCGCACATGCTTGGGAGGTAGCGGCGGACGATGTGGGGTTCAAGACACTGCGCGTACGGCAGAGGAGGAGCGGGCAGAGATGGCGCGGAAGGCGGAGGAGGGAAGGGAACGCGCGCGCCGCACAGCCGAGGGAGAGGTGGATAGACGCGGCCTTTGTAGTGCGTGTCCCCCCCTGCCTCCCTCTGCTCCTTGACACACAACAAAGCGGGAACATAGCTTAATAAGCGTGCTGAATGTAGAGGGGAAGGAAGGCAGTGGTGCGAACCCCACATACGTCACGGTCAGGTTTGACCAGGAACACTCGATGGGCGGCACGCTCATTGTGCTGTGCTCCTCCCTACGCTGAGTATGCGATGTTAGGCAGCTGACAAGCCACATACAGTACTTGCTTCTTGCTTCTTGGCACCGGCCTGTCCTGTAACACCCAGGGACAATTTAACTGTCTCTGACCTGTCAACCTTACCTCGTACGTTCGTTCTCTCTGAGGGTTCTTGCTACAAAACGATACTCAGGCCTACGATACATTGGAGAGAGGGGTCGCGCCCCCAAGGACTCGTTGTAGGGTTTAACATGTGTTACTCGTCCCGTGACTTCCTCATCATGTGACCTCTGTCCCCCTCTACAGTATTTAAGTCACTCTCCACGTTCCTAGTATGCAGGTGTGCCCGAACTTGAAAGGATACCAGAAGAGAAGACAGCTGAGTGGGCTGCCTTCGCCCGTTACAGCGCAGGCCAACATTACGTTCAAATTTGTGGTACATGAGAGACAAGAGAAGGTCGAGTTCTGTGGCATTCTGCGTACAGTACCTTCTCACTTTATCCATACCTGGCCCTCGCACCGAAATGATATCAAGACAGCAGTATACAGTATGCAGATGTTACCCGAAGTCATTTAATTAAAGGTCCTCATCTGATTACACACTCTGGCCCCCGCTCTTCCCTCTAATGGTGTACGTCCCTCTCATCCCTACTCTGCCTCCAAGCTGCGCTTAACCCACCCGAGCCTAACTACAACCTGAGCCTGCCCCCACCGTGGTCCCCTTCATCAACCCTACAATTAGTGGTGTTTCTCTTGAAAAAAAAACAATTTAGTGGGCGAGGAGGGCCTTCAATGTAAACCTATTTCGCCTTTTGTTTTCTTTAGACTATCCACCCTCATTACAAATTGTCCTGGCGCGAAACAGGTTCTCCTGTCAAGTAAGCTTCGTCCGCTTTGCCAACGCGGTCGGTTTGTGAGTTTGATTGCTGACGACGTGTGGGCCGAGGCCCTTTTTGTGCTTTACCTCATTGGGAACACTCTGTGCAAAAAGTGGAGTAGAGTACCTCGGTACCCATCGCGGCAAGCCGCAGGCAGCAAACCTCTGTGATGGGGATGGCTGGGTGAACCAGACCATGGAGCTGCGAAATGAGTGCGAATCCGGATATCGAGATGTGCTGGGAGAGCCTCGTCGGGGACACCCATTTCCAGATGTTCCGCATGAAGGCGCCGAATGTCAACACTGGCGCTTGTTCCTTTACTTGTGTCCGCAGCGAGCGTCTATTCAACCCTTTGTCGGTGGTACTGATCGTGTCGATGTTCAATAGCGTCTCCGAGGAGGAAGTGAGTCGCTTTCTGTCCTAGCTTTTGAGGTGCCCGTCCGTTTTTATATCCGCAGAACCTTTACGACAGCCGCAACGTATGTTCAAGTGCTATATTCTTGGCATGCTGTGATCGCGCGCGCGCACCATTGGCGGATCTGACAGCACTATTTTGTGTTCAGTGATTCGGTGACGCTTTGTAAAGGGCGCACCCGGTTTGAAGTATAGAAATACCAGACTACTCCGCAGAGTACTTCTGGCATGATTCAACCAGGCAACATAAGCATCAATCATGGTGAGTGGACCGAACTTCACCCGCGTAGTTTTGTTCACTGGTCTATGCGATAGGCACACCAATTGACAGTGTCATGAAGCTTCTTACGTCCACGATCGTGAAATGACTCAGAGAACGTGGACAATAGTCCCGTACCCTGTGATGTTGAGCCCAATCTAGTCGCCCATATCCGTTGAACAGTTGTCGAACTTATGACTCGCTTCCGTCTCGGCTGAGTCTATCTATGACCCTGGGGTGATAGCAGACCTGTACAGGTGGTGACGGCTCAAGGAGCTGGAAGTTAGGGCAACACGCATAGTAATACAGGCCACTGCACTCAAGCTGTAGGTGTGGTACTGTAGTGAGAAGGCCAAAAACGCAAGATTGGTTCACGCTGTGTGCCTTATTCCGTCTACCACAATGCAGTGCTCGGGACGTGGTTAAGATGTTGTGCTGTGTGTGTACGAGTTTTTCCTGCGTTGTGCGCTGCATGAGCATGACCTCAAGACCACGTTTGCAAATCTCATGAAAACCCGTCGCGTTGTTCGTACATCACGGCAGTACTAGTACGTAACAGAACTCTGACTACTTATGACATGAATACATAAAATCTTAAACTGCAGATCTATTCTGGCGCTCAGTCATCGAGTAAGTGCCGCCGATATCTGCCGGAGCGTGGGGAGTGGGATGCGCGTGGTGTGATCTGGGTCTGAGGACGCTGGGCGCGAAACGGTTCACGCTTGCGAAAATTCTAGGCTTCAGCACGGTAATGTCGTCCCGTAACGGTGCCCAGTCATGGCTGAATAGAAAGGCGACCAAAACGCCCAAAGGGGTAAAGAAAACCATCGTGACCGCGACGAACACGACGGGGATACGTGTAAAGGTATCCCCGATAGTGAAGCATGACAGGGTCAGCGCAAGGGAAAAGTTCATCATCCTGTCCACCATGGCCAGGGGGTGAGGGAGAGAATTCCGTAAATATGAGATGGAAGGAGCGTCTATGGAAACAACGAACGACGTACGACCACACAAGCGATGTCCATGGAAGACTGAAAACAATAGCCGTCGATTGACGACCGAAGCGCCAGTGGGTATGTCGATTTAGATATTCGGACTACCACACAAACGTTACCTAGGCACAAGGAATGTCAAGAATGACCATTCGCTCACTGTACTAGCGAGGCCTTCCTTTGGTTTGGTAGCATTGAAGCGAACCAGGGACACGCCAAGTACAATGCACATGATACTGGCTAGGATCGACAAGAAACTGACAGCCTGCACAAGTGGGATCAAGATGATTTGCCTCAGACTTGTCAAATTGCCCGCGTTGGGGTCGGAAAGGACCACGCCGGGGACGGTGAGAAAGCTCACATTGACTGCGAGCATCACGGTCGCCTGGAGAGGAGTCACGTGAGGCTAGTGAAGATCTGGTCAGGCCTGCATTACTGGGAAAATCAAATCTGTCCATTCTTTTAACTTCTTGTCCATGAAGCTCTCCCAAGCTGTCGCAGTAACGAGGTCATCAGTCCACAATTTCTTGATGTCCCGCAGACATTCTCTGGGCACAGAGAAAAACGTGATCGAAAACAACGTGAAAAGTAAGGATGTTTCATGCTTTGGTTTGTTATACACCGTCTGATGACTGACAAGCCGAGCGTGGGGCTGTCCGTGGAAGTATAGAAACCTCCATATTGCTAGACATGTGCACCAGTCAACAAATGGGAATCCATTATGACTACTATATATTTGGGTTGGACCTACCAAATCGCGACAGAAGACGCGCTGAGAAAGCACCTAGTAAGTAATAAGTTATACCTGTAATATGTACTCACCAATCCCAGTGACATGATGTTCCAAATTGAACTCTGCCTCTGAGGTGCGCTGTCGGCGGTGTTTAACTTCAGCGCAGTACATTGACGTACCCCTAGCATTTTTTACAACTTCGATCATCTTCTGCATGGTATCAACACCATATGGTAAAGTTGAAGAGCTTGAAGTCATGCTCTCTGTAGTGTCTACGTTGTGCTCTTCGTGAAAGCACCGCAACAGCCGCGCAAACTCACCCACACAGCCATGTGACAATATTCCTATAAGTTCATCGCAGATTGAAACTGGAAGATCGCGACCTGGAAAAAATATGGGATAGAGTGACCAGTGATTCCTAGCAGGACGATATCAACATTTAGAGCAGGAACGTAGCAGAAGACAGGTGACGCACCAATAAAGGGCCTCTAGCCGATGCTCTGCATACTGGATTATTGGAAACAGCGGACGAGTTGAAGATAACAGATTATGACGCACTGACATGCGCGGGGGATTTGACCCCGAATACCTCAGACGTTATGTCGGCTGCAATATACTTATCAAGCCAGAACAGGCATCGAGTCTCATGGCAGGCATAATAGTAAGACCACTGTATCCGCCCATCCTGAAGATGCATAATGTCTAGCATCAAGTCATAGTTGTTTGACTGGATGGTTAGTTGGTCGCGACGCAGAATATTCTGCAAGTAGTCATAAAAAACGTTCATCTCGTTCCGTAATATGTTGTCGTGCATGTCTGTGTCAGTAAATAATCTCTTCAATCGCGTATTAGTCGAAAATGGAAATTTCAAGGTCCCTGATGTACGCACCCTCTCCGGATCAAAAAAATAGGATGCACCGCCGGGGTGGGTAGCTGGTGTCCAAGGACGACAGTCCTGATTTGGCGAGCCTTGATCAGAACGGTTCTGTTCGGCGGAGCTAGGAGATTCCTATCAGACCCAGGGTTTACTTTCGAGTCTAAACGCACTAGGGGAATGTTCTCGTTAAAGGTTCAATTGTGTAGGATGTCTCCTCTCTGGGTCTGCCAACGGGTGTAAGTATGTAATATTAGTATAGTACTATTCACCTGCATTGTAATATCCTTTGTATATCGTGGAACATGCTCTGAAGTTATGAGCCGCGGAACGTCACCTCCAGGCAGCTGGTGGTCAGAAATCACGTGGGAAGCTAGGGATAGACATTGGGATGGTTCTTCCGCCGCGGCGGAGAGTGGGAGAAAATAGGCAGTTGGAGGGCCTATAACGTATGGCTCGTTCGTCAACTGTGATAGGTTGGTCGGAGAACTCGTTGGGGGGGGCTCTGTTGTTGGATTATAGACGTCTACAACCACACCTGTCAAAGGCGGCGGAACTGCAGGACTGGCTGTGGGAATGGTTCTGTCGTCTACATGCGTGTGATTACTGGGTTCCATGTTGGGATGAGGGTACTGACGTGGGCGATCTGTAGGGGAAGAAGATCTGAACTGTCGCTCTCTTGACTGCGATGCGTCCTGGCCTTGTCCGAGTTCAAGTTGTGACGGCTGATTGACTGGGGTATGCAACGACTCGAGTGAGTGTGTAATGATATAATCTCTATCGCTGGCGCTGCTATGAACGCTCAGATTCGTGGAACTTAGATCTGTGGGGATGCTTCCGTCTGGGGAAGATGTTAAGCAAGGTACATGATCCGCCGTGAAGCTGTCCGGACCTAGGGGAAGGACGGCGCCTCCCGACGGTGTTGCTGTTGCCGGTTGCCTCGTCCCACGATCAGGATCTTGGAGGCTCGGGACGCTCGCCGATGTCGGAACGGTACTGCAAGCCACTATATTTCCTCTCAAGCCGGCTGAGTCGCGCGACACTGTGCGGGAGCTTGCCCCGAAGCAAGGAGACGGAGGTTCAGTTGGTGTGGACTTCCGCCGAGCCGTAGTACCCGATTCTCCGTGCCACGAGCGCAGCCATACACTGAACCTGGGACCAAGGAAGGCCAGACACAACACCAAGCGCCGTGCAAAACGCTTGATGCAATTCCCTGAAGAGCATGATTTGTGAAGAAAAGCGAGAAGGACTTTGAGTACAGAAGCCATGCAACCCGAGGAGGAGCTTACACAGAGAAGGGGCCCAACACCTTGACAACGTTTTTTGGCTTGTTTATATGACATGTACAGTATAGTAGACCGCAAATCATCTTCCTGAGATATCTATGCCAGTGGACGACGCACTGTAACTTAAGGTGAGCCACGCCGTTTCGTTGTTGCGCTCGGAATGAGCCGCTTCGGAGCGCCTGTGACATCATGAGTCGTCCTTCCCTTCCGCGGCTTATTCTTCAACGTCATGGACGCATTCCAAAACCTCCCCCGTCCAAGAGCCGCGTGGCAAAACTCGAACGAAGACTACTGTAGTACACCCTATTTGTTATTATTTCGCTTTTCCCTTCCTTCCTAGTCGGTTATTTTCCTACGTACATGTACGTCGCCGTCTCTAACACTACCTATACAAGCAATCTCTTTCTCTCTAGACCCGCCTCAGACCCCTCATATCGACTCAGCCGACGTCGCTCAACTCCACGAAAGCAGTCGGACATCCATTTCTGCATTCAGTCTCATCTTGGCCCTGCGCGCGACGTCCCTTATACTCCCTACAGTACATCGCCGTTTTACTGATAGGCTGTTTCGCTCTTTAAATTACTAACATATTTCCCCTCCATTCATGTGCCTCGGTCGTAATATCGGCCGAATCTCGGACGGATATCGACACGCTCACTTGCATAATAGAAGCCCTGCAGAAGGGCAGTGGAGTTTTATCCGACTTCCCTGGTGTTCTCGACGCATCTCTGCCTGATTTCGCTATTTTCTCTGCTCCCTTCTCTTCGATTCTTGCTGCGTTAATCCGTGCTATCGCGCCGTCACACGCCCGTGGTCGAACGACCGGGATCTCTCTCTCCCTCTTTTATCTTCGAACTCGCGCGCGCTACTAGTGATCGCTTCAGCACCATACATACATATATAGCGACTCCTGGCCCTGGCCTCCGGGCCGGCGGCTGATCTTATATCCCCCGCCCCTTCTACAACCGGAATCTCCAGCGTAACCCGAGATCCAACTCACCCACCTACAAAGTCATTTGTCCTCCTACCTATCACTTGGACACATCTAGCGAGAAGGGCATGACCACACTCCCACACCCACCCTCATTCCACGAGCACCTCGCCTCACTCGAGTTCCACTATGCATGATCTCCTTCCCGGATGACTCTGCGGACAACATTGTGCTCAGCGCGCTACAAGGCCTCGTGCATGATGGAACGCCAGAGGTCTGCGTGTCCTCCTGTGTGCTGTGCAGGCCGCGCTCATACAGGCCGGAATGGCAACAGTAGCTCGCGTAGAACCGTAACTTCAAGGAGCAAGGCAAAGAATATTTCGGGGGTAAGCGACACAGGGAAGCGTATTGGTTTTACACGCAGGGTGGAGACGAAGCCGGATGACGGGCTGTTGAGAGGGGCATTGTTGTTGAATCACGCGGCATGTAATCGTGAATTATGTGCGTCCCTCTTTGCCTTCCGCCCCTCTCTGTCCCTGCTTATTGGGGTATTTAGGGAACTGTGGCACGGTATTGCGCGACTGCACTACCGCCATTGCGACCAACACCCACGCACCATCCAGGGGTTATGACCGCGTGGGCCTCGCGCCGCTCCTGCTCGAACTGCTATACGAGGCTCTCGACATGTGCGCACGCGTTGGGGACGGAAGGTAGAGGAGCGGCGGGGACCCACGTAGCCCGCTGCGGAGGAAAAGGAGATGGACGTGGCTTTTGCAGTGCGCATCCTCCCCGTTTCCACTCCTGTCTCCCTCTGCTATCTTAATACTTATCGAAGCAGGAACGCAACACAATAATATTGAGGGGAAAGAAAGCAATATATGGGCGTTGCCCAGGCCATCCGACTAAATGTCCTCCTGGACTGATCACACCCTCCTCAGCGCTTGCATTTCCCTCTAATGGTATACACTCCCTTGGCATCTCGACTCCAGTCCCCGTTTCACCCCTTTACGTGCAAGCTCAAACCTGCCCCTACCGCGGGATTCCTTCATCAACCTCACGGTCGGTGATGGTTCTCTTCTTGATAAAGACTCTGGTGGGCTAGGAGAATCATCGACCTAAACAGTTTTGTCGTTCGTCGCCCAGACCACCCACTCTCACAAGCTCTCTTCTGGTGTGAAGCAGGTTCTCGTCTCAGGTCATCCTTGTCTACTTTGCCAACGCGGTCAATTTGTGAGTTTCGTTTCTGACAATATATAGGGCACTTTCTGTGTTGTACCCCGCTGACAACTCTCCTCCATGTATTCAGCAGAGCGTCTCGGTTCCCCATCTCGGCAAGGCGCGGGCGGCGAATCTCGGTGATGGGAATGACGTGGTGAACCAGACCATGGAGCTGCAAAATGACTGTGGGAATCCGGATATCGGGACGTGCAGGGAGGGCTTCGTCGGGGGAAACCATTTCCGGGTGTTCCTCCAGGATGGGCCTCGCCAATGGAGTTGCGTTATTCCTTGTGTACGTCTTCAACAAGCGTCTTTTCACCTGTTTCCGGTTTTGGTACTGATCATGTGAGTATCAACAGCGTCTCCGAGGATGACGTGAATGACAGTCATTTCCTAGCTTGAACGTGCGCACCCTTTTCTAACGGGTCTAGTACTTAGAATGTTTATGATGGCCACCCATCTCTCCAAATTCCTACAAACTTGGCCAATGAGTGATAAGTTGTGATGGAACACGCCACCCATGCCAGTGGTAGGGTAGACGGAGCTATTCTGTATTCAGTAACAACTCTGTAAAGGCAGCACCTGGTTCGAAGAAGTATAGAGGCGTCAAGTACAAGATTACTACTCAGAGCATTTCTGGCATGATTCCACCCGGTTCCACCGGTATCAATCGTCGTGAGTAGACTGAGCCTCACCTCACGCGCGTAGTACTTATTCACTGGGCTATGGCAAAGGCGTAGAAACTGACAGTATCGTGGCTCTCTTACGGTGACGATCACGAAATGACCCGGAGCGGCAAAGGTTCCCTACCACACAGTTGAGCCCCCCGTCGGTGACATAGCATTTTGTCGGTTCCCGGCACTTGCATTAGTCTGTACTCCACACTCTTTGTACTGTCAGCAGTGGATATAATCTGTATACGAGAAATGACTATGGGATTCGGGAGCTTGCCGCGCTGTGCGATGAGAAACGTGGGGATTTCAACGGCAATTTCCCGGAGAATTCCAGGTGCTCTAAAAAGCAGCGTTTATGGTGCGGGCGCATCTTGATCTAATCGCCCATATCTGTTCGGTCAGTTGTCGAATCTATGACCGGATTCCCCCTCGAAATGCAACGTTCGTTCACCTTGTATGTGTTTTCTCCTGTCTACCACGATGCAAGGCTCTGGACGTGGTGAAGCGATCTCTAGGGGGATGCGCGCGAGTTTGATTTGGAAAGGAAGAGGGTGTCTCGGGAAGACACTAGACAAGCGAAAGCGGGCGAGCCGAAACGAGAGGAGCCCAACCGCGATCGAAACGGAACGAAGAACGACGACGGAAGTCGAGGCCGGGATAGAGAGAGATAGAGAAAGAGACAGATCCCAGTCGTTCGATTGCGGGCGTATGACGGCGCGATAGCCAGGATTAACGCAGTGGCGATGGCGTCGAAGGGACAGCCTGAGGCCGCGGTAGAACGACTCGGAGTCACGGACTCGGATCGGTGTCGCAGGTGCTCCGAAGCGTCTGATTCCGAGCGCAGCGACAAAGCTCACCCGATAATGGTCAAGACGTTGTGTCGTGTGTAGGAGTTGTCCTGCATGGTGGGCTGTATTGCCACAGGACCGCGTTTGTCTCATGAAGAACGAGTCGCATTGTCCATAAAGACCATAGCATGATGGGGTACAGTACTAGGAAGTAACAGAAATCTACTCCTACATATCACACGAATACAAGAAGGCCTACGCTGATCTATCCTGGTCCTCAGTCACCGGGGGTATGCTACCGATACCTGCCAGACCATATGGAGTGGGATAGGCGCGGGGTAATCTGGGCCTGGAGATGCTGTGTGCAAAACGTTTCATGCTTGCGAGAATTCTGTCACCCGCACGTTTCAACACGAAACGGCATTTGTAAAACAGCACTTCCCAATCATCATTCGATCGCCAGGCGGTCAGAATGCTCCAAACGGTCAGGCAAGCCACGATGCCCAACATGGCCGCGACGGAAATACGTGTAGATGCGTTCGAGTGTGTGAAGCATGACAGCAACAGCCCAATGAAAAACAACACCATCCTGTTCACCACGGCCCGTGGGTGAGAGAGATCCGTGAATACTGGCTGGGAGTAACGCCTTGAAAGGTAACGAATGACGTACGACCACATAAGCAATGCCCACGGAAGACTGAAAACAATAGCCATCGATTCATTCCCGAATATTCTGCGAGAACGTTGATATTGATATGTCGACTAGAACAAAATTAACTAGGCACACATATCAAGAGTCATTATTCGCTCACTGAGCTGGCTGAACTCGGCTTCGGTTTGGTACTGGTGTAGCGAACGAGGAGCAGGTCAATCACAATGCTTCCTACACTGGTTACTATCGAGAGGGTGCTCGCAATCTGGGCGGGAGATGTGAAAATGATGACTTGGCTCGGAATTGTCACATTGCTCCCATTGAGATTGGAAAGGATGATGCCGGGGATGGCAAGGAAGCTCACGGTGACTGATAGCATCACGGTCGACTGGGGGAAGTTACGTGAGCATGACGCCATAAGGAAAATCAAGCCAAGCTGCCTTACCGGAACAAGAATATCTTTCCATTCTTGTAACAGGTCGTTCATGAAGTTCTCCCAATCTGTCAAAATAACGTAACCATCAGTCCACAATATTTCCATATCCTGCAGATAATTGTCGGGCGCAAGGAAAAGCAGCAACGACAACAATGTGAAACCCAAGGATCTTTCATGCCTTGGTCCAAGTCCACGATACACTATCTGATCACTGCTTAGCCGTGCATGCGGTTGTCCGTGGAAGTCCATGAACCTCCAATTTGCTAGACATGTACATGAGTTAACAGATGAGACTCTATTGTGACCGTACTCACCAAATAACGACAAAAATCGCACTGAGGAAGAGACCCAATAAGTCATGGCAAAATTGAGAGTGTAATTTATACTCACCAACCACAGCGGCATGATATTCCAAACTGGAATGTGCCTCTGAGCTGTAATGTCAGCAACGCTTAAGTTCAGTGATGTAGTCATCGGCATACCTTTGGCATTTTTTACAATTTCAATCATCTTCTGCATTTTATCAATGTTGACTGGTAATGTCGGACTGTTTGAGTCATTGAATCTGCGGTATCATTGTTAGTTTTTCACAAAGGACAACTCCAGTCACACAGCAACTGAACCTCACCCGCGCAACCATATGACAACATTCCTATAAGTTCATCGCAGACTGAATCAGGAAGACTGCGGCCCCCAAAAACAACTGGATAACGGGACCAGTGTCTCCTAGCAAGATGATATCGATATTTAAAGCAGGAATATAGCAGAAGACAGCTAACGTACCAATACAATGCTTCTAACCGATGCTCTGAGCACTGAATTAGTGGATATAACAAGCAAGTTGATGAGGACAGGTGTAACACACTGATATGGGCAGGGGATCTAACCCCGTATACTCCAGATATCATGTTGGTTGCGTCATACGTGTGAAGCCAGAACAGGCATCGAGTCTCGTGGCAGGCGTAGTAATAAGACCACCGTTTCTGCCCATGCCCAATCGGCATAACGTGTAACACCAAGTCATAGTTATTTGATGGGATGGTTAGTTGGTCCGCACGTAGAATATTCTGCAGGTAGCGGTATAATTCTTCGATTTCCTCCCTGAATAAGGGTTGTGCATGTCCGTGTCGGTAAACAACCTCTTCCATCGCATATTAGTTGTGACTGATGTTCTTCAATGTCACCGACACACGTACCCTCTCACGGTCGAAAAAATAGCGTGCACCCTTCGGATGGGTAGCCGGTTCCCAAGGACTACAATCTTCACTGAGCGAACCTTGACCAGAAAGGCTCTGTTCCTGGAGGCTAGAGAATTTGTATCAGAACATATCATTCAAGCTCAAAGTTCATACATACTAGGGGAATGTTGTTGTTAAAGGTTTAATTTGGTAGGATGTCGGCTCTTTGAGTCTGCCAACAGATGTAAGTCGGTAATACCTCAGGCTGTAGAGTGCTATTCACTTGCATTGTAGTATTCTTTGTATATCGCGGAACCTGCTCTGAAGTGATGAGTCGCAGAACGTTACCTCCAGGCAACGGGTGATCAGACATCACGTAGGAAGCTGAGGGTAGACGTTGGGATGATTCTTCCACCGTGGCATAGAGTGGGGAATGAGCGGGTGGAGAGCCTATAACGTATGACTCGTCCGTCAATCGTTGCGGGTTGGTCGAAGAACTAGTTGGAAGCGGCGCTGTTGTTGGATTATGGACGTCCACAACCACACTCATAAAAGATGGCGGAACCGCAGGACTGATTGAAGGAATAATTCCGTCGTCTGCATGCGTGTCAATCACTATATTACTGGTATCAATGTCGGGGTGGGTGTGCTGACATAAGCCAACTGTAAAGGAAGATCTGGAGTGTGGCTCTGTTGACTGCGATGTATCCTGTCCTTGTCCAGGTTCGCGATGAGTTGCTCTGGCAAGTCGCGATGGCTGATCGACTGGGGTATGCAACGACTCGAGTGAGTGCGTAATAATATTGTGTCTACCACTGGCGCTGCTATGAACGCTCAGATCCGTAGAGCTTAGATATTCGGAGGTCCTTCCGTCTGGGAAAGATGTTAAGCAAGGTGCGTGATCTGCTGTGAGGCTGTCCACACCTGGGAAAAGGATGGCACCTCCCGACGATGTTGCTGTTACTGGTTGGCTTGTCCGACGACCAAGATCTTGGAGGCCTGGGACGCTCGCCGATGTAGGGACAGTACTACAGGCTACTAGATTTTCCCCCAAGCCAGCCGAACAGCGCAACACCGTGCGGGAACTTGTCCCGGAGCAAGGAGACGGAGGTTCAATTGGTGTGGACTTCCGCCGAGCCGAACCTGATTCTCCATGCCACGAGCGCAGCCATACACTGAACCTGGGACCAAGGAGGGCTAGTAGCGATGCCCAGTGCCGTGCAAAACGCTTGATGTAATTCCCTGAAGAGCATAATTTGTGAAGAAAAGCAAGAAGGACTTTGAGTACAGAAGCCATGCAACCCGAGGAGAGCTTACGCAGAGAAGAAGCACAACGCCTTGACAATGCTTTTTGGCTTGTTTATACGACCTGTACTGTACAGCAGAACGCAAACGATGTGACAGCCTGAGATATCTATCATGCCAGTTTGGACTCGAACGACGCACTATACTATATATAGTGATCCGGTCCTAGCCCTAACTTCCGGGCCGGCTGATCTGAGTCTTCTCCCCGCCGCGGATTACAATCGGAATTCTCCAGCGCTTACTCACCTACAGAGTTACTGGGACAGATCCAGTAAGAAGGGCATGATCTCACCCACCTTCATTCAGCGAGCACCTCGCCTCGCTCGAGTTCCACTATCCATTAGTATCTCCTTCCCGGATGACTCTGCGAACAAAGTCGTGCTCAGCGCGTTACAAAGCCCCGTGCATGATGGAATGCCAGACGCTCTGTGTCCTCCTGTATGCTGCGCAGGTCGCGCTCATACAGGCCGGAATGGCAAAAAGAGCTCGCGCAGAACCGTAACTTCAAGGAGCAGGGCAAATAATATATCAGGGGTAAGCGATGCAAGGAAACGCTCTGGTTTTACACTCAGGGTCTGGAGACGAAGCCGGATGAAGGGCTGTTGGGAGGGGCATTATTGTTGAATTACGCGGCATGTAATCTTGAATTATGTGCGTCCTCTTTCCCTTCCGCCCTTCTCTCTAGGTGTCCTTGCTTATTAGGGTATTTAGAGAACTATGGCACGGTATTGCGCAACTGACGCTACCGTCATTGCGGCCAACACCCACGCACCTCCAGGGGTTATTACTGCCGCGGGCCCCGTTCCGCTTGTGAACTGCTATACGAGGTTCCCGACATGTATGCACGCGCTGGGGACGGAAGGCAGAGGAGCGGTAGGAACGCACGTGGTCCACGGCAGAGGAAACGAAGATGGACGTGGCTTTTGCAGTGCGCGCCCCCCCCTATCTCCATCTCCCTCTGCTGTCTTAACACTCATTGGAGCAGGAGGGTAACCTAATATGTGTGCTGAATGTAGAGGGGAAGGAGAGCAATATACCGACGTTGCCCAAGCCATTCGACTAAATGTTCTCCTGAACCGATTACACCCTCTTCAGCGCTTGCATTTTCCTTTGCACCCCTACTCGGCGGCTTCCAGGCCCCGTTTCACCCTTTCACATCCAAGCTCAAATCTGCCTTTGCCGCGGCGGTATCCTTCATCAACCTCACGGTCGGTGATGGTTCTCTTCTGGTGGGCTAGGAGAACCCTCGACCCAAACAGCCTTGTCGCCGGTCGCCCAGACTACCCACTCTCATAACAAGCTCTCTCCTGGTGTGAAGCAGGTTCTCATCTCAGGTCACCTTTGTCTACTTTGCCAACGCGATCAGTTTGTGAGTTTCGTTTTTGACAATATGTAGGGCCCTTTCTGTATTGTACCCCGCTGACAACTCTCCTATGCGTCCAGCAGAGCGTCTCGGTTCCCATCTCGACAAGGCGCAGGTAGCGAATCTTGGTGGTGGGAATGACGTGGTCGACCAGATCATGGAGCTTGGAAATGACTATGGGAATCTGGATACCGGGACGTGCAGGGAGGGCTCCGTCGGGAGAAACGATTTCCAGGTGCTCCTCCAGGATCGGCCTGGCGCCAACGGTGTTGCGTTATTCCTTGTGTACGTCTTCAGCAAGCGTCTTTTCACCCGTTTTTGGTTTTGGTACTGATCACGTGAGTATCAACATCGTCTCCGAGGACGTGAATGACATTCATCTCCTAGCTTGAACGCGCGCACCCTTTTTTAACGGGCCTAGTACGCAGAATGTTTATGACACCATCTCTCCGGTTGTGATGGAACACGCCACCCATGGCAGGATTGACCACGTTATTCTATATTCAGTGACAGCTTTGTAAAGGCAGCACCTGGTCCGAAGGAGTATAGAGGCTCGAATACAAGACTCGGACTACTACTCAGAACATTTCTGGTATGATTCCTCCCAGCTCCACCAGTATCAATCATCGTGAATGGACTGAGCCTCACCTCACACGTGTAGTACTTATCCTCTGGGCTATGGGATACGCGTACAAATTAACGGTATTGTGACTCGTCTTACGGTCACGATCATGGAATGACCCAGATCATGTGGGAAAAAGTTCCCTACCACACAGCGTTGAGCCCCCCGTCGGTGACATAGCATTTTGTCGGGTCCCTGGCACCTGAATTCGGGAGCCTGCCGCGCTGTGCGATGAGAAACATGTGTATTTCAATGACAATTTCCCGGCCCGGAGGATTTCAGCTATCCGGGTGCTCTAAGAGGCAGAGATTATGGTGCGGGCGCATCTCGATCTAATCGCCCATATCTGTTCGGTCCTGTCGAACAGTTGTCGAATCCATGACCAGACTCCCCCTCGAAATGTAACGTTTGTTCACCTTGTTTGTCTTCTTCCGTCTACCACGATGCAAGGCTCCGTATGTGGTCAAGACGTTGTGTCGTGTGTAGAAGTTGTCTTGCATGGTGTGCTGTATCGCCACAGGATCGCGTTTGTCTCCTCATGAAGAACGAGTCGCGCTGTTCATAACATGATGGCAGTACTAGGACGTAACAGAAATCTACTCCTACATATCACACGAATACAAGAAGGCCTAAGCTGATCTATCCCGGTCCTCAGTCACCGGAGGTATGCTACCGATACTTGCCAGACTGTGGGGAGTGGGATACGCGCGGGGTAATCCGGGCGTGAAGATGTTGAGGGCAAAACGTTTCACGCTTGTGAGAATTCTGTCACCCGCGCGTTTCAACCTCGAAAGGTATTTGTAGTACAACACTTCCCAATCAGTGTCCGATCGCCAGCTGGTCAGAATGCTCCAAACGGTCAGGCAAGCCACCATGACCGACATGACCGCGACGGAGATACGTGTAGATGCGTTCGGGTGTGTGAAGCATGACAGCAACAGCACAACGAAAAATAACACCATCCTGTTCACCACGGTCCGTGGGTGAGAGAGAGATCCGTGACTCGCCCACATCATGTTGAACAGTTGTCGAACTTATGACTCACTTCCCTCTCAGTTGAGTCTATCGGTGACCCAGGGGTGGCGGCGGACCTGTACAGGTGGTGACGGCTCGAGGAGCTGGAAGTTAAGGCAACAGACATAGAAAAACAGGCCACTGCACTGGGGGTGCGGTACTACAGCGAGCAGGCCAAAAACGCAACATTGGTTCACGTTGTTTGTGTCTTGTTCCGTCTACCACGATGCAGTGCTCCGGACGTGGTTGAGACGTCGTGCCGTGTGTGTACGAGTTTTTCCTGCGTTGTGCGAAACATGGCCTCAAGACCGCGTTTGCAGATCTCATGAAAAACGCGTCGCGTTGTTCGTAGTATCATGGCAGTACTAGTACGTAACAGAACTCAAACTAGATATAACGAAGCCCTAAACCACAGTTCCATCCTGGTGTTCAGTCATCGAGTGTGCTGTCGATATCTGCCGGAGTGTGGGGATTGGGATGGTCCCGTGTGATCTGGGTCTGAAGATGTGAAAATGCTGAGCGCGAAACGTTTCACGCTTGCGAAAATACTATCACATGTGGACATCAACGTGGCAATATCGCCCCCAAACATATCGTCGGATTTGAAGAGAATCAAAATGGCGAAAAAGGTGAAGGAAATCGTTGTGTACATCGCCAACGAAACGGGGACTCGGATAGAGATATCCCCGAGAGCGCGGCATGACATGACCAGCGCAATGAAAAAGGAACACATCCTGTCCACCATGGCCCAGGGGTGAGGGAGAGAATTCCGTAAATATGGGCTGGAAGGAACGTCACTGGACAATGAACGACGTACGACCACATAAGCAATGCCCACGGAAGACTGAAAACAATAGCCATCGATTGACGACCGAGGAGCCAGTGAGTATGTCGGCTTAGATATTTGGACTACCACACAAACGTTACCTAGACACAATGAATGTCAAGAGTGATTATTCGCTCACTGTGTTAGCTAGGCCTTCGCCTTCCTTCGGTTTGGCAGCATTGTAGCGAGCCAGGAACAGGCCAAGTAAAATGCATGTGGTACTGGCTACTATCGAGAGGAAACTGGCAGTCTGCACAAATGAGATCAAAACGATTGTCCTCGAATTGCTCGCGTCTGAATCGGAAGGGACCACACCAGGGATGGCGAGAAAGCTCACGTTGACTGCGAGCATCACGGTCGCCTGGAGAGTAGTCACGTGAGGCAAATGAAAATCTGGTCAAGCCAACCTGCATTACTGGGAAAATCAAATCTTTCCATTCTTTTAACTTCTCCTTCATGAAGCTCCCCCAAGCTGTCGCAGGAACGAGTTCATCAGTCCGCAATTTCTCGATGTCTCGCAGACATTCTTTGGGCGCAGACCAAAGCACGTTCGAGAACACGGTGAATAAGAGGGAAGTTTCATGCTTTGGTTTGTTATACACCGTCTGATGACTGACAAGCCGAGCGTGGGGCTGTCCGTGGAAGTATAGGAACCTCCATATTGCTAGACATGTGCACCGGTTAACAAATGAGAATCTATCATGACGATATTTGGGTTGGACCTACCGAATTGCGACAGTAGACGCGCTGAGAAAGGACCTAGTAAGTAATAAGTTATACCTGTAATATGTACTCACCAATCCCGGTGACATGATGTTCCAAACTGAACTCTGCCTCTGAGGTGCGCTGTCGGCGATGTTTAACTTCAGTGCAGCACATTGACGTACCCCTAGCATTTTTTACAACTTCGATCATCTTCTGCATAGTGTCAACACCATATGGTAAAGTTGAAGAGCTTGAAGTCATGCTCTCTGTAGTGTCTACGTTGGGCTCTTCGTGAAAGCACGGCCACAGTCGCGCAAACTCACCCACACAGCCATGTGACAATATTCTTATAAGTTCATCGCAGATTGAAACTGGAAGATCGCGACCTGGAAAAAATATTGGATAGAGTGACCAGTGATTCCTAGCAGGACGATATCAATATTTAAGGCAGGAACGCAGCAGAAGACAGGTGACGCACCAATAAAGGGCCTCTAGCCGATGCTCTGCATACCAGATTTTGGAAACAGCGGGCGAGTTGAAGATGACAAATTATAACGCACTGACATGTGCGGGGGATTTGACCCCCAATACCTCAGATATTATATGGGTCGCATCATACTTGTCAAGCCAGAACAGGCATCGAGTCTCGTGGCAGGCATAGTAGTAAGACCACTGTATCTGCCCATCCTGAAGATGCATAATGTCTAGCACTAAGTCATAATTGTTTGACTGAATGGTTAGTTGGTCGCGACGCAGAATATTCTGCAAGTAGTCATAAAAAACTTCCATCTCGTCCCGTAATATGTCGTCGTGCATGTCCGTGTCAGTAAATAACCTCTTTAATCGCGTATTAGTCGAAAATGGAAATTTCAAGGTCCCTGATGTACGCACCCTCTCCGGATTAAAAAAATAGAGTGCACCGCCGGGATGGGTAGCTGATATCCAAGGACGACAGTCCTGATTGGGCGAGCCTTGATTAGAACGGTTCTGTTCAGGGGAGCTAGACGATCTCTATCAGACCCGAGGTTTACATTCAAGTCTAAACGCACTAGGGGAATGTTCTCGTTAAAGGTTCAATTGTGTAGGATGTCTCCTCTCTGGGTCTGTCAACAGGTGTAAGTATGTAATACCAGTATAGTACTATTCACTTGCATTGTAATACCCTTTGTATATCGTGGAACTTGCTCTGATGTTATGAGTCGCGGAACGTCACCTCCAGGTAGCTGGTGGTCAGACATCACGTGGGAAGCTGGGGACAGGCATTGGGATGGTTCTTCCGCCGTGGCGAAGAGTGGGGGAAAACGAGCAGTTGGAGAACCTATAACGCATGGCTCGTCCGTCAACCGTGATGGCTTGGTCGAAGAACTCGTTGGGAGGGGCTCTGTTGTTGGATTATGGACGTCCACAACCACACTTGTCAAAGATGGCGGAACAGCAGGACTGACTGCGGGAATGATTCTGTCGTCTACATGCGTGTGAAGTGATATATTACTGAGTTCCATGTCGGGGTGAGGGTACTGACATGGGGTATCTGTAGGGGAAGAAGATCTGAACTGTCGATCTCTTGACTGCGATGCGTCCTGGCCTTGTCCAGGTTCAAGTTGTGACGGCTGATCGACAGAGGTATGAAACGACTCGAGTGTGTGTGTAAAAATATTGTGTCTATCATTGGCGCTGCTATGAACGCTCAAATTCGTAGTGCTTAGATTTGCGGAGATCCTTCCGTCTTGGGAAGATGTTAAGCAAGGTACATGATCCGCCGTGAAGCTGTCCAGACCTGGGGGAAGGATAGCGCCTCCCGACGGTGCTGCTGTTGCCGGTTGCCTCGTCCCACGATCAGGATCTTGGAGGCTCGGGCCGCTCGCCAATGTCGGAACAGTACCGCAGGCCATCAGATTCTCCCCCAAACCAGCCGAACAGTGCAGGACCGTGCGAGAACTTGAACTTGCCCCGCAACAAGGGGACGGAGGTTCAGTTGGTGTGGACTTCTGCCGAGCCGTACCTAATTCTCCGTGCCACGAGCGGAGCCATACACTGAACCTGGGAACAAGGAAGGCTAGAAACAACGCCAAGCGCCGTGCAAAACGCTTGATGTAACTCGCAGTATTATTCGCTGAAGAGCATAATTTGGGAAGAAAAGCGAGAAGGACTTTGAGTGCAGAAGCCATGCAACCCGAGGATCGCTTATGCAGAGAAGAAACCCAACGCCCTGAGGATGTTTTTTGGCTTGTTTATACGACATCAAACTATGTGACAGCCTGAGATACTGGACAAGTACTAGGTGACTAAGGTAGCCGCCATCCATCAGGACTGGCACCCTCTTAGTCAGCACAAACCCTAGGGTTTGTAGTTACGTAATGTAACAAATTTGGGACGTTACGCAGTACGTAGCCCGCTGCGGAGGAAAAGATGGACGTGGCTTTTGCAATGCGCGCCCCGTCTCCATCTCAGTCTCCCTGTGCTGCCTTAACACTCACCGAAGTAAGAACGCAACATATGGGAGAGAAATATACAGGCGTTGCCCAAGCCATTCGACTAAATGTCCTCCTGAACTGATCACACCCTCCTCAGCGCTTGCATTTCCCTTTGCATCCCTACCCGGCGGCTTCCAGGCCCCGTTTCACCCTTTCACGTCCAAGCTCAATCCTGCCTCTGCCGCGGCGGTATCCTTCATCTACCTTACGGTTGGTGATGGCTCTCTTCTTGGTAAAGACTCTGGTGGGCTAGGAGAACCCTCGACCTAAACAGCTTTGTCGCTTTTCGCCCAGACTACCCACTCTCATAACAAGCTCTCTCCTAGTGTGAAGCATGTTCTCATCCCGGTCATCTTTGTCTACTTTGCCAACGCGGTCAGTTCGTGGGTTTCATTTCTGATATGCAGTGCCCTCTCCGTGTCGTAACCCGCTGACAACTCTCCTCTATGCATTCACCAGAGCGTCTCGGTTCCCATCTAGGCAAGGCGCAGGCGGCAAGTCTCAGTGATCGGAATGATGTGGTGAACCAGACCATGGAGCTGCGAAATGATCATGGGAATCTGGATATCGGGACGTGCAGAGGGGGCTTCGTCGGGGGAAACCATTTCCGGGTGTCCCTCCAGGATGGGCCTGGCGCCAACGGTGTTGCGTTATTCCTTGCGTACGTCTGCAGCAAGCGTCTTTTCGCCCGTTTTCGGTTTGGTACTGATCGTGTAGTATTAACAGCGTCTCCGAGGACGTGAACGACATTCATTTCCTACTAGCTTGAACGTGCGCGCCCTTTTCTAACGGTCTAGTACGCAGAATGTTTATGATGGCTACACCATCTCTCCAGATTCCTACAAACTCGGCCGATGAGTGAGAAGTTGTGATGAAACACGCCACCGGCAGGATTGACGGCGCTATTCTGTATTTAGTGACAGCTTTGTACAGGCAGCACCTGGTTTGAAGAGGTATACAGGCGTCAAATACAAGACTACTCAGAGCATTTCTGGCATGATTCCACCCCGCTCCACGGGTATCCACGTGAGTAGACTGAGCCTCACCTCACGCGCGTAGTACTTACTCACTGGGCTATGGGATAGGCGTACAAATTGACGGTATTGTGACGCTTCCTACGGTCACGATTGTGAAACGACTGACAGCATGTGGGCAAAAGTTTCCCACCACACAGCGTTGAGCCGCCCTCGGTGACATAGCTTTTTCGCGAGTCCCTGGAACCGGTATTAGTCTGTACTCCACACCCCTTGCTTGTATAGCATACTCCCACGCGGTGGATATAATCTGTATGTAGGAAATGTCCATGGAATTCGGGCGCATGCCACGCTGTGGGATGAGAGGCATGTGTATCTCAACGGCAATTTCCCGGGGGCTTCCAGCTATTCAGATGCAGGTACTCTAGGAAGCAGCGTTTACGGTCTGGGCCATATCTTAATGTAGTCGCCCATATCTATTTGGTCCTATTGAACAGCCCTTGAGTCTATGACAGGCTCCTCTCTCGAAACGCAACGTTGGTTCACGTTGTCGCGTCTTCTTCCGTGTACCGCGATGTAAGTCTCCGGATGTGGTCAAGATGTTGTGTTATGTGTAGGAGGTTTTTTCCTGCCTGCATCACCTCGGGACCGTGTTTGCAAATCTCATGAAAAAAGAGTCGCGCTATTCATAGCATAATGGCAGTACATGGACGTAACAGGAATCTACGCCTACATACATACAAATACAAGAAGCCATAAATCGCAGCTCTATCCTGGCGCGATGCTGAGTGCAAAACGTTTCATGCTTGCGAGAATTCCGTCACCCACGCGCTTCAAAACAAAAGGGTATTTGTGGTACAAAACTTCTCAATCATTGTTCGATCGCCAGGCGGTCAGAATACTCCAAACGGTCAGGCAAGCCACGATACCCGACATGGCCACGACGGAGATACGTGTAGGTGCGTTCGAGTGTGTGAAGCATGACAGCAACAGCGCAACGAAAAACGACACCATCCTGTCCACCACGGCCCGTGGGTGAGAGAGAGATCCGTGAATACTGGTTGGGAGTAACGCCTTGAAAGGTAACGAATGACGTACGACCACATAAGCAATGCCCACGGAAGACTGAAAACAATAGCCATCGATTCATAACCGAATATTCTGCGAGAACGTTGGTATTGATATATCGACTAGAACAAAATTAACTAGACACATATATCAAGAGTCATTCGCTCACTGAGCTGGCTGAACTCGGCTTCGGTTTAGAACTGGTGTAGCGAACGAGGAGCAGGTCAATCACAATGCATCCTACACTGGCCACTATCGAGAGGGTGCTCGCAATCTGGGCGGGAGATGTGAAAATAATGACTTGGCTCGGAATTGTTACATTGTTGAGATTGGAAAGGATGATGCTGGGGATGGCAAGAAAGCTCACGGTGACTGAAAGCATCACGGTGGACTGGGGGGGAGTCACGTGAGCCTGACGCTAATGAAAATCTGGTCGAGCCAAGCTGCATTACCGGGACAAGAATATCTTTCCATTCCTGTACCAGGTCGTTCATGAAGCTCTCCCAATCTGGCAAAATAACGTGACCATCAGTCCACAACATTTCCATATCCTGCAGATAATTGTTGGGCGCAAGGAAAAGCAGCGGCGACAGAAATGTGAAACCCAAGGATCTTCCATGCTTTGGTTCATGATACACGGTCTGATCACTGCTTAGCCGTGCATGCGGTTGTCCGTGGAAGTCCATGAACCTCCAGTTTGCTAGACATGTGCAAGGGTTAACAGATGAGACTCTCCTGTGGACGTACTCACCAAATAACGACAGAAATCGCACTGAGAAAGAGATCTAATAAGTCATGGGAAAATTGAGCGTGTAGTGTATACTCACCAATCGCAGCAACATTATATTCCGAACTGGGATCTGCCTCTGAGCTGTAATGTCAGCGACACATAGGTTCAGTGATGTACAGTACATCGGCATACCCTTGGCATTTTTTACAATGTCAATCATCTTCTGCATTTTATCAACGTTGGCTGGTAAAGTCGGCCTGTTTGAAATTATCGTATCTGCGGTATCTTTGTTGGTTTTCGCAAAGGATAGGTGCAGTCACACAACAACTGAACCTCACCCGCGCAACCATATGACAACATTCCTATAAGTTCATTGTAGACTGAATCAGAAAGACTGCGACCCCCAAAAACAGCTGGATAACGAGACCAGTGTCTCCTAGCAAGACGATATCAATGTTTAAAGCAGGAATCTAGCAGAAGACAGCTAACGTACCAATACAGCGCCTCTAGCCGATGCTCTGAGTACGAAATTAGTGGATATACCGGGCAGTTAATGAGGATAGGTGTAACACACTGATATGGGCAGGGGATCTAACTCCGTATACTCCAGATATCATGTTGGCTGCTTCATACGTGTGAAGCCAGAACAGGCATCGAGTCTCGTGGCAGGCATAGTAATAAGACCACCGTTTCTGCCCATGCCCAGTAGGCATAATGTCTAGCACCAGGTCATAGTCGGTTGATGGGATGGTTAGTTGGCTTGCAAGCAGAATATTCTGCAAGTAGCGATAGAATTTTTCTATTTCTTTCCTGAATAAGGAGTTGTGCATGTCCGTGTCGGTAAACAACCTCTTCCATCGCATATTAGTTGTGACTGATGTCCTTCAATATCACCGACACACGTACCCTTTCACGGTCGAAAAAATAGCGTGCACCCTTCGGATGGGTAGCCGGTATCCAAGGACTACAGTCTTCACTGAGTGAGCCTTGACCAGAATGGCTCTGTTCCTGGAGACTAGAGGAATTTGTATTAGAACGTATCATTCAAGTTCAACGTACTAGGGGAATATTGTTGTTAAAGGTTTAATTTGGTAAGATGCCAACGCTTTGAGTCTGCCAAGAGATGTAAGTCTGTAATACGTGTAAAGTGCTATTCACTTGCATTGTAATACTCTTTGTATACCGTGGAACTTGCTCTGAAGTTATGAGTCGCAGAGCCTTACCTCGAGGCAACCGGGGGTCAGACACCACGTGGGAAGCTAAGGGTAGACGTTGGGATGGTTCTTCCCTGGCGCGCAATTCTTGGTATATTAGTTGGGGAGGGGCGTCCACAGCCACACTCTCCAAAGATGGCGGAACTGCAGGACTGGTTGAGGGAATAGTTCTGTTGTCTACATGCGTGTAATCGATATATTACTGGTATCGATGTCAGGGCGAGTGTACTGACCTAAGCCACCTGTAGGGGAAGACCTGGACCGTCGCCCCATTGACCGCGATGTGTCCCGTCCTCGTCCGGGCTCACGATGAGCTGCCCTGGAAAGTCGCGATGGATGATCCACTGGGGGATGCAACGACACGAGTGGTATTGTTGTTGCTGGTTGCCTCGTCCTCCCACGACCAGGATCCTGGAGGCCAGGGCCCCTCGCCGATGTCGGAAAAATACTGCAAGCCACTAAATTTTCTTTCAAGCCAGCTGAGTCGCGCGACGCTGTGCGGGAACTTGCTCTGGCACAAGGAGATGGAGGTTCAGTTGGTGTGGACTTCCGCCGGGCCGTTCCCGATTCTCCGGGCCACAGACGCCGCAATTTTCGACCAAGGAAGGCTAAAAACAACACGAAGCGCCATGAAAAATGCTTGATGTAATTCCCTGAAGAGTATAATTTGTGAAGAAAATCGAGAAGGGCTTTGAGTACAGAAGCCATGCTTTTGAACTATGTGACAGCCTGAGACTCGGATGATATCTTATCTACGCCAGTGGTGGACGACGCACCGTAATACCGGTCCTCGCCTTGCCTCCGGGCCGGCTGATCACATCATGATATCCAACTCTTCTCTCCACCGCTTCTACAATCGGAATCTCCAGCCCAACGCGAGATCCAATTCACCTACCTACCTACAGTGTCATTTCTCGTCCACCCATCACCTGGACAGGTCCAGTAAGAAGGACATGACCACACTGCCATACCCCCTTTCATTCGACGAGCACCTTGCCTCGCTCGAGTCGCGTCTGCTCTTCATGAGCTCACTCCCGGATGACCCTGCGGACAACGTCGCGCTCAGAGTACTACAAAGCCTCATGCACGATTCCACACTGGGTGGTCGGTGCGTGTCCTCCTGTATGCTGGGCAGGCTGCGCTCCCATGGGTTCGGGACGGCAAAAAGAGGTCACGCAGAACTTCAAAGAGCTCGGACATGAGTATTTCAGGGGTAAGCAGTACAGGGAGGCGCTCGGGTTTTACACGCAAGGTGTGGAGGCGAAGCCGGACGATGGGCGGTTGAGAGGGGCGTTGTTATTGAATCGCGCGGTGTGTAATCTCGAGCTACGTGCGTCCCTTGCCTTCCCCTGCCCACCCTTTTCTCTATCTCCTTGCTTATTAGGGTACAGTATTTGGAGAACTACGGATCGGTATTGCGTGACTGCGCTACCATCATCGCCCCCAACACCCGCTCACCATCCAAGCCAAAGGCTTATTACCGCATGGGCCTCGTACTTCCCGCGCTGGAACAACCAGACAAGGCTCTCAACACACGCGCGCATGCTTGGGAGGCAGCGGCGGACGATGTGGGGCTCAAGACGCTGCGCGTGTAGCAAAGGAGAAGCGGGCAGAGACAGTGCGGAATGCGGAGGAGCGAAGGGAACGGGCACGCCAAGGAAGAGGATGAACGTAGTGCGTGTCCCTCCCGTCCCCGTCCCCGTCCCCGTCCCCGTCCCCGTCTCCCTCTGTGCCTTGACGCACATCAAAGCAGGAATACAACTTAATGGGCGTGCCGTACGCAGAGAGGGAGGAGGGCAGTAGTGCGAACCCCCATACGTCACGGTCAAGTTTGACCCGGAACGCTCGATGGGCGGCACGCTCATTGTGACGTGCTCCTCCCTACGCTGAGTATGCGACGTTAGACAGCTGACAAGCGTCATACTCGCTTCTTTCACCCTGGTACCGGCCTGCCACTGTAACTCCCAGGGACAATCTGTCCGATTCAACTGCCCCTGACCTGTCTACCGTATTGCCCAGTACGTACGTTCTCTCTCTGGTGGTTCTGGCGATATAGACTCTTACGAAACGGCACTCAGGCCTGCGATACGTTATAATCACGTTCCTGTGCATTGGAGGTGTGCCCGAAGCGCTATTGGACACCAGGAGAGAAGACTGCTGAGTGGGCTGCCTTCGCCCGCTGCAGCGCAGGAGCCAACATTACGTTTGCGGTGTATGAGAGGCACGAGAAGGTCGATTTTCTGTGGCGTTCTGCGGTACAGTATACAGTATGCAGGTGTTACTCGAAGTCATTCAATTAAAGGTTCTCATCTGATCACACTCTCCCTAGCCTTTGCTCTTGCCTCTAACGGTGTGCATCCCCTCTCACCCATACTCTGCCTCCAAGCTGCGCTTAGCCCATCTGAGCCTAACTATAACCTGTGCCTGCCCCCGCCGTGGTCCCCTTCATCAACCCTACGACCAGTGGTGTTTCTCTTGAGAAAGATTCCAGTGGACGAGGAGAGGCTTCAACGTAAACTATTTCGCCTTGTGTTTTCCTTAGACTATCCACCCTCATTACAAGCTGTCCTGGGGCGAAACAGGTTCTCCTGTCAAGTCAGCTTCGTCCGCTTTGCCAACGCGGTCGATTTGGGAGTTTGATTGCTGACGACGTGTGGGGCCCTTTTTGTGTTTTACTTGGGAACACTCCTCTGTGCAACAAATGGAGTAGAGTACCTCGGTTCCCATCTCGGCAAGCCACAGGCAGCAAACCTCTGTGATGGGAATGGCTGGGTGACCCAGACCATGGAGCTGCAAAATGAGTGCGAATCTGGATATCGAGACGTGCTGAGAGAGCCTCGTCGGGGACATCTATTTCCAGTTGTTCCACCTGAACTCGAAGGCGCCTAATGCCAACACTGGCGCTTGTTGCTTTACTTTATGTCCGCAACAAGCGCCTATTCAACCCTTTGTTGGTGGTACTGATCGTGTCGATGTTAGATAGCGTCTTCGAGGAGGAAGTGAGTCGCTTTCTGTCCTAGCTTTCGACGTGCCCACCCCTTTCTATATAGGCCTAATCCGCAGAACCTTTACTACAGCCGCAACGTCTGTTCAAGTACTACATTCTTGGCAGTGGATAATATGCTGTGATCGAACGCGCACTATTGCCAGGTCCGACGGCACTATTCTGTGTTCAGTGATTCAGTGACAGCTATGTAAAGCGCACTCGGTCAGTGTCATGAAGCTTCTTACGGCCACGATCGTAAAATCACTCAGAGGACGTGGACAATAGTCCCCTACCTTGTGGTGTTGAGCCCGCCGTCGGTAACATAGCGTTTTCGCGAGTCCGGGGCACCGACATTAGTTTGTACTCCACACCCCTCGCTTATATCACTGTGGGCATATTACAATGTAATCCAATTCAGTCGGCAAAATCCTGAAATGCGATTGGTGTATATTGCCGACTGAATTGGATTACATTGTAATATGCCTGCAGTGTATATGCTGCCACGCAATGGACGTAATCTGGATGTGGGGATTCTTTCTGGTGCTCTGAGGAGCTTTACCAATGTACGAGCACTTCTCAATCTAGTCGCACATATCTGTTCCATCCTGTTGAACAGTTATCGAACTTATGACACGCTTCCCTCTCAGTTGATCTCGATGACCCTGAAGTGGCGGCGGACCTGTACAGGTGGTGACGGCTCGAAGAGCTGGAAGCTAAGGCAACAGCCAGAAAAACTGGCCAATGCACCGTGGGTGCGGTACTGCAACGAGAAGGCGAAAAACGCAACATTGGTTGTGCCTTGTTATGCAGTGCTCCAGACGTGGTTGAGACGTCATGCTGTTTGTGTATGAGCCTTTTCTGCATTGTACACTACATGACCTCAAGACCGCGTTTGCAAATCTCATGAAAAGCGCGTCGCGTTGTTCGTAGTATCATGGTAGTACTGGTACGTAACAGAACCCAAACTAGATATAACGAAGCCCTAAACCTAAACCACAGCTCCATCCTGGCGCTCAGTCATCGAGTGTGTGCTGTCGATATCTGCCGGGGTGTGGGGAGTGGGATGCGCGCCGTACGATCTAGGTCTGAAGATGCTGAGCGCAAAACGTTTCCCGCTTGCGAAAATGCTATCATTTTTGGCCTTCAACTTGGAAATATCGTCCGAAATGATACTGAGGAGTCGAAAGCGGGACAACATGGTGACAAAGGTGAAGAAAAGCGTATTACACATCACGATCGTAACGGGGAAACCTATAGCGGCATCCCCGATAACGAGGCATGACAGGGACAGCGCAACGAAAAAGAACCACATCCTGTCCACCATGACCCGGGGGTGAGGGAGAGAATTCCGTAAATATGGGTTGGAAAGAACGGCTTTAGAGACAATGAACGACGTACGACCACATAAGCAATGCCCACGGAAGACTGAAAAAAACAGCCATCGATTGACGACCGAGGAGCCAGTGAGTATGTCGGTTTAGATATTCGGACTACCACACAAATGTTTCCTATGCACAATGAATGTCAAGAGCGATTATTTGCTCACTGTGCTAGCTAGGCCTTCGCCTTCCTTCGGTTTGGCAAAATTGAGGCGAACCAGGAACAGGCCAAGTAAAATGCATGTGGTACTGGTTACTATCGAGAAAAGACTGGCTGTTTGCGTAAATGCGACGAAAAAATCGCTCGCGTCGGAATCGGAAGGGACCATGCCGGGGATGGCAAGAAAGCTCACGTTGACTGCGAGCATCACGGTCGCCTGGAGAGTAGTCACGTGAGCCAAATGAAAATCTGGACAAGCCAGCCTGCATTACTGGGAAAATCAAATCAGCCCATTCATTTGACTTCTTGTTCATGAAGCTCTCCCAAGCTGTCGCAGTACAGAGGTCATCAATCCGCAATTCTTCGATGTCTCTCAGACATTCTATGGGCGCAGACCAAAGCACGGCCGAGAACCATTTGAACCTGAAGGATGATGGTTTGTGCATTGGTTTGCTATACACCGTCTGGTGACTGACAAGTCGAGCGTGGGGCTGTCCGTGGAAGTATAGGAACCTCCATATTGCTAGACATGTGCACCGGTCAACAAATGGGAATCCATTATGACGATATTTGGGTTGGACCTACCGAATCGCGACAGTAGACACGCTGACAAAGGACCTAGTAAGTAATAAGTTATACCTGTAATATGTACTCACCTATCCCGGTGATGTGATGTTCCAAACTGGAGTCTGTCTCTGAGCTGCGATGTCAGCGATGTTTAACTTCAGTGCAGTGCATTGACGTACCCTTAGCGTTTTTTACAATTCCGATCATCTTCTGCATAGTGTCAACATCATATGGTAAAGTTGAAGAACTTGAAGTCATCCTATCTGCGGTGTCTACATTGGGCTCTTCATGAAAGCAGGGCCACAGTCGCGCAAACTCACCCACACAGCCATGTGACAATATTCCTATAAGTTCATCACAGATGGAAACTGGAAGACCGCGACCTGGAAAAAATATCGGATAGAGTGACCAGTGATTCCTAGCAGGATGATATCAACATCTAGGGCGGGAACGCAGCAGAAGACAGCTGACGCACCAATAAAGGGCCTCTAGCCGATGCTCTGCATACCAGATTATTAGAAACAGCGGGCGAGTTGAAGATGACAGATTATAACGCACTGACATGCGCCGGGGATTTGACCCCGGATACCTCAGATATTATGTGGGTTGCATCATATTTGTCAGGCCAGAACAGGCATCGAGTCTCGTGGCAGGCATAGTAGTAAGACCACTGTATCTGCCCATCCTGAAGATGCATAATGTCTAGCACCAAGTCATAATTGTTTGACTGGATGATTAGTTGGTCGCGACGCAGAATATTCTGCAAGTAGTCATAAAAGACTTCCATCTTCTCCCGTAGTATGTCGTCGTGCATGTCCGTGTCAGTAAATAACTTCTTCAATCGCGTATTAGTCGAAAATGGAAATTTCAACGTCCCTGATGCACGCACCCTCTCCGGATCAAAAAAATAGGATGCACCGCCGGGGTGGGTAGCTGATATCCAAGGACGACAGTCCTGATTCGGCGAGGCTTGACCAGAAAGGGTTTGTTCAATGGAGCTAGAAGATCTCCATCAGACTCAGGGTCTACATTCAAGTCTAAACGCACTAAGGGAATGTTCTCGTTAAAGGTTCAATTGTATAGGATGTCTCCTCTCTGGGTCTGTCAACAGGTGTAAGTATGTAATACCGGTATAGTACTATTCACTTGCATTGTAATACCCTTTGTATATCGTGGTACTTGCTCTGATGTTATGAGTCGCGGAACGTCACCTCCGGGCAACTGGTGGTCAGACATCACGTGGGAAGCTGGGGATAGACGTTGGGATGGTGCTTCCGCCGTGGCGGGGAGTGGAGGAAAATGAGCAGTTGGAGGGCCTATAACGTATGGCTCATCCGTCAATCCTGATGGGTTGGTCGGGGAACTCGTTGGGAGGGGCTCCGTTGTTGAATTGTGGACGTCCGCAACCACACTTATCAAAGGTGGCGGATCTGCAGGACTGATTGCGGGAATGATTCTGTCGTCTACATGCGTGTGAGATGGTGGGTTCCATGTCGGGGTGAGGGTACTGACATGGGCGATCTGTAGGGAAAGAAGATCTGAACTGTCGCTCCCTTGACTGCGATGCGTCCTGGCCTTGTCCGCGTTCAAGTTGTGACGACTGATCGACTGGGGTATGGAACGACTCGAGTGGGTGTGTAATAATATTGTGTCTATCACTGGCGCTGCTATGAACTCTCAGACTCGTAGAGCTTAGATTTGCGGGGATCCTTCCGTCTGGTGAAGATGTTAAGCGAGGTACATGATCCGCCGTGAAGCTGTCCAAACTTGGGGGGAGGATGGCATCTCCCGACGGTGTTGTTGTTGCCGGTTGCCTCGTTCCGCGATCAGGGTGCTGGAGACTCGAGATGCTCGGCGATGTCGGAACTGTACTGCAGGCCACTAGATTTTCTCTCAAGCCAGGTGAACCGCGCGACACTGTGCGGGAACTTGTCCTGGAACAAGGAGACGGTGGTTCAATTGGTCTGGACCTCCACCGAGCCGTACCTGATTCTCCGTGCCACGAGCGCAGCCATACACTGAACCTGGGACCAAGGAAGGCTAGAAACAACGCCAAGCGCCGTGGAAAACGTCTGATGTAATTCGCTGAAGAGTATAATTTGTGAAGAAAAGCGAGAAGGACTTTGAGTACAGAAGCCATGCAACCTGAGGATAGCTTACTACGCAGAGAAGAAGCCCAACCTGTTTTTTGGCTTGTTTATACGACATCATGATGTGGCAGAACGCAAACCGTGACAATGTGACAGCCTCAGAAGTCAAGAATCATCAGGCTGGCCTCCGGGCCGGCTGACCCTATATCTAATCTCATACTAATATATCTACTGTAACTTGTTCCGCCCACTATCTAATTCACCCACCTACCTACAGAGTCCTTTTTCCGTCCACCCATTACTTGGACAGATCCAGGGAGAAGAGCGTGGCCATGCTGCCACAGCAACCCTCATTTGGCAAACATCTTGCCTTACTCAGCTTGAGTCCCTCAGGCTTCCGCTCTTCATGAGCACCCTCCCGGACGATCCTGCAGACGATATCGCGCTCAGCGTGCTACAAAGACTTGCACACGATGGCACATCGGATGGTTGGTGTGTGTCCTTCTGTATACTGCACAGGCCACACTCACATGGGTTTGGAACGGCAAAAAGAGGTTGCGCAGAACTTCAAAGAGCAGGGCAATGAGCATTTCAGGGGTACACAAGGTGTGGAGGTGAAGGCGGACGACGGGCAGCTGAGAGATGCGATGTTGTTGAATCACGTGGCGTGTAATCTCGAACTATATGCGGCGTCCCTTCCCTTCCCTCTCCCCCCCCTCCGCTTTCTCTATATCCTTTGCTTATTAGGGTGTTTAGAGAACTACGTTTCGGTATTGCGCGACTGCGCTACCATTATCGCGGCCAACACCCGCGCACCATCAAATACTTACTACCGTGCAGGCCTAGCGCTGCTCGCACTCGACCGGCTTGAAGAGGTTCTAGATGTGTGCGCACACTGTGGAGGCAGCAGTGGACAATGTGGGATTCAAGACGCTGCGTGCGCGGACAGAGGAGAAACACGCAGAGATGGTGTGGAAGGTGGAAGAGCGACGGGAACGTGCGCGGTGCAGGAAAGGGAAAAGAGGAGGATGGACGTGGCTTTTGTGGTGTGCGTACCCCCCTTCCTCGTCTCCCTCTGCTGCCTTAACACTGATCGGAGCAGGAACGCAACCTAGTTAATGTACCAAATACAGAGGAGGGCAGTAATGCGATCCGCCCGTACGGCGCAGCCAAGTTCCATCCTGAAGATCCGACGAGCGGCACGCTCTCTTCCTTTATCCTGAGTACACGACGTCGGACGTGATATCTGACTTTGTCGAGGACACCTCGTTTGCGGCGATCCTCGCGGTTATGATCCCGCTTGGCGCACCTCGGCCGCAGTGGGACGTAAATGGTAAATATGCGGACGGGTCGCTCGTCGTGTATGTGACGATGGAGAGAAAGAGGCTCTTGAAGGTCGGACGGGAGATGACGCTAAGGGCCATGTATCGTGCCGCAGGTAGTGGTGGTGGTAGTGTAGTTGGACCGGATGGCAAGGACTGGCTGGAGGTTAGAGATGAGTGCTTGAGTTTTGTGGTGTTGCTCAAGGGGGAAGCGGAACAGAAGTGGGTGATGATAATAGTATGCGAGAACGAGATACATAGACAGTATGTCACAGTAGTCGCCTAAACACTGCATACTAGTCACGAAAGGGATGGGGAATAATTTGCCTTATATCACGCGCCCCTGTACTATATACCGTCTAGTGTAGCTGTACTGTACAGTACAGTACAGGTTGTGCCGTAACACCAAAGAACTTAGAGTGTGCAAGATCGAGAGAGACGGAAAACGGAACGGAAAACGGACCGGAAGCTGTCGAGGACATTTGGTCTTGTTTGGCCGCTACCATTTCAGCGGGCCCTTCATCACCACTATCAACAACAGCACAGCGACGACGACAACGACGGCAGCAAGTCCGGTGAGTCATTTCTCCCTTCCGTTCCGTGCCCATCATACATGTAGGATGGAATTGGGTATGCTTCGAGAGGGCAGGAAGGTCATAAAGAGGAGTATACAGGCGCCAAATACAAGACTACCAGAGCATTCTGAGTTTCTGGCATGCATGATTCCACCCAGCTCCACCGGTATCAATCGTTGTGAGTAGACTGAGCCTCACCTCACGCGCGTAGTACTTACTCACTGCTATGGGACAGGCGTACAAATTGACGGTATTGTGACGCTTCCTACGTCCACGATCATGAAATGACTGACAGCATGTGGGCAAAAGTTTCCTACCACACAGCGTTGAGCCCCCATCAGTGACATAGCGTTTTCACGAGTCCCTGGAACCGGCATTAGTTTGTACTCCACACCCCTTGCTTATATAGTATACTGCCACCGCCACGCGGTGGATATAATCTGTATGTGGGAAATGTCCATAGAATTCGGGCGCATGCCACGCTCAGGCTGTGTGATGAGAGGCATGTGTATTTCAACGGCAATTTCCTGGAGGCTTCCAGCTATTCAGACGCAGGTGCTCTAAGAAGCAGCGTTTACGGTGCGGGCACATCTTAATGTAGTCGCCCATATCTGTTCGGTCCTATTGAACATTGAACAACCCTTGAGTCTATGACGCTCCGAGTCCCCTCTCGAAACGCGACGTTGGTCCACGTTGCTTGCGTCTTCTTCCGTGTACTACGATGTAGGTCTTCGGATGTGGTCAAGACGTTGTGTTGTGTGTAGGAGGTTTTCCTGCCAGCATCACCTCGGGACCGTGTTTGCAAATCTCATGAAAAAAAGAGCCACGTTATTCATAGCATAATGGCAAAACACGGAAGTAACAGGAACCTACGACTACATACATACAAATACTAGAAGCCCTAAATCGCAGCTCTATCATGGCGCAGAGTCATCGGGTGCAAGCGACCGATACCTGCCAGCTCTGTGGAGAGTGCGATGTGCGCGGGGTAATCTGGGCCCGAAGATGCTAAGTGCAAAACGTTTCACCCTTGCGAGAATTCTGTCACCCGCGCGTTCCGACACGAAAAGGGATCTGTGGTACAACACTTACCGATCACTGTTCGCTCGCCAGGCGGTCAGAAGACTCCAAACGGTCAGGCAAGCCACGATGGCCGACATGGCCACGACGGAGATACGTGTAGGTGCGTTCGAGTGTGTGAAGGATGACAGCAACAGCGCCGCGAAAAATAACACCATTCTGTTCACCACGGCCCGTTGGTGAGAGAGAGATCCGTGAATACTGGTTGGGAGTAACGTCTTGAAAGGTAACGAATGACATACGACCACATAAGCAATGCCCACGGAAGACTGAAAACAATAGCCATCGATTCATTCCCGAATATAGTGTGAGAACGTTGGTATTGATATGGCGACTAGAACAAAATCAACCAGGCAGTGCAGGCACGTATATCAAGAGTCATTATTCGCTCACTGAGCTGGCTGAACTCGACTTCGGCTTAGTACTGGTGTAGCGAATGAGGAGCAGGTCAATCACAATGCTCCCTACACTGGCTACTATCGAGAGGGTGCTCGCAATCTGCGCGGGAGATGTGAAAATAATGACTTGGCTCGGAATTGTTACATTGTTAAGATTGGAAAGGATGGTGCCGGGGATGGTAAGGTAGCTGACAGTGACTGAAAGCATCACGGTCGACTGGGGGGAGGTCACGTGAGCCTGACGCTGATGAAAATCTGGTCAAGCCAAGCTGCATCACCGGGATCAGAATATCTTTCCATTCCTGTAACAGGTCGTTCATGAAGCTCTCCCATTCTGACAAAATGATGTAACCATCAGTACACAATGTTTTAATATCCTGCAGATAATTGTTGGGCGCAAGGAAAAACAGCAGCGACAGCAATGTGAAACCCAGGGATCTTCCATGCTTTGGTTCATGATACACTGGTCTGATCACTGCTTAGCCGTGCATGGGGTTGTCCGTGGAAGTCCATGAACCTCCAGTTTGCTAGACATGTGCATGAGTTAACAGATGAGACTCCCCTGTGACCGTACTCACCAAATAACGACAGAAATCGCACTGAAAAAGAGACCTGATAAGTCATGGAAAAATCGAGTGCGTAGTGTATACTCACCAATCCCAGCAACATGATATTCCGAACTGGAATGTGCCTCTGATCTGTAATGTTAGCGACACTTAAGTTCAGTGATGTACATCGGCATACCCTTTGCATTTTTTACGATTTCAATCATCTTCTGCATTTTATCAACGTTGACTGGTACAGTTGAACTGTTTGAAGTTATTGTATCTGCAGTATCTTTGTTGGTTTTCACAAAGGACAGCTGCAGTCACACAACAACTGAACCTCACCCGCGCAACCATATGATAGCATTCCTATAAGTTCATCGCAGAGTGAATCAGGAAGACGGCGGCGGCCAAAAACAGCCGGATAACGAGACCAGTGTCTCCTAGTAGCAAGATGATATCAACATTTAAAGCAGGAATCTAGCAGAAGACAGCCGACATACCAATACAGTTCTTCTAGCCGATGCTCTGAGTACTAAATTAGTGGATATAACAGGCAAGTTGATGAGGACAGGTGTAACGCACTGATATGGGCAGGGGATTTAGCCCCGTATACTCCAGATATCATGTTGGTTGCATCATACTTGTAAAGCCAGAACAGGCATCGAGTCTCGTGGCAGGCATAGTAATAAGACCACCGTTTCTGCCCATGCCCAGTAGGCATAGTAACATCTAGCACCAAGTCATAGTTGTTTGATGGGATAGTTAGTTGGTCTGCACGCAGAATATTCTGCAGGTAGTGATAGAATTTTTCCATTTCTTCCCTGAATAAGGAGTTGTGCATGTCCATGTCGGTAAACAACCTCTTCCATCGCATATTAATTGTGACTGATATTTTTCAAGGTTACCAACACACGTACCCTCTCACGGTCATAAAAATAGCGTGCACCCTTCGGATGAGTAGCTGGTATCCAGGGACTACAGTCTTCACTAAGTGGGCCTTGACCAGAAAGGCCCCGTTCCTGGAAGCTAGAGGAATTTGTATTAGAACATATCATTCAAGTTCAAACATACTAGGGGAATGTTGTTGTTAAAGGTTTAATTTGGTAGGATGACAAATCTTTGGGTCTGCCAACAGGTGTAAGTCCGTAATACCTGTAAAGTGTTATTCACTTGCATTGTAATATTCTTTGTATATCGTGGAACTTCCTCTGAAGTCATGGGTCGCAGAACGTTACCTCCAGACGACTGGTAGCCAGACACCACGTGGAAAGCTGAGGGTAGACGTCGGGATGGCTCTTCCGCCCTGGCGTAGTATGGTTGGCCTGTTGGTATCTTAGGGCTCCGAGTCTGGTCCACAACCGCTGGCCAGATTGCAGGACTGGTTAAGGGAATAATTCTGTTGTCTACATGCGTGTCAAACAATATATTACTGGTATCAATATCAGGGCGAGTGTACGACACAAGTCACCTGTAGGGGAAGACCTGGACCGTCGCCCCATTGGCCGCGATGTGTCCCGTCCTCGTCCAGGTTCACGATGAGCTGCCCTAGAAAATCGCGATGGCTGATCCACTGGGATATGCAACGACACGGGTGGTATTGCCGCTGCTGGTTGCCTCGTCCTCCCACGACCAGGATCCTGGAGGCTAGGGACCCTCGCCGATGTCGGAAAAAAACTGCAAGCCACTAGATTTTCTCCCAAGCCAGCTGAATCGCGCGACGCAGTGCGGGAACTTGCCCTGGCGCAAGGAGATGGAGGTTCAGTTGGTGTGGACTTCCGCCGACTCGGGGCCGTACCCGACTCTCCGTGCCACAAGCGCCGCAATTTGCGACCAAGGAAGGCTAAAAACAACACGAAACGCCATGAAAAACGCTTTATGTAATTCCCTGAAGAGTATAATTTGTGAAGAAAAGCGAGAAGGACTTTGAGTACAGAAGCCATGCAACCCGAGGAGAGCTCACGCAGAGAAGAAGCCCAACGCCCTGACAATGTTTTTTGGCTTGTTTATAAGACATGTCGGCAGAACGCAGACTATGTGACAGCCTGAGATATCTGTGCCAGTTTGGGCGGCGCGCCATACATAGGGACAGGGAGAATTTCTGCATTTGTAAGGCGTAGCATGTAAGTCACTGAAAATACACAGCCGCGCCCGGCCCGGAGGCAAAAGCCGATAAGTAGAGATGTATGGAGTAAAGTAAGAATATGTGGAAGGTTTTCCCTGGTCTGCTTTTCCTGATCTGCATACGGAGGGCCAGACGGCCCATAGACCTTACCCAAAGTCCTCAGGGGGATGATTTCTTATCCTCAGCTTCATGCACCCTGGGAGTCTTGGATAAACTTTGCCCAGAGCTGCACTGCCGGCTTTGGAGCCAAAGATCGAAGAGAGTGTGTGGGACTGGGAAAGGCTGGAGAGGTGGGCGAGCCGGGCCGCACGGGGCAGTCCAGAATGACATGCCGAACTGTTCGAGGGGGGTCGCCACGGGGGCAGGAATGAGGATTGTTGGAGTCAGGGCAATGCCTGGCAGAGTATTCGCCAGTGAAGGCATGGCCGGTTAAAAGATGGATAGTGGTGGTGAAAACCGACCGCTTGGCGTTTTTAAGCCCACAAGTAAACTCAGGGAGCTTACCAGTTGGTGGTGAGTGGAGAGCCAGGTACACTGGAGAGTGACGGGAGATGAGTGCCAGCTGTGTTTCCAGAGCGAGACAACTTCCCGAGATTTCAAACGTTGGTGGCCCAAAGGTGTGAGGTTCCGGAAAATTAGGTGGCAAATGGCGGGCAATGGCAGCACGGGCAAGAGTTTTGACGCGGCGAATGGGGGCGAGGCGATTGGAATCAGGACACCACCTGATTTCAACGGTTAACGTCCTTTGAAGAGAAAGAAGAGTGTTAAGAGTGGAACAGGTCTCAAGAGCAAAGCGTTGGCCCGTCTGAGGCCGGTCCGAAGCACGAGAAATGGAAAGAGCATTAGTAGTAAAGAGATGAAAATGCCAGGCAGGGCATTCCGTGAGGAGCTGAGCTAATGAAAGACCCGACGCAAGAGCGGCAAGGTCAGCATCCAGCTGTAGCAGTCTCCCCCACCATCCGTTCTGTGTGACTCTTCTCAACGCCACACTGGTAAACCACAGCAACTCCTACAGAAAGAGGTAGGTCACGCCCTCAATTGGGTGCTGAGTCATGGCAGAAGATGTAGAGGTGATCGGACTGCGTGTTGGAGAGGAGACGGGTGATCCAGTTGGACTGGTAGCGACAGGCTTCACCATGATAGGTGGAGTCGTCGGTGACAAGGCGAGTAAGTAAGAGCGCGCTGCCAGCGGCAAAGCATAGGGGCGGAGCCGATCGGCATCAACAGGAACCAGACCGGCAAGGAGTAGGCAGGCGTCAAAGGCTAGTGTGGATGCAGTTACAGTATAGCGGGGGTGTGAGGTACTCCAAGTGTGCCTAACCGCTCAAGGACTGGAGACTCACGAGGTAGTCAGTAAAGACGGAGGGCTGCATTCATAGAAATTTTGCAAAGTTGGATGTCAAGGGGGACGATGGAAAGAAGTTGGTGTACTGTAAGGGTTCTCTTGGCGTAGTACGGAAAGCTGTCGAGGACATTTGGTCTTATTTGGCCGCTACCATCTCAGCGGGCCCATCAACAACAGCACGACGACGACGACGGCAACGACGGCAGCAAGTCCGGTGAATCATTTCTCTCTTCCGTTCCGTGCCCATCGTACATGTAGGATGGAATTGGGTATGCTTTGAGAGGGCAGGAAGATCATAAAAAGGAGTATACAGGCGCGAAATACAAGCCTGGCGCGAACGTACGTAGCGCGCGGCAGAGGAAAAGAAGAAGATTGGCGTGGCTCGACTAAAGGTCCTCCTGGGCCTGAACTGATCACACTCTCCTCATGCGTGCACAGCCCTTGCATTTCTCTCTAATGGTGTACTTTCCTTTTACATCCCTACTCGGTCGCCAAGCCCCGTTTCACCCTTTCGCGTCCAAGTCCAAACCTGGGCCTGCCTCCTCCGCTGTACTTTCATCAACTTCACGATCGGTGATGGTTCTCTTGATAAATACTGGTGGGCTAGGAGCACCCCCAACCTAAACAGTTTCGTTGCTTGTTGTCCGACTACCCACTTTCATAACGAGCTCTCTCCTGGGGTGAAGCAGCCGCCAGGTTCTCATCTCAGGTCAGCTTTGTCTACTTCGCCAACGCGGTCAGTTTGTGGGTTTGATATCTGACTATATGTGGGGCCCTTTCTGTGTCGTACCCCGCTGACAACTCTCTATGCATCCAGCAGAGCGTCTCGATTCCCAACTCGGCAAGGCGGAGGCGGCAAATCTCAGTAATAGGAATGACGTGGTGAACTAGAAAATGGAGCTGCGAAATGATTATTGGAGTCCGGATATCGGGACATCTGGGAGGGCTTCGTCGGGGGCAGTCATTTCTAGTGTTCCGCCGGGATGGGCCTAACGCCAACAGTGGTGCGCTATTCCTTACGTACGTCTGCAGAAAGCGCCTCTTCAACCGTTTTTGGTTTTGATACTAATCGTGTGAGTATTAACAGCGTCTCTGAGGACGTGAGTGACATTCATTTCTTAACTTTCCTAACTTGGACGTGCACACCCTCTCCTAACGGGCCCAGTACGCAGAATGTTTGTGATGGTTACACCATCTCTCGAAATTGCTACAATCTTGGCCGGTGAGTGATAAGATGGGATGGAACATCCCACCCATGGCAGGGCTGACGGTGCTATTCTGTGTTCAGTGATGGCTTTGAGGAGGGTACACCTGGTTTGAAGTATAGAGGCGTCAAATACAAGACTACTGTTCAGAGCATTTCTGGCATGATTCTACCTATCTCCATGGGTATCAATCATCCTGAGTGGACGCAGCCTCGTCTCACGCGTAGTATTATTCACTAGGCTATGGGATAAACATATAAACTGACGGTATTGTGACACCTTACGGTCACGACCATGAAATGCCTGAGAGCATGTGGGCAAAAGTTCCCTACCATAGTGTTGAGTCCCCCATCTGTGACATAGCGTTTTCGCGAGTCCCTGGCACCGGTATGAGTTTGTACTCTACGCCCCTCGCTTGCATATGCTTCCATGCAGCGGGATGTAATCTGAATGTGGGAATTCTGGAGCCTGCGGCGCTATGCGATGAGAAGAATGTGAATTCCGAGGGCAATTTCCTGGACGCTTCTGGGCCTTTCTGTCTGGTAATCTGAGAAGAGCCCATATCCGTGCCGTACTGTTGTCGAACTTGTGACTCGCTTCCCTCTCGAAACGCAACATTGGTTCGCGTCGTTTGTGCCTTGTTCCGTCTACCACGATGCAGTGCTCCGCACGTGGTTAAGATGTCGTGCTGTGCGTGTACAAGGTTTTCCTGCGTTGTGCACTGCATGACCTCAAGACCGCGTTTGCAAATCTCATGAAAAATGAGTCGCGTTGTTCGTAGCATCATGGCAGTACTAGTACGTAACAGAGCTCTGACTACTTAGGACACGAATACATAAAGTCTTAAACCGCTCTAGGGGGGTCAAGCGGCGGGGGCCCACCGCCGGTGCCTCCCGGAGGGGGGAGAGCGCGACGCGTGCAGGGTAATCTGACTCGGAGCCTGAAGATGAAGAAGATACAGAGCGCAAAACGTTTCAGGCTTGCGAGAATACTGTCACTCGCGCGCTTCAACGCGAGAGGGGATTCGTGGTCCCATCGCCAGGTGGTCAGGATACTCCAAACAGTCAGGCAAGCCACGATGCCCGACATGGCCACGACGGAGATACGTGTATATGTGTTCGAGTGTGCGAAGGATGACAGCAACAGTGCCGCGAAAAACAACACTATCCTGTTCACCACGGCCCGTGGGTGAGAGAGAGATCCGTGAATACTGGTTGGGAGTAACGCCTTGAAGGGTAACGAATGACGTACGACCACATAAGCAATGCCCACGGAAGACTGAAAACAATAGCCATCGATTCATTTCCGAATATTTGCGAGAACGTTGGTATTGGTATGTTGACTAGAACAAAATTAACAAGACACGTATATCAAGAATCATTATTCGCTCACTGAGCTGGTTGAACTTGGCTTCGGTTTAGTACTGGTGTAGCGAACGAGGAGCAGGTCAATCACAATGCTTCCTACACTGGCTACTATCGAGAGGGTGCTCGCAATCTGCGCGGGAGATGTGAAAATAATGACTTGGCTCGGAAATGTTGCAGTGTTGAGATTGGAAAGGATGGTGCCGGGGATGGCAAGGTAGCTCACGGTGACTGAAAGCATCACAGTCGACTGGGGGGAAGTCACGTGAGCTTGACGCTAATGAAAATCAAGCCAAGCTGCCGCATTACCGGGACAAGAATATCTTTCCATTCTTGTAATAGGTCATTCATGAAGCTCTCCCAATCTGGCAAAGTAATGTAACCATCAGTCCACAACATTTCCATATCCTGCAGATAATTGTTGGGTGCAAGGAAAAACAGCAGTGACAGCAATGTGAACCCCAGGGATCTTCCATACAGCCCATGCTTTTGTTGATGATAGACTCTCTGATCACTGCTTAGCCGTGCATGTGGTTGTCCGTGGAAGTCCATGAACCTCCAGTTTGCTAGACATGTGCATGAGTTAACAGAAGAGACTCCTGTGACCGTACTCACCAAATAATGACAGAAATTGCACTGAGAAAGAGACCCAATAAGTCATGGCAGAATTGAGTGTGTAGTGTATACTCACCAATCCCAGCAATATGATATTCCAAACTGGAAGGTGCCTCTGAGCTGTAATGTCAGCGACACATAAGTTCAGTGATGTACATTGGCATACCGTTCGAGTTGTCCTTGGCATTTTTTACAATTTCGATCATCTTCTGCATTTTATCAATGTCGACTGGTAAACTCGGACAGTTTGAAATCATTGAATCTGCAGTATCTTTGTTGGTTTTCACAAAGGACAGCCGCAATCACACAACAATTGAAGCTCACCTGCGCAACCATATGACAACATTCCTATAAGTTTATCACAGACTGAAATAGGAAGTCTGCGGCCCTCAAAAAAAGCTGGATAATGAGACCAGTGGCTCCTAGTAAGACGATATAAATGTTTAAAGCAGGAATCTAGCAGAAGACAGCCGACGTACCAATACAGTGCTTCTAGCCGATGCTCTGAGTACTAAATTAGTGGATACAATGGGCAGGTTGATGAGGACAGGTGTAACGCACTGATATGGGCAGGGGATTCAACCCCGTATACTCTAGATATTATGTCAGCTGCTTCACACGTGTGAAGCCAGAACAGGCATCGAGTCTCCGAGTCGTGGCAGGCATAGTAATAAGACCACTGTTTCCGCCCATCCCCATTAACTTGAATGTCTAGCACCAAGTCATATTCGTTTGATGGGATGGTTAGTTGGTCTGCAATCAGAATTTTCTGCAGGCAGTAATAGAATTCTTCGATTTCTTCCCTGAATTCGCGATTGTGCATGTCCGTGTCGGTAAACAACCTCTTCCATCGCACATTAGTTGTGACTGATGTTCTTCAAGGTCACCGATACACGTACCCTGTCACGGTCGAAAAAATAGCGTGCACCCTTCGGATGAGTCTTCGGTATCCAAGGACGACAGTCTTCACTGCGCTGGCCTTGAACAGAATGGCTCTGTTCCTGGAGACTAGAGGAATTTGTATTAGAGCATATCATTCAATTTCAAACATACTAGGGGAGTGCTATTGTTAAAGGTTCAATTTTGTAGGATTTTGTCGGCTTTTTGCGTCTGCCAACAGATGTAAGTCTGTAATACCTGTAAAGTGCTATTCACTTGCATTGTAATACCCTTTTTATATCGTGGGACTTCCTCTGAAGTCATGAGTCGCAGAATCTTACCTCGAGGTAACCGGGGGTCAGACACCACGCGGGGATCTGAGGGTGGACGTCGGGGTGATCCAGCCGCCGCGGCGTCACGTGGTTCCGTTGTCATTACCCCTGCCCGTGGATCACGGACCTTCACAACCGCACTCGTCAAAGATGGCGGAATTGCAGGACGGTTTGGGAGAATAGTTCTGTTATCTACATGCGTGTCAAACAATATATTACTGGTATCAATGTCAGGGCGAGTGTACTGACCTAAGCCACCTGCAGAGGAAGACCTGGACCGTCGCCCCGTTGATCGTGATGTGTCCTGTCCTCGTTCACGATAAGCTGCCCTGGCAAGTCGCGATGGATGATACACTGGGGGATACAATGACACGGGTGGTATTGCTGCTGCTGGTTGCCTCGTCCTCCCACGACCAGGATCCCGGGGGCCAGGGCCCCTCGCCGATGTCGGAACAGTACTGCAGGCCACTAGATTTTCTCTCGAGCCAGCTGAATCGCGCGATACTGTGCGGGAACTTGCCCTGGCGCAAGGAGACGGAGGTGCAGTTGGTGTGGACTTCCGCCGAGCCGTACCCGATTCTCCGTGCCATGGACGCCGCAATTTGCGACCAAGGAAGGCTAAAAACAACACGAAACGCCATGAAAAACGCTTTATATAATTCCCTGAAGAGTATAATTTGTGAAGAAAAGCGAGAAGGACTTTGAGTACAGAAGCCATGCAACCCGAGGAGAGCTCACGCAGAGAAGCCCGACGTCCTGACAATGTTTTTTGGCTTGTTTATAAGACATGTCGGCAGAACGCAGACTATGTGACAGCCTGAGATATCTGTGCCAGTTTGGGCGGCACGCCATACATAGGGACAGGGAGAATTTCTGCATTTGTAAGGCGTAGCATGTAAGTCACTGAAAATACAAAGCCGCGCCCGGCCCGGAAGGCAAAAGCCGATAAGTAGAGATGTATGGAGTAAAGTAAGAATACGCGGAAGGTTTTCCCTGGTCTGCTTTTCCTGATCTGCATACGCAGAGCCAGACGGCCCATAGACCTTACCCAAAGTCCTCAGGGGGATGATTTCTTATCCTCAGCTTCATGCACGCCTGGGAGTCTTGGATAAACTTTGCCCAGAGCTGCACTGCCGGCTTTGGAGCCAAAGATCGAAGAGAGTGTGTGGGACTGGGAAAGGCTGGAGAGGTGGGCGAGCCGGGCCGCACGGGGCAGTCCAGAATGACACGCCGAACTGTTCGAGGGGGGTCGCCACGGGGGCAGGAATGAGGATTGTTGGAGTCAGGGCAGTGCCTGACAGAGTATTCGCTAGTGAAGGCATGGCCGGTTAAAAGATGGATAGTGGTGGTGAAAACTGGCCGCTTGGCGTTTTTAAGCCCACAAGTAAACTCAGGGAGCTTACCAGTTGGAGGTGAGTGGAGAGCCAGGTACACTGGAGAGCGACGGGTAGATGAGTGCCAGCTGTGTTTCCAGAGCGAGACAACTTCCCGAGATTTCAAACGTTGGTGGCCCAAAGGTGTGAGGTTCCGGAAAATTAGGTGGCAAATGGCGGGCAATGGCAGCATGGGTAAGAGTTTTGACGCGGCGAATGGGGACGAGGCGATTGGAATCAGGACACCACCTGATTTCAACTGTTAGTGTCCTTTGAAGAGAAAGAAGAGTGTTAAGAGTGGAACAGGTCTCAAGAGCAAAGCGTTGGCCCGTATGGGGCCGGTCCGAAGCACGGGAAATGGAAAGAGCATTAGTAGTAAATAGATGAACATGCCGGGCAGGACATTCCGTGAGAAGGAGCTGAGCTAATGAAAGACCCGACGCAAGAGCGGCAAGGTCAGCATCAACATCTGCAACTATAGCAGTCTCCCTCACCACCCCGTTCTGTGTGGACTCTTCTCAACGCTACGCAGGTAAACCACAGCAACTCCTACAGAAAGAGGTAGGTCACGCCCTTGATTGAGTGCTGAGCCACGGCAGAAGATGTAGAGGTGATCGGACTGCGTATTGGAGAGGAGACGGGTGATACGGTTGGACTGGTGGCGACAGGCTTCACCATGATAGGTGGAGTCGTCGGTGACAAGGCGAACAAGTAAGAGTGCGCTGCCAGCGGCAAAGCATAGAAGCAGAGCCGATTGGCATGAACAGGAACCAACCGGCAAGGCGTAAGCAGGCGCCAAAGGCTAGTGGGATGTAATTACGGTATGGCGGGGGTGTGACAAGGTACTCCAAGGTGTGCCTAACCGCTCAAGGACTGGAGACTGATGAGGTAGCCAGTAAAGACGGAGAGCTGCATTCATAGAAAGTTTGCAAAGTCGGATGTCAAGGGGGAAGATGGCAAGAAGTTGGTGTAATGGTTCTGTTGGTATAGTATGGAAAGCATCAGGGGTAATTCTGAGCGTTAGAGGTTATCACACGGAAGAATTGTTTGGCGGGCACCCCCTGTCATTCCCTGTGTGATAACCTCTAATGCTCAGAAGGGAAGTTTAGGGCGCAGGGCCCATAACCTTGAGCATTAGAGGTTATCACACAGGGAATGACGGGGGTGCCCGCCGAACAATTCTTCTGTTCGCTACTCTACTATCGTCCCTAAGTACTACGGCTGTATGCTACTGTTTATCGCTCTCGATCTTATCCGCAATCTAAAACAGATCTCATCACCCCTTGATGTCTCATTAAGACATCCTGAGTCAACTAATACCGATCTGGCTAGTGCCGGATTGGTCCTACCCCAACAGTAATGCATACAGCAATATTTTGGGCTACATGAAGCTTAGATTAGAGAGAGAGAGCGGGGTCGAGAGAAAGACCGGAAAAGCGGACCGGAAGCTGTCGAGGACATTTGGTCTTGTTTGGCCGCTACCATCAAGCCCTTCACTGGCGTCACTATCAACACAAGCACGACGACAACGACGGCAGCAGATCCGGTGGGCCATTTCTCCCTTCCATTCTGTGCCATCATACATGTAGGATGGAATTGAGTATGCTTTGGGGGGGCAGGGAGATCAGAAAAAGAAATATGCAGGCGCCAAATACAAGACTACCACTCAGGGCGTCTCTGGCATGATTCTACCCAGCTCCATGGGTATCAATCGTCGTGAGTAGACTGAGCCTCACCTCACGCGCGTAGTACTTATTCACTGGGCTATGGGATAGGCGTACAAATGACGATATTGTGACGCTTCCTAACACACAGCATTGAGCCCCCGTCGGTCATATAGCGTTTTCGCGAGTTCCTAGAACCGGAATTAGTTTGTACTCCACACCCCTTGCTTTGTATAGTATACTGCCACGCGGTGGATAAATCTGTATGTGGGAAATGTCCGTGGAATTCACGCGCATGCCACGCTGTGGGATGAGTGGCATGTGTATTTCAACGGCAATTTCCCGGAGGCTTCCAGCTATTCAGATGCAGGTGCTCTAAGACGCAGCGTTTACGGTGCGGATACAATTTAATGTAGTCGCTTATATCTGTTCAGTCCTATTGAACATTGAACAGCCCTTGAGTCTATGACAGGCTCCCCTCTCGAAACGCGACGTTGGTCCACGTTGCTTGCGTCTTCTTCCGTGTACCACGATGTAGGTCTTCGGACGTGGTCAAGACGTTGTGTTGTGTGTAGGAGGTTTTCCTGCCTGCATCACCTCGGGACCGTGTTTGCAAATCTCATGAAAATAAGTGTCGCCTTAATCATAGCATAATGGCAAAACACGGACGTAACAGGAATCTACGCCTACATACATACAAATACAAGAAGCCATAAATCGCAGCTCTATCATGGCGCAGGGTCATCGGGTGCAAACGACCAATACCTGCCAGCTCTGGAGAGTGCGATGCGCGCGGGGTAATCTGGGCCCGAGGATGCTGAGTACAAAACGTTTCACCTTGCGAGAATTCTGTCACCCGCGCGCTTCAAAACAAAAACGTATTTGTGGTACAACACTTCTCAATCATTCTTCGATCGCCAGGCGGTCAGAATACTCCAAACGGTCAGGCAAGCCACGATGCCCGACATGGCCAAGACGGAGATACGTGTAGGTGCGTTCGAGTGTGTGAAGGATGACAGCAACAGCGCAACGAAAAACGACACCATCCTGTTCACCACGGCCCGTGGGTGAGAGAGAGATCCATGAATACTGGTTGGGAGTAACGCCTTGAAGGGTAACGAATGACGTACGACCACATAAGCAATGCCCACGGAAGACTGAAAACAATAGCCATCGATTCATAACCGAATATTCTGCGAGAACGTTGGTATTGATATTTCGACTAGAAAATTAACTAGGCACGTATATCAAGGGTCATTATTCGCTCACGGAGCTGGCTGAACTCTTCGGTTTAATACTGGTGTAGCGAACGAGGAGCAGGTCAATCACAATGCTTCCTACACTGGCTACTATCGAAATGGTGCTCGCAATCTGCGCGGGAGATGTGAAAATAACGACTTGGCTCGGAATTGTTACATTGTTGAGATTGGAAAGGATGGTGCCGGGGATGGTAAGGTAGCTGACAGTGACTGAAAGCATCACCGTCGACTGGGGGGAAGTCACGTGAGCCTGACGCTGATGCAAAAATCTGGTCAAGCCAAAAGCTGCCAGTGCATTACCGGGACGAGAATATCTGTCCATTCTTGTATCAGGTTGTTCATGAAGCTCTCCCATTCTTGCAAAATAATGTAGCCATCAGTCCACAATACTTCCATATCCTTCAGATAATTGTTGGGCGCAAGGAAAAGCAGCGGCGACAGCAATGTGAAACCCAAGGATCTTCCATGCTTTGGTTCAAGTTCATGATACACTGTCTGATCACTTCTTAGCCGTGCATGAGGTTGTCCGTGGAAGTCCATGAACCTCCAGTTTGCTAGACATGTGCATGAGTTAACAGATGAGACTCCCCTGTGACCGTGGGCTCACCAAATAACGAGAGAAATCGCACTGAGAAATAGACCTAATAAGTCATGGCAAAATTGAGTGTGCAGTGTATACTCACCAATCCCTGCAACATGATATTCCGAGTCCAAATAGGAATTTGTGTCATCGTCATCACCCTGACGTGCCTCTGAGCTTAATGTCAGCGACGCATAGTAAGTTCAGTGATGTACATCGGCATACCCTTGGCATTTTTTACGATTTCAATCATCTTCTGCATTCTATCAATGTCGAGTGGTAAAGTTGGATTGTTTGAAATGAGTGAATCTGCGGTATCTTTGTTGGTTTTCACAAAGGACAGCTGCAGTCACACAACAACTGAACCTCACCCGTGCAACCAGATGACAACATTCCTATAAGTTCATCGCAGACTGAAACAGGAAGTCTGCGGTCCCCAAAAAAAGCTGGATAATGAGACCAGTGGCTCCTAGCAAGACGATATCAATGTTTAAAGCAGGAATCTAGCAGAAGACAGCCGACGTACCAATACAGTGCTTCTAGCCGATGCTCTGAGTACTAAATTAGTGGATATAACGGGCAAGTTGATGAGGACAGGTATAACCACTGATATGGGCAGGGGATTTAACCCCGTATACTCCAGATATCAGCATGTTGGTTGCTTCATACGTGTGAAGCCAGAACAGGCATCGAGTCTCGTGGCAGGCGTAGTAATAAGACCACCGGTTCTGCCCATGCCCAGTAGGCATAGTAACGTCTAGCACCAAGTCATAGTTATTTGATGGGATGGTTAGTTGGCCTACACACAGAATATTCTGCAGGTAGTGATAGAATTTTTCTATTTCTTTCCTGAATAAGGAGTTGTGCATGTCCGTGTCGGTAAACAACCTCTTTCATCGCATATTAGTTGTGACTGGTGTTCTTCAAGGTCACCGACACACGTACCCTGTCACGGTCGAAAAAATAGCGCGCACCCTTCGGATGGGTAGCCGGTATCCAGGGACTACAGTCTTCACTAAGTGGGCCTTGACCAGCAAGGCTCTGTTCCTGGAAGCTAGAGGAATTTGTATTAGAACATATCATTCAAGTTCAAACATACTAGGGGAATGTTGTTGTTAAAGGTTTAATTTGGTAGGACGCCGGCTTTGTAGATCTGCCAACAGGTGTAAGTTTGTGATATCTGTATAGTGCTACTCACTTGCATTTTAATATTCTTTGTATATCGTGAAACTTCCTCTGAAGTCATGGGTCGTGGAACCCTACCTCCTGGTTGACGTTGGGGTGGTTTTTCCACCGGTATGGCGTGGAATTCTTCGTACATTGGTTGGCCATGGGTGTCCACAGCCAATTCCATGATCCGAGCTGACGGCGCGGCGCGGATTTCTTCGTACATTGGTCGGTCATGGGTGTCCACGACCAACCGAGCCGTACGTGGCGGAGTTTCAGGACCGGGTGCCAGTGAGGGAATAGTTCTATGGTCTACATGCGTGTAGAACAATATATTACTGGTATCAATGTCAGGGCGAGTGTACTGACCTATGCCACCTGCAGAGGAAGACCTGGACCGTCGCCCCATTGACCGCGATGTGTCCCGTCCTCGTCCAGGTTCACGATGAGCTGCCCTGGCAAATCGCGATGGCTGATCACTGGGGAATGCAACGACACGGGTGGTGTTGCTGCTGCTGGTTGCCTCGTCCTCCCACGACTAGGATCCTGGAGGCCAGGGCCCCACGCCGATGTCGGAACAGTACTACAGGCCACTATAGTTTCTCTCAAGCCCACTGAATCGCGCGACGCTGTGCGGGAACTTGCCCTGGCACAAGGAGATTGAGGTTCAGTTGGTGTGGGCTTCCGCCGAGCCGTACCCGATTCTCCGTGCCACAGGCGCCGCAATTTGCGACCAAAGAAGGCTAAAAACAACACCAAGCGCCGTGAAAAACGCTTGATGTAATTCCCTGAAGAGTATAATTTGTGAAGGAAACCGAGAAGAACTTTGAGTACAAAAGCCATGCAACCGGAGAATCGCTTACACAGAGAAGAAGCCCAACGCCATACATAGAGAGTGTGAGAATTTCTGCATTTGTAAGGCGTAGCATGTACAGTACACTAAATACAAAGACGCGCCCGGCCCGGAAGGCAAAAGCCAATAGGTAGAGATGTATGGAGTTAAGGATACGTGGAAGGTAAATTTTCCTGGTCTGCTTTTCCTGATCTGCATACGGAGGGCCAGACGGCCCATAGACCATACCCAGAGTCCCCAGGGGATGACCCCTCATCCCCGGTCCCATGCACGCCCGTGGGTCTTGGATAAACTTGCCCAGAGTTGCACTGCCGGCTTTGAAGCCAATGACGGAAGAGAATGTGTGGGACTGGGAAAGGCTGGAGAGGTGGACGAGCCGGGCCCCATGGTGGAGGTGGCCGTCGAGAATGACATGCCGAACTGTTTGAAGGGGCTCACCAGAAGGGCAGGAATGAGAATTGTTGGAGTCAGGGCAATGCCAGGCAGAGCATTCGCCAGTGAAGGCATGGCCGGTTAAAAGATGAATAGCAGTGGTGAAAACCGGCCGCTTGGTGTTTTAAGCCCGCAAGTAAACTCAGGGAGCCTACCATTTGGGGGTGCGTGGAGAGCCAGGTACACTGGCGAGTGACGGGTAGACGAGTGCCAGTGCCGTTACCAGAGCGAGACAGCTCCTTCCTGAGACTTCAAACGTTGCTCAAAGGTGTGAGGTTCCGAAAAATTGGGCGGGCAATGGCAACATGGGCAAGAGTTTTGACGCGGCGAATGGGGGCGAGGCGATTGGAATCAGGACACCACCTGATTTCAATGGTCAACGTCCTGTGAACAGAAAGAAGAGAGACAAGAGTGGAACAGGTCTCAAGAGCAAAGCGTTGGCCCGTATGAGACCGCTGGTCCAAAGTACGGGAAATGGAAAGAGCATTAGTAGTAACGAGATGAAAATGCCGGGCAGGACATTCCGTGAGAAGGAGCTGAGCTAATGAAAGACCCGACGCAAGAGCGGCAAGGTCAGCATCTACAACTGTAGCAGCCTCCCCCACCACTCTGCGTGATTCTTCTCAACACCACGCTGGTAAACCACAGCAACTCCTACAGAAAGAGGTAGGTCACGCCCTTGATTGGGTGCTGAGCCACGGCAGAAGATGTAGAAGTGATCGGACTGCGTGTTGGAGAGGAGACGGGTCATCCAGTTGGACTGGTGGGGATAGGTTTCACCATAATAGGTGGAGTCGTCGGTGACAAGGCGATGTCCCCAAGTAAGAGTGCGCTGCTGGCGGCAGAGCATACGGGCGGAGCCGATCGGTATCAACAGGAACCAGACCGGCAAGGCGTAGGCAGGCGTCAAAGGCTAGTGTGGATGCAGTTACAGTATAGCGGTGGTGTGACAAGAAGTGGAAGACCCCCTTCCAGACAGGTACGCCAAGGTGTGCCTAACCGCTCAAGGACCGGAGACTCACGAGGTAGACCGTAGCCGGTAAAGATGGAGGGCTGCATTCATAGAAAGTTTGCGAAGTTTGACGTCAAGGGGGAAGATGGCAAGAAGTTGGTGTAAGGGTTCTGTTGGTGTAGTACGGAAAGCACCAGAAATCATGCGTACAGCAATATCGAGGTAAAGACCGGAAAAACGGACCGGAAGCTGTCGAGGACATTTGGTCTTGTTTGGCCGCTACCATCTCAGCAAGCCCTTCATCACTATCAACAAAAGCACGACGACTGACGACAACGACGGCAGCAAGTCCGGTGAGTCATTTCTCTCTTTCGTTTTGTGCCCACCATACATGTAGGATGGAATTGGGTACTCTTTGAGAAGGCAGGAAGATCAGAAAGTGGTGGATGCAAGGCCCAAGATGTGGATGCAGATACTGACGAACGCACACTTGCAGGCCCACCACATCCCAACAAAAAGTACAAAACCTCGTCATGTCCGTCCTCCACAAGATCCTTCGTACGGCGAACGCGCCGACCACCCCACCCGATGAGACCGAGACGGCCGTCGCGCAGGCGCTGCTCGATCTCGAGAGTAGCGTGCCCGACCTCAAGACGGAGCTGCGCCCCCTGCAGATCTCAGCTGCACGCGAGGTCGATGTGCGCGGGGGGAAAAAGGCGATCGTGGTGTTTGTGCCCGTTCCGCAGTTGAAGGCCTTCCACAAGGTCCAGGCGAGGTGTGTCTTTTGTTTCGCTTGTCCCTGCAAGTGCTGTGTCGAGGCCCGCCCGGGAGTGGGGTTGTGGCACGGCAGGGGCAGGGCACAGCCTATCGATCGCCGGCATACAGTCGCTAACTCACGCCGGTCGTCTGCTGCTGCATCATTTTTGCACCATTTTAGGCTTACTCGCGAGCTGGAGAAGAAATTTTCGGACCGTCATGTTGTGTTTGTGGCGCAGCGCCGGATGCTCCGCAAGCCTACGCGCACCTCGCGGGTCAAGCAAAAGCGACCGCGTAGCCGGACTCTGACTAACGTACATGAGAAGATCCTCGAGGATCTCGTGTTTCCGACGGAGATCGTCGGTAAGCGCACGCGCGTGAACCAAGATGGGTCGAAACTGCTCAAAGTGTGCGTGCCCGCGGATCCGTTTTCCTTGCTTCCCTTCCGTTCCAGCTGTCGTTCCTTTCCCTTTTCCCTGTCCCAATTTTGGTGTCTTCGGGGCATATGGTAACGGAGTGGCGCTAACTCCACATTTATTTTTGGAATTGTGTACAGGTTTTTGGACGCCAAGGACTCCACATCACTCGAGTACAAGCTTGACTCGTTTTCGTCCGTGTATCGCCGATTGACTGGGAAAGACGTAGTGTTTGAGTTCCCTGTGCAGGCAGCACAAGAGTGAGGGGAGGTGTCGATAGTTTAGGAGATGTCAGACTTTCACTCGCAGAATCCGATGGGGATTGATATCATTCATGAGGATACAGTAAGAGGGTGCGCTAAGCTGTTGTAGGGAAGAAGAAGGGGAAATCGGAGAGACGAAATGGGGAATATGCACGTGAATGGTTCAGAGTTGGGCGGCGCCGTGAACCCGGAAATGGAAGTGTCATTTTGTTCCTTCCTTCAATTTCTTGTCTCTCGTTTGGTCCTCTTCTCTGCCGCGGGTGCCTTTCCTCTCCTCTCCTCTTTATCTTCCCTCCCCTTCTCCCTCCCTTCACCTACTCATTCTCGTCCTCTCTGCGCTACTTTTGCGCGTCCCCTCCTTTCCACGTGAACCACGCGATGTCCACCTATCCTCGCATGGATCCGTACAGGAGGTCTAGGTACGAGCTCGGTATCGATGCCAAAGTCGTGGTCATGGGCAACAGCGGTAAACCTCCCCTCATTCCCCACATTATCAACCTCCCTAATTATCCACTATTCCCTTCCTCTTAACAAGGCGTAGGCAAGACCAGCCTCCTTCAACGATACACTCAAAACAAGTTCGACCCAAAGAACACAACATCTACAACTGGGGCTTTCTTCGTCGCAAAGAAAGTGACCGTAAATGGCGTAAAAGTGCGCCTCCAGCTTTGGGACACTGCCGGCCAGGAGCGGTTTCGAAGTATGGTCCGTACCCAACGGCTCCGTTAATCGCAATTTACGCTCATTTAGCGCCCTCACACGCCCATCCACGCCATCGACACAGGCACCTATGTATTATCGCGGCGCAAACGCCGCACTCCTGTTGTACGATATCACCAACCAACTCTCGTTCCAGGACGTTCGTGGATGGCTCAAAGGTGAGCCTTTGACGGGCTCCCGTATTAATTTGCACAGAAACCCATCGCAGCTGATCAATTCCCTTTTGGCGCCCTGCAGAACTCAAGAAGAACTGTCCCACAGACCTGATCACATATATCGTAGGCTCCAAGGCGGACCTTTCCCACCTTCGACAGGTATCGTCAGATCTCGCGCGTCTTTCCCTCCATCAATGGTTCCCACCACCCCGGCCACCCCCGCCCCCTCCCCCTCCGCCACAGCCGTCGTCGGCATTCTCCTATATCCGCCCTCGCTTCACTTCTTTTACCTCTATCAGATCAGCACCACTGACCGTGTCGTCCCCTTCCAAGCCATCACCAACGGGGTCACATTCTAGCAGCTTGGATACGCCCCCGAGCCGCAACGGAGGCGCGCTGCGAAGGGCTCAGACGGGCATCGCGCCGCGGAGCAACAGTCCTTGGACAGAGGCACCAGACCACGAGAGCGGTAGTGGAGGCGATGAATACCACGAAGATGAGCTAGACGAACGCGAGTGGGGCCTCGAAAAGGGCATGGAACTCTTTGAGGTCTCTGCCAAAGACGATGTGGGTACGTCATTTTTTCTCTTTCTCTTCAGTGAGACGTTTCAATCGCTAAATGCTTCGTGTCATCACCAGGCATCTCACAGCTGTTTGACGCACTGATCTTGGCAATCATCGAAAAGAAGGACTTGATCGAACAGGAGAACGAGCTCAAGCAACGGGACAGCGTGATGCTGTCTTCGGTCACGACTCCCACGTGGGCAGCTCAGGCCGACGAGGAGGAAGCACGAGAGAAGGAGGCCGCACGGTCACACGCAGCCCGGAGCTGCTGTCAAACGTAGCGTTGGTCCTACTTTGCGCTTCTTTGCTAAATGTGTTGGCTCGTGCCCGTACATGCGCTGCTTGCACCCCTCGCGATTCCTCATCTCCTTTCCCTTTTAGCTTTTGAGTATCCCTCCCTCTCTCACTGTCTTCGTCTACTACTCGACTCTTTGGAGAATCCGATAAGATCCTATCGTTGGGTCCGGCATCCTAGGCACTCTTTCTCCGTTTTCTATTCCCGTATATGCCCCGCGGCACGTCTATCCGCCGCCGTTTATGCCCTCGCCTCCTCGCTCCCACCCAAACACTTTCCCTCCCACAGATCATAACACGCTACCTGACACCCACGTTGCATCATCTCTTCTCGATTTCTTATGATGACCCTCAGTTTCCCTCACTCATGCCCATGTTGATCAACTCCATAAACTGCATCAGTTTTCACTCTTACTTACCTTCCCCCTTTTTCTGTGTTATTACCCTTTTTCCCTTCCCCGTGTGCCTGCCTATCCCCGTCTATATTCTGTCTAGTTCTAGCCCTTCAAACTAACCTGTCTGAGACCATCTCACATTCTGTCCCATATTCTATATCCCATTCCCTTCTTCTGCCCGCCTCGGTCGTGCCAAGCCCCTCATCATCAAGTCTGGTGGATTCATTATCCCAATTCGTCAATCCTCTTTCCCTTCCCCTCCTTCGGCCGCCGACACCACCGATATAATCTAGTGATCCAATCGTACTTTCTCTATATCCCCTTGTCCATACGAACTCACATTAGTTGCTCTATCCACGGTACGGCGTCTCTATCTTAACCCTTTCAACTCTCCTTTCCGACACTCCTGTGGCATTTCTTGAATAAACCACCATATCCTAGTCCATTGAATGGCCACTACCACACACTGTCCGTTGCTTTTTACCCCTAACTATCGTACAAAACGGTGCAACCCCAATTTTCCCTCTGCTCTGTCCCTGTCCGCGCCTAGCTTGCTCGTTTCATCTCCTTTTAGCCTGTGGGGAATGGAGGTGTCGAAAAAAGGAGTACTATTAATCTCATTTGGGCCGTCGTTTGACGCGGGCGCACGGCATCGATCACAACGGCAGCGGCGTGATGTGACCATAACATAAACAGCGTGCTCAGGAGAGTAAGCATACAGTTTTTTGACGCCTGGGGAGAGATAACCGGTTGGTTGGAAATATCGAGCGCCTACAGTGAGGGCGAGCGAAGAACGAAGAACGATTTAGAAGCTGGCTGTGCTGTCGGGGCAATCACGGGTTCCCCGACGCGGTCCAGTAACGGTAACGGTCTCAGGGTTTCGCCTCCTCGGGCCCGTCGGCCGGACTATAAGAGTTACCAAGGTTCCAAAGTTTCGGAATGAGCGCGGCGCGCCCGACTGGGGACGAAGAGAGGAAGAAGAGGTAAAGGAAAGGAGGTAAACAAAAGAAGGAAAAAAGACAAGAAAATATTTCTGCGCGCGGCGCCGCGCGCGACAAAGCGAAGCTTTACACGTCTCTTATCTTATCAGGGAGAGCAAGCTAATAGCTAATGTTGGTATAGCGGCGCTCTGAGTTTGTTTTTTGCTTTTTTTGATCCGGTGCTGCGCCGGGAGGTTCAGATTTTTTTTTTTTTTTGCACACTTGTTGCTCTGTGTGTGTAGAGCCTGAGAGGGGGGGAACCAGTCGCAGCCAGCGCCGTTGATCATGCGTACTGTACACCTGATAACTTAGGTGGATATATGCCAAGCCGATTTTTTGTTGAGCTGATCCCCAGTGTTTTTCAAATTCTGTAGGCGGGAAGTGGAGCGAGTCGGGTGTCGGGTCGTGGACCGGGTATTGTCATTTCGCTTACCCGGATATGCGCTACAGGAGGAGGTAAGTACTCGCGGTTCGGTGTCTTTGCTTCGTCTGGGTTCTCACAATAAAGGGTCACCGCCGCGTGACTGTATACATACGGTACGTGTGTTCAACTGCGGTGCAAAAGAAACACCGAGTGCACGTGGTGAGCTTTACAGTAACCCGGATTCAATTGCCAAGTCCCAAGTCCCAAGAGTCTACATACCCTCCTTCTGAGTTTGTTCTGATAACATAGAGTTCCCGTAGCCAAGGAAAGAAGAAGTGCGTTGCGTTGCAACTCTTGGGACTGCTTCTATAGTTAGTAGTCGTCGGTGCCGGCTCAGGCTTACCTGCCGGGTTGCTCCACAGTGTCCAGGGGACCTGTAGGCGATTGTGGGGTTCGGCTAACGGCAAAGGGATCTGAGTCCGAGGCTGATCTAGGCGTTATCTCTCAGCCGGAAGTCACGCTGTACGTTGGGTGCAATGCTTCAAGGAAACTTTTTGACAGTCGAGTTCACAGACCGAAGCGCTGGATGAGTGATGTCAAGTATGTCGAAAGCAAGGCTTGAATCCTACACGGGACCTTCTTCGTCCGTATGGTACTGTATGTGTAAGTCAGAATCGATCACCGCAGCCTATGGCATAATGATGAGAGCAGCTGGCGTGATTTGGTTCTGGCGCTCGAGATCCGAAAACCAAGATTCATCTCGATCACGACATTTGCTCACTGTTCCGTTGTTTTCCGGAGTTACCCACGGACGTCGTACTTATTCTAGAATTGTCGGGAGCGTAATGGAATGTCTGTGTCAGGTCTGGCGTCCCCGGGAAACATCCTCCTCCTCGATTTCATATACCAAGTTGCTGCGGCACCGATGGGAATCGATTAATTGATTGATCGATGACAAGGTACGCGTGGCAAGGAGCAAATGGCCACGTGGTGCGCGGTTCCCCTTACGCCATGCCACTTGTTCTCATTCTTGCTTTGCTTGGTGTCCCCCCTCCGCTTCCCTCTCCCTTCCCAATCCCAATCTTTACTCACACACAACTTCATCGGTGTCACCCTAAATGGTCCGCCACGCCGCAGAGGCGACTACGACGCTCAAGGATGCACACGGGGCATCACTGCCCATCACGACCGTGGCCACGACGACGACCGACGATGCTACTGCCGCTGCTGCTGAGACTTGCCGCCCCGAACACGGCTTCCACGCTTTCGATGGGCTCTATTGCGCGGCCCGTCAAGCCACTCTTCCCGGACGACAAATATGCGTACCCCACTCTGTTGCGTTGCGAGGGGGAGTTTTTGTTATCATTAATACCAGCCCACTCTTCGTCACGTGGAACGCGCGTCGACGTAATAGCAGTGGTAGTATTGTAATCCTACCGGGAACTTAACGTAACCGTCACACAGTAGTGGCTCAAGGCAGCAGGACACGCTCACAGTCCCAACCACGAGAACCAGAACCCCTACGATGCGCCAACACAAGCTCGGGAGGCAACGCCTCCCGAGCTTTATTTATTTATTTATTTATTGTACTTAGATCAAAGTACGCGCGCCCTACAAAAACACTAAAAGAAAGCGAAGGAAGTATTCCTTACACCGTGACCGTCTCCTGCACGACGCGCCCATCAAGCCCCTCCTGTGGCACGCTCTTCAAGTTCCAGTCGTAAACCTGGTCGCCAAACACGAGGCCGTAGTTCACGGTCAGGTCGATGCGTGGGTCTGCACCGGGCGGGACGTACCCACCCGTCTCGAGCACGCCCACACGCGGCGACCACGAGCCCCGCTGTGCCGCCCCCAACCACGACGTAGGCCTGGATTTCACACACTGTACCCGTACCGTAAGACACCGTACTCGCAGGTATTTGTTGAAAAAAGACTTGTGATTGATATATTGAACTACATCTACTTGACAATCTCAATGTCCGACAACTCCCTCTTCCTCTTACAACTAGGTCTCCCACCACATAGTATTCCAGATCGTACGTAGCTTCATCCACGTGTACTGTATGGCCTGGCGTCGGGCACAATATTCGCCGCGCCAAGAAGAGCCATCGTCAGATTGCCCTCGTCCAGAGCAGCACAGGGCCCGCAGGGCCGTGGCGGTCACGTGCATGGGGCTCAGCGCGCGCCGCACGAGCGGTGTCTGACCCGTTATCGGTCATCGAGAAAGTCCTGGGGATTTGTCTTACATACAGATACTGTTGATACCGCGATGTCGAGTCCTGGAGCCTGGAAAACACTGTACTGGTCATCGCAGAATGATGTGCAATGAAGGTGAACGGCGCAACTCTGCCAGAGAGGGGTCGGGAGAATCAAAGTAGAACGAGGCTGCGGGCGCGGGGACATCGAATGGCACCACTTCTTGTGCGCCCGTGGTACGCGCCCTGCATCGTGATGATGTTCTGCTTGCGCGTGATGTCACGCACATCTTGAGTGCAGTCTCGACTACCTCTGAACCCGAATTTGTGAAAAAAAAAATAGGGCGAGCGAAGGGTGAGGCAGGATGGGGAGCAAACGTTCAATGAGGCGCAGGCAGGTATGGCTCGTGGTACGTCATGGTGCACTGCCCTGAGCTTAGAGTCGCCAAAAAGGTATGAAAGGGGAGTATAGCATTACTGCCAGACGACAGGAGCAAACTTTCTCTGAAACTTTCTCTGGACGCACCCAAGTTCGTGACATGATTGTCACACGTAGTAAAATTCAGCACCTTCCGCCCGCTATGCACGTGACCCTCGAACCCTCAGGCTCACCTTTCTGAATTACAGTATGTCTTCCGTGAATTCTTTAAGCCTCTGGCGACATGGCGTCACCCAAACTCAAAAAGAGCAGCGCTCGGGGGGAGCGCTCGGGGGGAATTGTTACTTGATAGGGGCCGTGGATGTCGCATCTGTTGACGTCATAGGTGTCCAATTCCTGTAACACGGCTCGGGAGGCATTCGCCTCCCGAGCCGTTATTGCCTGCCATTGTTGTCGCTGTCGCTGCCCGTCACGGCGTCGGTGTTGAGCGCGAGGTGGAGGCGGCCGCGCGGAAGGTTTTCCCTGAGAGATCGAAGGAAACCATCGCTGCCGTTGTCGCCCGTTGCCCGTCTGGCTGTCTGTGCCATCAGACTATGGTTTCGCACATGATAGGAAAACCACTGACAGGGCAGCCCGCCCGAAAGAGAACCACCTAATCTGTCCGCTGACAACTCGATTTCCACTGGCAGACCGCAGCATCTACTCCTATTCCCATACAACCTCCCGCTCTGCTCTTCGCACAGCTGTACAACCCTTACAATGCGCCTTTTCCCTTGGCCTGAGCCTAAACCTAATGCCCAGCGCGTGTTTGTTGACCTGATAAAGGAGTCGTCCGGAAAGTTGCTCAACTGGGACCCCGCAGAGCGCATTTGGGTTGGCGTTATGTCCACCCTAATCGTCTATCAGTGTGTCTGACCGTCACCCCCCGCAAAACAGCTCGGTGAATTTGGCAACAAAAAGACAGGAGATTGGAAACCGGAGGGTAGTATCTTCACCCACCCGGACATCGCACCAATCGCTACCAAGTATCTTTGGTTGGTGTCTGTCGAACCAGAGGTGTATGAGATCCGCTCAGACGAGGCAAGGAACACCGAGACAATTAACACCAGTGTCCCGCAGGATGAGTTGCAAGTTTCGCGCATCCGAGTTGCAGACACAGCATTCAACCCCTTGTCTTCAAGCGTCGGTTTCAATTCAATGACAAGGACGGTGCGGTCGTGGTGATGCATAGACCATGGTCGACTTGCATCCCCGAGAAGTTCTTCGACGAAGTCTTCAAGCTCCGCATCCCTGCTCTCAAGAATAAGTCTGTGGTTTATAAAGTTTATAATAGCGACGGGTTCTTCATGTATCTGTCTGACAAAGGCAGGTATTGACACGCTCTTGTCCGTCCTGAGGAGTTAAACGCCGCTCTTTCTCGTAGCGAACGAGCAAGTAACAATTAGCTTGCGTGCGAGAGTAATCCCTCAAGCTACAGGGACCAATTCCCGCCCCTATGTGATGTACAGCTGGCATGCCGAGGGCTGCACTGGCATCGCTTACGAGGCGTACCGACCCTGCGCGTCCTACTCCCCGCTGTTTGGCCCGAGGGATGTTCGGAGGCCTCTGTTGGGGATATGAGATGCACCCGTCGGCTGCTCTCGGAAGGGAACCGTGAGGACTCCTTTCTATCGCTCAACGCAGGCAAAATTCAGGTGGGAGGGAACAGATGTACCGTGGGACGTTCTTGATCATGATGTGTTCTTAATGATGACGATGACTTCTGAGGATGTTCATTTTTCTTTGCTTTCTTGTTCTCTCAATCCATGTTGGACGGTCCTGTGCACGTGGAATGTAACATATTCATCTCGAAGCAATGATATGGGGCCTTTGCTCAATGATTTCAGTTCGGTGTTGGTGTCGTCCCAGAGATGTTGAGGCAGTACGGTAAACTCACACTCAATAAAGCTTATCAGTCCGGTCTGACGTCAAGAGTCTGGGGTGCTCCACGCGATGATGAATGAGCGCAGCTGAAACCTCGTCTAGAGATCTGGCCGTGCCCAGAGCTCGAGACGTGATCATGATGTGCGTCGGGTGTACTGTACTGGACTACTTGCTGCCTCACACTGCTTTGTAAATAATTAGACAAGCAGAAATGCCGTTCAGGACAATCGATCCTTAAAAGAGTACAAGCGAGTGATCCGTCCACCTATTCTTGATGATCTTGATATCCTCGTGCGGCTTATCCGCGGCCTTGTTCGTCTTCACGTTTTCAATCGCATGAGAGAACGTGCTCAAAGTTCGTGTCCTTCTTGTCGAGCCACAGCGTCACGTTCGTGGTGATGAAGAACTGCGACCCACTCGTGTTCGGACTAGCGTTTGCTATGCTCACCGTGTACGGCCTGCAAAGATGACGCGACTCGGAGTGGTGATCAGTTCCATTCTGGCTTCTGGCGCTAAGATACCCCATTCATACATACCGATCGTGCTTCAATTCATCCGAAAACTCGTCTTCGAATTCGTGATCCCAGATGCTCGTCCCGGCAGTACCATTGCTGAGCGGGTCGCCCGTCTGGATCATGAACTTGGCTATGACGTAGTGGAAGAGCACACCGGCGCGGCCCGCTCATCGTGGACTGATTCGTGGTACCCGGCGCTGCGCGCGTGGCCGATAAAGTTTTCGACCACCTTGGGTGCCTGCTACGGGAACAGGCACAGGTGCAACGTCGCCAAGAGTCGTGTAGATCAGTGACTGCCTCAGTCAACTGGAACTGACTGTTGGTCGTCGCATAGAGCGCATCTGGTCTTGCGACAACGACATGCCGACCATGCCTTGGGATGCGACCGAGAAGCAACCTGATATTTGATACCGCAACTCTACCAGCTGACATTCCGCTTTTGCGACCTGAGTCCTTGACTCGGGCGCAGGCCCCTCAATAGTGCGGCCACTACCCCGAGAATAGAACCTGATACCGCAGGAATAGAACAGAGCCATGCAGAAGTGGCGATACACATGCCAGTGGTGTACGTGGCACAGTGATGTGTAGACAGGTACGAAGCAACGGTGAAACATGCCATCGCACAGAAGAAAAGTATACCGCAATGATTTGGATTCCACATTCGAAACAGAGCATAATTCTACATCTACTGATCGTGCGCCGCTTCATCCACGTGTATGGCCCGGCATAGAGCACAATATTCGGGCCCGTGGCGGTGGCGTGCGTGGGGCTCCCCGCGCGCCGCACGAGCGGGTGTCTGACCCGTTGTTGGTCGTCCATGCGTGACTTGCAAAAAAGTTCTGAGGATTTGTCTTACAGTCGTACAGATGCTGTTACTAGTAACACTGCGGTGTCGGGTCCTGGAACCCGGAAGACACTGTATTGGTCACCGCAGAATGATGTGCAGATGAACGTGAACGGCGCAACTCTGCCAGGGAGGAGTTGCCAAGTGGGAGAATCAAAATGGAATGGCGCCGCGGGCGCGGGGACATCGAATCGCGCCACGTCTTGCGATGGACTTGGTGTACTCATGCCCTGATTGAACCGTTAAAAAGGCCAACCCATGCGATGCGGAATCAAGTGAAAACTTTGAAACACTCTAGTGTCACAGTGTCAGCATGCGGGGAGCAGTGCCGAGGCTCTACAGTACCCGCAAAGTTGCACCCGTCGTACGCGCCCTACACCATGATGATGTCCTACTTGCGCCTGATGGCATGCACCATCTTAAGTGCTGTCCCAACCACCCTGGAACCCGAATTTGTGAAAAAGAATGAGTCGAGCGAAGGGTGAGGCAGGAGGTACAGCTCGTGGTACGGAAGGTTGCACTGTCCTGGGCTTGGAGCTGCCAGAAGGGGGAGTATAGCATTACGTGGCCATGTGCAGTACAAGATCCAGATGAAGACTCAGGAGGAAGGGGAAACCTACCAGAAGGTGTCCCTCGGTCGCTGTAGTATAGAACGAACTGGGGGTTGGCTGACAGGAGACGAACGCGTAAATACTGTTCGTCACGTGGTACACGTGCCTCCAGCAACACGTCTCGTGATGTCATAAGATGTCAAAGTCGGACACTCCTCCTCGACGCGAGCGTGGTGTGGGGAAGAAAGGGTGTAGCGCGCAAGAAGGCGCGCCTGTGAGTTCGAGGGAAAGAAGGTATATGAGGAGAAGCGGGCCAGGCGTTGAAGAGGAGTCGCCAAGCCGCAGGTATCAAGAGCGCAGACAGGAGAGGGATAGAAGGAGATGGTGTGGATCAGAACAAGCCGAGACCGAGTCTTCCTAGCACGATAACTTCCGAGCGCATGACGGAACGGTGGCGCGGGTTAGCGTCGAAAGATCGCACAGGTAGATGAAACGGTAAAGAACTCAAGAGAGTTACACAGAGAGAGAAGAGGGAAAAGCATCCGTGAGATGCTTTCTTCCAAAGTTTTTATAGCAAGGCGCGCACAGGTAATTACAAATGAGAAATGAATGTCTGTCGATACAAGAGGGTAAGCAGGCCGGGATGTAACAAACGGGGTAATGCTACTGAGGCCCAAACGCTGCTGGCAATGACGAAGGACGAGGGGATTCAATAAACTGAGACCAAGCCAGAGAAGTAAAGGATATACACGTAAATGAGCTGCCGAAGGGACTGCTGGGCGCGGTTGCTTGACACAGCGAGGGTGACAGCGTTGGCAGGAACAAGGGGGAGCGGGCGAAGAGATTGAGGGCGATGTGGGAGGTGACGTGGACGATTTCGAGTGGGCGCATGGACGGGTGTGGGTGCGGAGTGGTGAGGGGATTTTACTGAATGAGGCTAAGGGGACGGCTAGCTTAAGGGTGAGGACAGAAGGGCGCGTCATGGTGGCAAACCGAGTGATGAGGTAAAGAGGAACAGAAGCGAGGCCGAGAGGACAAGTGACGAGGCAACGAAGGACAGAGGTGAGGACGAGTGGACGAGTGGCGCAAGGACACTAAGAAAGAGAGGTTCAAAGGAACTATGAGGGGAGAAAAGACAGGCGATGTGCGCGTGAATGAGTGTGGAGGATGGAAGATGGACGCGTGGACGAAGGTAGGTGGTGGGAAATACAGGTGGTCGTTGAAGGCTGTTGTGGGTGCGTCGAAGTGCTCATTTCAAGCCCAGTGGGCATTGCCACCTTACAAGGGTATAGTAGAGGGCATCAGAAAATTTTGGGCCATCTGAATCAGGTCTGAGTGGTCTCTCTCTGCCAGAGGTGTTGCTCAAGTCACGCTGTACGTTGGGTGCAAGGCTTCAAGGAAACTTTTGACAGTCGGGTTCATAGACCGAAGCGTTGGATGAGTGGTGCCAAGTATGTCGCAAGCAAGGCTTGAATCCTACACGGGACTTTTTTCGTCCGTATGGTACTGTATGTGTAAGTCAGAATCGATCACTGCAGCCTATGGCATAATGATGAGAGCAGCTGGCGTGATTTGGTTCTGGCGCTCGAGATCCGAAAATCAAGATTCATCTACTAGTAGCTACTAATGAGAAGAGATCACGACATTGCTCACTGTTCCGTTGTTTTCCGGGGTTACGCCCACGGACGTTGTACTATTCTAGAAGTCGGGAGCGCGATGGAATGTCTGTGTCACCTCGGAAACATCGTCCCTCGCTCCTCTTCAGTGCTGTGGCACCGATGGGAATCGATTAATTGATTGATCGATGACAAGGTACGCATGGTGAGGAGCAAATGGCCACGTGCACGGTTCCCCTTACGCCACCCCCTCCGAATAGTTGTTCTCTTTCTTGCTTTGCTTGGTCCCTCCCCCCGACTTCCCTCTCCCTTCCCAATCCCAATTTTCATCCACACACAACTTCACCGGTGTCGCCCCAAATGGTCCGCCACGCAGCAGAGGCGACCACGACGTCCAAGGACGCACACGGGGCATCATCGCCCATCACGACCGTGACCACGACGACGACCGACGATGCTGCTGCCGCTGCTGCTGCCCAGACTGCCCGCCCCGAACATGGCTTCCACGCTTTCGATGCGCTCTATTGCGCGTTGGCCAACGCGCGGCCCGTCAAGCCACTCTTCCCGGACGACAAATAGTGCGTGCCCCACTCTCTGTTATGTTGCGCCATCACATCGCACCGCTGAGGGGGCGTTTTCGTTATTATTAATACCAGCCCACTCTTCGTCACGTGGAACGCGCGTCGACGTAATAGCGGGAGCGGCGGAGGGGGCGATCGGGGCACGCGCTTGCGGGGGTGCATCGGCACGTTTGACGCGCAGCCGCTCCGCACTGGACTCAAGGAGTACGCGCTCCTGAGCGCGTTTCGCGATTATCGCTTTCACAGGATCGAGCTGCGCGAGTTGACCGCGCTCGAATGCGGGTGCGTTCCTTCCTCCTTCCCTAAGCCCCCCCAACCTCCCCAACCCCCCATCGCGTTTGCCCCCTCCCATCCTCCCCCCCCCCCCCCCGCGCAGCATTTTCCTTCCCCCCCCCTCTGTGATTGGCCTGTCTAATCATTTCTTTTATCTTGCTTGGGGGGTGTGGGGGTCTTTTGTTGTCATGTGTGTCATGTGTGTTGTGCGCTATTGGCGGAACAACTAGGATATCACTCCTGACCGACTTTGAGGACGCCACGTCGTACCTCGACTGGACCATCGGCACGCACGGAATCCAAATCACCTTTTCTCCCCCACCGACGAGTCCCTCGGCCTCAGACGCACCCTCCCCGCTCTCCTCGGCCGTCTCCCTCCTCTCTCGCCCCCTGTCGGGTTCCAATTCCAGCAGCAGCAACGTAGGCCGCACCCTGTCCGCGACGTATCTCCCCGAAGTCGCGCCCGAGCAGGGCTGGGAGCAGATCGACGCGGTCGACAGCGCGATACGCAAAGCCGGCTGGAGCGGGCGCATTTCCGAGGACCTCAGGCGCCGCGTCCGCGTGCGCAGGTACCAGAGTCGCAAGTGCATCGTCGGCTGGGACGACTTTGTCGCTTGGCGCGCGGACAGGGGCTCTCCCGTCGATCTCGACCTCGTCGAGGGTGGCCGCTTGGATTGAAATTTGTCTCCCGACCGTCATACAAGGGAGTGAGAGAGGCGGGAGGGAGGAAGTAAGGGGGGAATTTGAAATTGGGCTCAACGGACAGTAGTTTGTGTGTGTATGTGGGTGTGCATAGATCAATTATTGTGTGTTGTTGCGTGCGTAAAACGTGGGACTGTATACAATATATATCTAAAAAAAAATTTTGGAGGGGAAAAGGGGAATCTCTGAATTCAAAGCAAGCAAGAAAACACCTTTTCGCGAATGCGCGCCAGTCGCCCGCTCCACCTCCCGCTACGCCCGTACCCGAATCGGCCCTCGACGCGCTCAAACACGTCCCGGAGCACGGCGGCGTCGTGCCCGCTCGTGCGCGCAAACGCGCTCACGAGCCAGAAGAGCACGGTCTCGCGCAGAGGCGTGTCTCGCGGTAGCTCGAGGAACCGCGCGAAGAGCGCCTCGAGCGTCGCCAGCGTCCATTCGCTGCCGCTCCTGCTCCTGCTGGTAGTGCCAAACAAGGATTCGGACGGGGCCGTGGAAGAGGAGGAGGACGCGCGTGGAGACAAGACGCCGTGGCGCGCAAAGCCGAGAAAGATGGCGCGGAAAGCGGTGAGGCTGCTGCTCCGAGTCGCGGTGACGGGCGGTGATGACCCCCCCTGCTTCTGCTTCTGCTGGTAGTTGCCACGTAGGCGTGAGAGGGGGGCGGGCGAAGTGGTGGAGGTGGATATCAGCATGTCGGTGAGCGTTTCGACGCTTGCGCGTAGGTCGCCGTGGTACGCGTACGCTTGTATCAGGATGTGGTACGTCGCGGCGTCTGGGACCACCCCGGGCGCGATGACGACCATCTCGCGCTCCGCGAGCGTGCTTTCCAGCACCGCGACATCCTCCCCCCCCTCCTCCTCTTCCCCCACTTCCTCAGAACGTCTACGCTCAGCCAGCGGCACCACGAGCACGCGCGCACGCACGACGCGATACATCGCCTGCGCGACATCGAGCCGCCCGTTATACGCAAACGCCCAGAGGACGACGTTGAACGCCGCCTGCGCGAGCCCCGCGCCGCCCTCTTCGTGCCGCCGCATGCGGAACAGCGTGTCGCGCACGCCCGCGAGGTCCCCGCGTTGCGCAAAGAAGCACAGCAGCGCCGTGTGCGCATACGCGCCTGGCGCGAGCCCCGCACGCGCTAGCAGCTGCGCCGCGTGGCGCACGGCGGCGGGCGCGCGCGTGCGTACTGCATGTGCGAGCAGGGTCGTGTACGAGAAGATATCCGGCTTGGCGGTGGTGCCAGTCCTGCCGCCGCCGACATCGCCACTTGCCGCTCCTCCTCCAGTTCCTCCAACCGTTTTTTTTCTCCCCCCTCCTCCGGGAGCCCTCCTCGTGTGGTCGGCGGCGAGGGCGCGCATCTCCGCGAGGAGTGCAAGCGCCGCGCGAAAGTGTTCTTCGCGCGGGCGGCGCCAGCCCTCCTTCCCCGCGCAGTCGAGCAGCAGGTTCCACTCCCACCGCTGGATCGTGCCGCCCGCATCTTGCAGCGCGCGGAGCACGGCGAGCACCTGTGCGTACCGGCCGCGCGGGCGCGGACGCGGTGCGGCGGCCAGGAGGCGCAGGAGGCGGTGGCGGTGCGGGAGGGGCACCTTTGGGCGGGCTTTGTCGGGGCTGCGCGGGAGGACGAGGAGGGCGCGGTATGCGGCCCACGCGCTCGCTGCATCTTGGGTGTTGGCGAGGATCGCGAGGAGGCGCGGGCGCAGGCTCTGGCGGAGGTATATGCGCGGGAGCGCGTCGGGTTCCGAGGTCGTCGTCGCGTGTGCTTCCAGGTCGTCGGCGAGTGCTTCCAGGTCGGCTGCGGTCGAGGTGGGGATGCGTGGTGGATGTTTGAGTGGGAGGCCCACAGAGGTGCTTCGACCAAGGAGTGGTTTGACAAAGCCAGGCGCAAATGCTTCTTCTTGCGCAAGGGCCTTGACTTGACGCGTAGGCTCTTGCTTTTTCATATTCAGTTTCCCGACCTCCCAAGGCCTCGCTCCAAAGGCGATATGTTGATGCATGGCAGACACAATGGCTGCAGGCGACATCCTTTCCCTTTCCTTCGCATAAGGTGGAAGGGGCTCTTTTGGCTTTTCCATGGCTATCTTGGTGGTAGTGTACTGACGTCCGTGAGGTAGAGGATTTGCCATGGGCGAAGGAGAGCAATGCCGCTGCCGCGCAGATGATTTGGGAAGCTCAGAGGATAGGCCCTGAGCATCAATGGCGCGGACAGTCATGCACTGTCTCTGAATATATCTGAGCAAAAGAATAAGAAAAAGACAAAATGTCTCACAAGCAAGTCACGAATAAAAATTAGACGCCAAAAGAGTAGCGAATCAACACGTGTTCACATTTATTTGTATTAATAAATCGGCGTGATGATATTCATGGCAGTAACTATCATAGTGCATAGTGCGTAATAACACAATCTCAATCCCGTGCCTTCACCTTCAGTGCTCCCAGGAATGCATTCTTCTCCTCTGGAGTCTGGAACGCACCGTGCTGTTTGTGGAGAGTCAGCATCTGCCCACTTCAATTACACGGATAAAAAATCAGACGTACGCCGAACTTGGATGATGTATCGATGAACTTGAGTTGCACTTTCTCGAGATCCCGACGTGAGGTGTGCACCATGAGCGACTTGCGGATAGTGATCACACGCTTTTTGGTACCAGGAATAGAACCCTTGAGCAGGACAAAGTCGTTCTTGACGACACCATAATGGGGGAAGCCGCCCATAGGTGTAATCGCCTTTTTCGTAATGTCCGAATCTGTCGAGGCATTCGCCTCGTCGGTGCCAGAGCCGATACGATAGATTTTCTTGTTGAGTTCTGTGCGGTGATGGTAGCCATCTGGAAACGTCATTAGCACTATAACTTGCCACAAGGTCTGTAGCAAGGCTTACTCTGGCCAGCACGGGCGACTGAGTACATGACCTTGGACGGATGCCAAGCACCGATACAAGCGACCTTGCGCAGACCCTTGTGCGTCTTGCGCGGGAGCTTCTTGGTACCCCAACGGTGTGTGACACCTTCAAAGCCATGACCCTTCGTGACCGCGATGATGTCGACCACTTCGTCTTGCTCGAAAACGGTTGATACCTCCACGGGCTTCTCGAACAGACCCTGGGCGAATGCGACCTTGTCTGGAATAGAGCCGCCATTGACCTGGATCTCCATGAGGTGTGCCTTCTTTTGCGCAAGACCAGTTTTGCTGATTTGGGTGTGCGCGAGAACGCGGACGACAGTGCAGTACTTGCGAATGCGCTCCAGCTCGCGTTCGAGAGACTTGCCACCATCCTCGGCGTGCTTCTTGGCGTAGCGGGTGAATGCCTTCTTCTTGGAGCGATACCAGTTCTTGTAGAACCGACGTTTGAGCTCGTTCGACAAATGGGATGCCCAGACGGTGGTAAGGGTGCGCAGTCCACGGGGAGTCTCGACGTAGCCGACAACACCGACGACGATGAGCGGGGGTGTCTCGACGACGGTAACCGCTTCGACAACCTCGCGCTTGTGCATCTCTGTAGACAGTCAATCGCTGAAACAAAACAAACATGGGATGGAGAAACATACTCGATCCAGGGCGATCAAGGTCACGGACGACGTGGGTCATGCCCGCCTTGTAACCCATGATAGCGGTCAAGTGGACGGGCTTCTTGGGGTCATCCTTGTACGAGACCAAATGTCATGGGAAAATGACGCGGCTGATGAGTTCGTTACGTACCACTGGGAAAGACTTGACCTTTCCTCTGTGACGGGCGGAGCGTTTCCGGGGGAGGAAGCCAAGGGAGCCATGGCGAGGCGCTTCGTACTAGACGATCGACGCCCCACTTCAGTGGTTTCCCAAGGCATATATTTGACTATGAAAACAGACCTTACGATGGCTGAAAGAGAGGCGTCAATACGCTGTCATGTAGAGTAGGTCACACACACGTACCTCATCTTGAAGGACGACTTGACTTGAGGTGGGCGGATAAACGAGGAGCGGAGCAGAGAACGGTCGATAGTCAGTGGCTGAGGTGTACTGTACAGTTCATCCCGTATTCGGAAGGGGAGTTCCCACCCCACATCATCGCGGACCGCGGACCGGCTCTACCCGGTCTTGTTCTTCCAAAGGCGTGGTTACACGGTGCGGGTGTCCTTACGGTCACTTCTGAGCCCTTTCCGGCGCATTCTTTACGTGAATAGACGCGAAATTCGAGTCCACAAGGGACGCCACTGCATCCATATCGCCTTGTTGCCTTGTTGTGCCACCTCTCAGGAACGGCGCATCCAAGTTATGACCAATTCATCACCGTCACTTGGCCTTTCGTGGGCTATATATAACTTTGTTTGGGCTTTAGCTTCCGCTCCCACCATGATTTGTCGATCGTACATTCCCTAGAAGGCACTTGCGTGAATGGAAATATCCAATTTGCGACCTATACTGTACTGTACGGCAGGCCATGCGCCCTTATCGTACATGTCTACCCATCGGACCAATCAGCCAGTTGTTGTGGCTCCATCATATGAGCATGCCGTTGTCCTTGAGTAAGAAGTGTGCCAGTCGTTCCTGGTAACGGAACTGCGCTCAGGCTAAATTGCGATTCTCACGTGAGAAAGCTCCCTGATGGCCGCGGACGCGTCAAGCCACCCGCGCTATAGCCGGCGGCCTTTTCAGGTCTGGCTGCATTGTGTCTGTCATGGTAGGTGGTGACCACGAGACTAGTTGTGATAGGCCAAATGTGCAACCTACTTGTTATCGAAAGGGAATGAAAAATGAAATGATGTGCATTGGCCTCGGGGTATGATGACGAATGACATGAGCCCAGGCGCGTGTTTGTAAATGAGACGCGTCTGTCACGCGTCAGACTCATTTGTGACCGTTGGGCGAGGTCAGCTCCGACCGACGCACGCCGCTCCGTATCGAATCAAATCGGTGGTCCGGTCAAGCCGCGAGTCCGGCACGTAGTTCTTTCTTCTCGGCCATCATGGGCGCCGACGACGACGAGCTTCCTCGACGGGTTCTTGTCACTTACCGTCCCTCTCACAGTGTAGAGGACGAAGAGACCGTCCCAGACTCTGAGGATAGCACCTCACCTGGTAAAACGCGTCCACCCGATGACGAGGATAGCAACCTTCTCGACCAACCCATCCTACTTGACCGGTCTGACCCTCCTCGTCCACCTCGTGCAGTTTATCGGAGCCGCAAGCGTGCAGTCTCACCCCCTTCCCTATCCTATACTAGCGTCGCTCCCGCCGAGGAGGTCATTCCCGACTCTGAGGACAATACTAGGAGCCTGGGCACGTCAGACGATGACGACGGTGACGACAACTCAAAGAAAACCCCCTCCAACGCGCGCAAAAGCACGTCTACGGGCCTCTCAGATTGGAAACAGAAGCTCCGGGACATTGATAATGAATACGATACAGACGAGGACACGCAAAGTCCACATAATATATCAAGCGCCTTGTCTGACCCTAAAGGAGCGTCCCTAAAGGATCCTTTTGGCGGCCCGTCGGCTACCCAAGCGTCCTCGCAACATGCTTCGCATCGGCCGCGGGCAGACGATTCGCTATCGTCCCCGCTGCACAACGTGTCGTCTTCCACGGACACCACACCACAGTTCGTATTTGGAACGCCACAGGCACGGACAACCACACCACCCACGTCTGATGGGAAGCCATCTCCTATACCGAAGACGACGGCGAGGACCAAGGGAAAAGGAAAGGCGCGTGCACCTCCCGAAGCCGAAGAAGCGACCATGGATGATCCACTTGTACCTTCTCCTGACGGTGTGCGCCAAACGAGGCGCAGGGAGAAACCGAACAAGTCAAAGGTTGGACTCCATTTTATTTTCAACGCGTACTCTGGTGACACTTGACGGCGGACGTCCTTACCAGGCGCCGACGAAAAAGGAATTGCTCGAAGCACGTCGCGAGACGGCGCGGATGCGGTCCGATATGCGCGCCTCGATCTCGACAGACGCGACGCGACCTCTGGACATCAAGACGCTCCTGAAACGGTTTGATGTGTAAGTTTCGCGACTGTACTCGTTATATTGTGGTGTATTTTGCACTCACGGATCGTGTTACGTACAGAAACCAGCCTGCACCCTCGGCGCGACCCCTGCAGCCACAGTCGTCACTATCCGAGATCGAGACGTGGTCATCGTCCTCACCGTCGGCGCACGATCTCGGGCCGTCTGGGGCCCGCCAGGACGAAGATGGTGAAACGTCCCAACAGCGCCACCAGTCTGGACGCAGAAGCACATCACCGTTCCGCTCCAACGGGCTCCTCGCGCCTCCGACCAAGTACAGGGTCGCCTCGGCTGTCGACGACGACGACCCGTTTCGTATCACCACGCCAGCGTCCGCTCCGAAGGAACCGGACGCAGACGTCGGCTCAGGTTCAGGGTCGGATGTCGAGATGCCAGGCATAGGCGACATCCTCGCCGAGAAGCAGGCGCGCGAGTCCCTGCGCACGCAGAAGGAGCGTCTTCAGAGGCTCAAGCTCGCCGCGCTCGCACAGCAGAAGAAATCGTCCGCCGGTGCCGACGCCCCGCCAGACGCGGAGGAGGACTCGGACGACGGACTCGACGTCGTCCCAGATACGATGCATTCCGTCGCGCGCGAAGAGGCCGCGGCGCGTGCCCTCGCGGGGCGCTCGCGACCTTCGGCTGGCCGCGCGACGCAGTTGCGCTTGGCCCGCGTTGCAGCGTCGCCCCAGCGCGCCGCGCCGCTCCTCCGCCCTCCCGCCGAATCGCCGGAGAAGCGCATGGCGGCGGCGGCGCAGTCCACGTTCCTCGCCCCTTCCTTTGCGCCGGGGAAGGGCAGCGGCGCGGCGGGCGGGCGCGGGAAGCGCAGTGCCGGGATGACGAAGGCTGAGCTTGAGCGGATGGTGCTGCGCAGCGCGGAGGCGCAGGGCGAGCAGCTGAGGAGGGAGAAGGAAGAGGAGTGGGTCCGGCGCGGTGGGCGCGTCGTGGGCGTTATGCAAGCTGTGGGCGACGAGAAGGTCCAGGAGCTCATTGGGGAGGCCTTGGAGCGCGACGAAGGCGCTCGCGCGCAGGATGACGGCGATGATGATGAGGAGGACGATGATGGTGCCGATGACGGGGAATATGTCCCGACTGAGAGGGGGAGGGGCAGCGCGAGTCCGCAGGCGCAAGAGCTGGGGGACGACGGCGAAGAGCCAACGCCCGTCGACGAGGAGATGGCACTTGCAGACGAACGCCCCGGCGACGACAACGGCAGCGCCACCGCGGAGGAGGCGGATTCGGAAATAGAGTCACACGCGCCGGAGGAGCTGCGCCTGCGCGGCCCGCGTGCGGCGCGGCCTCGCCGCGCCGTCATCGGGTCGGACGACGAGGATGGCCAGCCGTTGGCAGCCGAGAACGCGGACGCAGACGCGGATCCCCCGCCGCTCAGCCTGCCCGACCTCCCCTCGCCCGCATTCACGTCTACCGCCTCCCCCTGGCCCTCCGCCGCGGAGCCCGACCACGACCACGACCACGAGAACGACCCGGACGTGAGCGGCAACGACACGGACAAGGAGAACCGCGCCGTCGTGTGGCGCGACGCTGCGCGGGCGACGCCGGCGGCGGCGGCGGCGGCAGCTCACGGGGCACGCGTGCTGTTCGACGATCTGTTGGGCGCGGGCGCGAGCCTGAGGGCGGGGTCCAAGGCGGTGGCGGTCCAGGCGCTGCCGCTGCTGCAGCCGAGCGTGTTCGCGGCGGACGACGACCCGTTCGCGTTTACGCCCTCGCCCGCCAAGGCACGGGAGGAGGCGTTGCGGCGGCTGGAGAGCCCGACGCCCTTGTGCGCGTTTGATACGGCCGGGACCGGGACCGGGAAGCGCGGGCTGTCGCAGATGTTTGAGGAAGAAGAGAACGGCGACACTGCAAATGCGCATCTCACGATCCAAGGTGCGACACAGGGTGATGATGCCAATCTTGGGCTCGTGGGACTTAAGCCTGCCCTGGGCGGTCTGTCCGAGGCGTTTGAGCAGACTCAGGTGAACAAACACTCTCCTCATGTCTTCATAGTGCAGCTGACAGCCACATCCAACGCATTCAGGATGCATTAGGGTCCGGGTCTGGAGCGGGTGGCCTTGCGGCGCTGCGTCGTCCCGCAGACGCTGAGCTTTCACTAACGCTCGAAGCGCAGGCGGTAGGGCTGCAGCCGGCGCTAGAAGTTGATGACCGCCTACGCGCGCGGGCAGCCGCGATCTTCGAGAAAGAACAAGAGTATGTGATCCAGGCCGCGCAACCCGCACCATCACGCCGCCCCCGACGTGAACTATACATCACCGAGAACGGGTGCGTCTCAACCCCCCACCCTGTTTGCCTAGTCCCAATCCACTGAAATACGCGACTATTGTTGCATAGATTCCTGACGCAGACTCGCCCGGAAGGTTCCAGCCCGCTCTTGTACAGACCATCGCCATCTCAGCCCCAATACAATGCCCTCCTGCGCACACAATCGGAAGGCGCAGTGGGCGGAGCGCAAGCGGCGGCCTCGAGCCCGCTGGTGAAGCGCCAGCCGCTCAGCACGCTCGCGGAGACGTCGCCCTTGTCATCGTCGTCTATGGGGAAAGAACCGCTGCGCCGCCTGCGCCGCGCGCACACGAGCCCGGACGACCCCCCGTCCGAGTCGGCGCGGCGGTACGCGTATCCACGCGGCCAGTCGCTGTCTCCCTCGCCCTCGCCGTCACCTGCAAAGGCAAGGGGGGCCGCCGTGATGCCGCGTACGGCATTTATGGAGTTGATGATGGGCGCGCAAGGTGACAAGGTAAAAGCAAAGGCGAAGAAACGGTCAGAGTTTGTGGAGGACCAGGCGGTCGAGTCGGACGAGGACGACATGCTTGGCTTTGGAGGTGCGCGCAAGAAGGGGGATGAGGACGAAGAAGAGGACGAGGAGCACGACGTGGATGCCGTCGTGAAGAACCTTGTCGATGATGCGCACATGGACGAGTCGGCACTCGCCAGGAAGAAGGTCCTCGAGAAACACCTGTGCGCACCCACCCCCTCTTCTTCTCACGCGGGCTTCACACTCAATAACGCGTGTGCTACAGGGAACTCCAGAACGCGGACGACGCGCGCGTCGAAAAGGACGTGCAGGACGTCGTCGCGGGCAAGAAACGCACGAAGCGGCGCGGCGGCGCCGGAGGGCTGCTTGGCTCGGACGACGAGGACGAATCGGAAGACGACGAGGAGGCGCGCGCGCTTAGGCAGCGCCTCGCGAAGAAACGCCGCGTCGACGGCGACACGCTCGACGCGCTCGCTCGCGACCCCGCGACGGCGTCGTTCCACGCGACGTACCAGATGGCGCTCGTCGACGATGCGGAGGAGTTTGCGCATTTGGATCGGGACCAGGACCTCGACCCCAACCCAGACTCCGACCAGGGTCAGGATCAGGATCAGGATCAGGGCGAGGGAGGTGGAGGCGACGGGCGAGAGGAAGGGAGCGAAGATGGAGATGGAGATGGAGATGGAGACGTGGAGATGGCAGGGCCGTCAAAAGCAGGGCGAAAGGAGATCTCCGCTGCAGAAGTGCGCAAGGCGCTGCAGGAGGTTGCGCGCGGCGAGCGGGTACGTCTGCTCCCGTCCTTTCCACAACTCTCACCCACTGCTAACGCGGCCCCCAGGAATACCGTGCGCTCGATCCGGAGAACGTGTCGTGGATGGACCAAGATCTGGACATGGACGAGGGCGACGCAGCAGACACTTTGCACGCGCGGGTGCGCGTAGCGTCCTCAGCGCCCAAAGCACCGCACCGTCCGCAGCTCCTCATACCCGCAGACGCGGACATGGACGTCCTCTCCCTCGTACGTCCCCACTCCCAACCCATCTCTATCTACCCTTTCTTTTTTCTAACGCCGTTCTGTATTACACCTACACCCAGCCCCGCGTACGTGTCGACGAGCAGCACGATTCGGCGTACGCACAGCGCATGAAACGATGGGCCAGCGAAGAAGGCGCGACGGGCCGCGGTGGAAGTGGCCGCGGCACCGGAACCGGTGTTGGTGCCGGGGCCGGGGCGGCGGTTACGGGTCATCGCCCACGCGCAACCAACAAGAAGTCGTCGTCGTCGTCATCATCAACGGCGACGGCAAATGCGAAAGCGAAGCAGGCCCCTGCAGCTGCGGCCCCTTCTGCGGTGCGCAAGACTGCGAGCGTGTTGTCGGCCGTTGCGGATCGGAGAGGGCGATTCGGTACGTAAAACAATTAAAAAAAGACAAAAAGGACGCGGTATTATGAGCTTTAATTTTTGTGGTGCTTTTACCCGCCAAGTTGGCCCCACTGCACGTGGCCGTCAGCAGCAGCGAGACTTTTATATCTGAGGATCTCCCTCGTTTGAACTCGGAACTGATACGTTACCTACACAACATGATACACACCATCCATCCTTTTGTAGTTATGCTCATTTTGTAATCATCGCTATAGCTCCCCATTATCATTAGGCGTCTGAAGCTCTTCATCAATCTTGTTTCACAAGAACCGATACAAACATTTTCGCTCTCGTTCAGTAGTACTTCATCCTCCTCCTCTGCGCATAGGTAGGGAAACAAAAGGACAATCAAGAAGACAAAAAAGTCCTGTTCTACAGCCACGCGCGCGTAAACCTCGCAGGCTGGACGTCGAATAAGAGCCAAGCGTGTGATGAATCGAATAGATGAAAAACAAAATGTTCGGGCGTCATAATGTATGCATACAAAGGATGCCGGAGGGTGGGAATAAGTATCAACGTCAACCAGTCTAGAGTCTCCAACCCAGGGCAAGGGTGAGTGGGATGGTATACGAAGGCCTTAAGGGACAATTAGATGGGGGTCTGGGTATAGAAAAAACATAGATAGATATGCGGGAGGAGCGTGGAGAAGGCGGTGGCGCGGGCGTTAAGAGTTGGTCAGTCGTTGTCATGGTCATGGCACATCGAAGACACGTCGAGATGGGGAGAGGGAGGGTCAAGCAATGATGCCGGTTAGTGGTGTTGTAGACTGATATGTTTTGGGAAGCGGATCCATGGTGCAGGTCGTTGACGTGGTGTGGGTAACGTGAACTGCCGTGGTGCAGTGCGCTGGGCGGCTGTATTGGTGCGCCGTCGGCGGGTATTGGCCTGGTTCAACTGTGCGAGGGCCGGCGCGGGGATGAGTAAGGGGGTGTGTGCGGAACGGGGCGCTGCGTACTTTGTGACGCATCATGATAAGCTTGGCCATGCATGCTGGCGGACCACTTTCGCGGAAAGGGTTACCTGTAATGGGCGGGTCTGAGCGCCCGTGGGGGGAAAGAGGGGGAAGGGAGAGGGGGGGGAATGATGACAGGACGTACGAGAAGCAACGACTAGGCCAAGCTCGTGGACATCCGATGGTTCGTCGATGGCCATGAGCGCGAACCAGACAGAGGGTACCCGTATGCAAAGTAAGGCAAAGGCTGCCACGAGGAACGCGATAAGCATGACGAACTTCATCGTGCAGAGAGAGAAAGGGGGGAGAGTCGCGGGCGCGAAGCCGAAGGGGACACCCAAAGGTGTGGTTGGTTGGTGGTGAGACAGAGAAAGAGGGGGGGTGTTAATATGAGCCGACAGCGCAACTGATGCTGTTCGCGTCCTAGCACTGGCAGGGCCACAACGTATTATGTAATCAATTCTTGGCAGGGCACTGCTTTTCCTTTTTTCGAGTAATATTACAGTACACCGTATCAATCCATCCGTATTTGCCCGCCTATTATTAGGTGCTCACAACGAACGCCACCGTGACCTCCATGCAACATCCCGGATGGTCTCATCGCTGGTTTCAACCAGGTCTCGGTGACTTCGATCGCCTCCATCCAATTTCAAACTCAGCGCCATTACGCCGTCTTTTTGACACTTTACATAAGGTTATCAGAACTGACCTGATGACCTCCACTATGTGCGCTCCGGGCCCGATTGGTCGAATCCAAAAGTTTGGGTAACTAAAAGATAAAGATACAAAGGCAATAGAATAGATATCTGCGGGATGCCAGTGTCTATACACGACAGATCACGAGACCCCGGTCACCTCATTTTCTTATTCTTCCGGGTCTCCCCTCGCCTCAAAATCTCAACGCCTCTCCGACCCGGGTGATTGCCACGCGAACGCCGCGGCCTCGAGCAGGAGCACGAACGATTGACCCTCGGGACTATGCCGCCCTGGCGGACTCGGCGCTGAGAACTTCAGAGGGTCGACGGTGCCACGTAGCCATCCTTGATCATCGACACTGCATCGGATCAGCTCCAGCGCACGAATAGCCGCGGGGGTGTGCGTATTGTTTCCCGTAAGGCTTGCAAAGCGGAACGTCGACGCGGCCAGGAGCGCAGTCGAGGACGTGTCGGCGAACGAGTCTGGCTGGTCGATATAGTTCAGAAGCGTCCCATTCGCTTGCTGAACGTACAGAGACGCTTCAGTATTCACGGAAACACAAAAAACAAAAGCAAAAAAAAAAACGCACCTGGAACTGCCACACCCCATCTAACGTCTCCTGCACCCACTGCACTAGATCATCCTGCTCCGAAATCATCGAATCCGCCGCGTACGACTGCTGGATCGTCGCCAACACACGAAGCGCACCCGCAGCTGCCCACGCGTTACCCGTACCCCAATGAGTCGGATCTGTCCCGTCACCAAGCGCGATGTGCCGCCAGAGCCCGACATCCGCGTCGAACAACACCTCCCGGTACAACCGCACCTGGTCATACGCTATTTGCAGCAGTTTATGGCCCTCGGTCCCGCCTTGCAACGCACCGTAGTACGCGATGAACGGCGGTGCCATGTAGATGAAGTCCGACCAGAGCTGCGCCTGGCTCTCACGATGCGAGATGGCCCCGTTCGGTGCTCGCGGCGCCGCGTGCAGTAAGTATTCTAGTTGCTCTGACGCTGCCTTTGCGAAGCACGTGTCGTTGTGGTCGGGTAACGTCCAGTTACGCAGCAAGACAGAGACGCCAATGCCTGCGTGTGTATGAGCGGGCGCGGGCGCGGGCGATACGTCAGCGACAGGTAGGGCGAGGGGGAGGAGTAAACGAAGAACAGCTCACTAGCAGGATCACCTACTGCACCGTCACCATTGATGAGTGGGAGAGAACCACTCGGCTTTTCCGCGACGACCCTGCATACAACCACCAGCGAGCGGCATCAGCACAAAGCTCCACCCTATCCCAGGATGGGAAAGAAAATCGCGCGCACCTCTCGGCGATAGAGAGCACATCAGCCGCCTCGTTCTTTCCGACGAGCCCGGGCGGTGGGACGGACCCGGGAGCGAACACTCCGAACCGTGGCCATTCATATTCGGTCAGCGCCTCTGCGAGCGTACCAATTTCCCAGCTGCGCGTCATTCGTCAGAGGCTTGCCAGTGCAAAAGGATTTCGGGAGTTGGGGCGTGGGACTGACCTGTGAGTGGAGATATGGATCGCGTGGGCCCTGACAAGACTCAGTATTTCAGCGCTCAACGGCGGAGGGAGTGTAAGTGGCGATGACACTGTGGGGGTACATCGCGCGAGAAGAGGAAGATACAGTGCGGCAGCGAAGGCGTGAGTAGAGAAGAGCATTCTTGACCCTCCCGCTCAGCCGGGTGTACGAGTCCGTCGGTAGGACGGGGAACAGCAGAGCAACTATATATCCTCCACAGCTGTCACCTCTATTGGCTTTGGGTCGCCTCTTCTGACCTTACTCCCCCAGGCAGAAGGTGGTCGCTTCGTAATTGAATCGTAACTGGGTGGCGACGAAGGCCGTTTGGTAATTGGCTGAACACCCCAAATCACCACATGAATTTTACGGTCGTCGGACCCATCAAGGTTGCATCCGATGGCATGATCGGGAAATGCTAATGTTCGGATATGACGACATTTGACAGCGATAAGGATTAGAGCCTTGTTGTGCTCCCGGAGACTCGGAAAGCAGTCGGCCTGGCTTACAGTTTCGCACCGCGGCTACAAGGACTACGCGTATAAACTCGTCGTATTGTGGCGGTGGCGTACAGGACCTTGTGCAATGGCGAACCTTCGTATGACCGTGATCTCTCCCGAGGGTGGTGGCTTTGGCCCGGATGTTGGAATGAATGGTCCGCATGGGCTTCCATCTTCAAGTTGCCATGCGGCACGTCAAATTTGAGGACTGACCGTGCAGTGAATCCTCGGCTCAGTATTGATTAGTGTTGTCTGGTCAACAAGTCCGAGTCGTGGTCGTGAAGCCGACCGACACAAGGCTACAGACGCATGCGAGCTGCGTGCGCGTGTGCGGCGGGGCGGCGCCGCATTGCCGAGTCGGGTGGAGAGGTTGACGCTTCCAGTCCGAGGGCTTCGACAGATCCTAGGATCAAAGTAAATCATCCAAATATGGGCAATCCGTCAGTCTAAATTTGTGTGACTTCGAGAGAAGTGTTTAAAATGATGCCCGCACACCGGAGAAGTTTTGTTATATTCTACTGCATCACGAAGATTTCACCTGTCCATTGCTGTCTTGCGGTCTAGCACTCCGAAGTCAATTAAAAAAAATGAGCTGTTTAGGGCACAATGTCTGTCGCTGCGGAACTGAAGCGGGACGGCCAAGGCAGTTAGTCAAGAGAAATAAACAAGAAAGGGGTGTTGATGAGGTGACCGTGACAGCAGAACTAAACTGAATTGCCGGTGTCGATTATTTGGGCTGCATAGCACGGTGTCGTCAGCGATCATTAGCCAGATAGTCTTCGTTCGCTCATCGACGTGAGTTCGACCAGCTCTCGATCCCTCCTCGATCACTTTGACCACCAATGCTCATCGAATTTCAAATTTAGCGCCAACGTGTCCACATGTCAAAGAAGTCAATACTACTAGTGCTATAGTACACCACCCCCACGAAGTTGAATCCACAATTGTTCAACTAATATACAAAACCAGTCCAAACTCGCTCAAAACTTCAACGCTCCGCTGACTCGGACGAGCACCACGCTGACACCGCCGCCTCGAGCAGGAGCACGAACGATTGACCCTCGGGACTGTGCCGCCCTGGCGGACTCGGCGCTGAGAACTTCAGAGGGTCAACCGTGCCATTCAGCCATCCTTGGTCATCGATACTGCATCGGATCAGCTCCAGCGCACGAATAGCCGCGGGGATGTGCGTGTTGTCTCCCGTCATGCTTGCAAAGCGGAACGTCGACGCAGCCAGGAGCGCAGTCGAGGACGTGTCGGCGAACGAGTCTGGTTGATCGATATAGTTCAGAAGCGTCCCATTCGCTTGCTGAACGTACGGAGACGCTTCAGTATTTACGAGAATACAAGAGAAAAAGAAAAAGAAAAATGCACCTGGAACTGCCACACGCCATCCAATGTGTCCTGCACCCACTGCACGAGATCATCCTGCTCCGAAATCATCGAATCCGCCGCGCACGACTGCTGGATCGTCGCCAACACGCGAAGCGCACCCGCAGCTGCCCACGCGTTACCCGTACCCCAATGAGTCGGATCCGTACCGTTACCGAGCGCGATGTGCCGCCAGAGTCCGACATCCTCATCGAACAACACCTCCCGGTACGATCGCACCTGGGCGTACGCTTTGCGCAGCAGCCGGTGACCCGCGGACCCGCCTTGCAGCGCACCGTAGTACGCAATGAACGGCGGCGCCATGTAGATGAAGTCCGACCAGAGCTGCACCTGGTTCTCACGGTGCGAGATGGCCCCGTTTGGCGCTCGTGGCGCCACGTGCAGTAAGTATTCTAGCTGCTGTGCCGCCGCCGTCGCAAAGCACTCGCTCTGGTCGTTGTCGTCTAACGTCCAGTTGCGCAGCAAGACAGAGGCTCCAATGCCTGCGTGTGTATGAGCGGGCGCGGGCGCATGAGATGCATCAGCGACAGTAAGGGAGGGTGGGGAATGAAGTAACTCACTGGCAGGATCGCCTACTGCACCGTCACCATCAATGAGCGGGAGAAAATTAGCTGGCTTTTGCGCGACGACCCTGCACACAACCGCCAGCCAGCGGCATTAGCACAACCCTTCACCCCATCCCATAACGGGAAATTCTAAAGGCGAGACATGCGCACTTTTCAGCAATACGGAGTACATCCATCGCTTGGTCATCCTCTAGGCCCGAGGGCGGCGGGATGGATCCAGGAGCGAACACCCCGAGCCACGGCCATTCAAACTCGGTCAGCGCCTCTGCGAGGGTACCGATTTCCCAGCTGTGCGTCATTCGTCAGTGGTTTGCTAATGAAAAAGAACCCCAGGAGTTGGGGGCACAGACAAACCTATGAGTGGAGATATTGATCGCATTGGCCCGGACGAGGCTCAGCTTTTCGGCGCTCAACGGCGGAGGGAGCGTAAACTGAGACCACCGCGCGGGGCACAGCGCGCGAAGAGAGGAAGATACAATACAACGGCGAAAATATGAGTAGAGAATAGCATTCTTCCCCTCCCTCTTGGATGTGGAAGACAAGGTCAGCGTGGCAGAAAGACACGAGCCTGACGGACGACATACATGCATGGCTGATGTAAGGGAAGTTCCCTAGGCCAACTTGACTAATAGCGGTTAGCTTGGGCAAGCCGGGGAATAGCGAGCGAACGACTATATATCCTCCATATATCTCTTGCTGAGTCTTTATTTACTCATAGGTGTTGTTTTCATAGTTGCCGAAGTTGACTTGTACCCAGGGTCCAAGGTGGCGAAGGTCATTGAAACCCGTTTGGTAACTGATTTAACGCTCGGACCACCACCTGGTTTTCTACGGCCCGGGGATCTATCAAGTGTGCACTACATTGGCAAGACCAGGAACTGCTGAGTATGCTCAGATAGATATGGTGACAATTCGGAGAGGTGACAGCGGTAGAGGTTTGGGGAGGCATGTCGTGCTCGTAGGGATAGTGGTGGGCCTAGCCTGCTAGTTTCTTGAGTCTTGCACTTCAAGAACTACGCGCATAAAATCGCAGTATTGTGGTCGGCGGCGTAAAGCGTGATCTCCGCCAGAGGTAACTTACTATATATATTCCTACGGTCGTTCCGTGATCGACCTACATTTCGGCACTTTGGTTCTGCTGGGTTTAAATTCATTTCTAAAACATTGCCCACTGTATAGGACTTGGTTTTTATACTATGTGCACATGACGGAACTTGAACGAACAAAATCGATAGGGAAAATGTGGAGATCCCTTTTTTTTGGTGCTCAAAGCCACGCTGGTTGTCGCAAGCCGAGACAAACCGTGAGAATTCGTGACTGCCGAATTGTAGGTCGATCACGGACTCGGAGCGACCGTGTAATGGCTTTCGTCCGATATGGCACTGGCACACTTCCGAATCTTGGAACGTGACGGGGCCGAAGGAGGAGAATGGAAGGGTGGAGGCTGATGTTTTTCACAGATCGTACCGTGACGACCAAAGTATCATCCTCGAATCAAACCCACAGAAGTCATTAGTCTGATGATGCGTAACCTCGAATAGTTTGAGATGATGCGCTTACAACTCTGATCATGAGTTACTCTTTCGCACACTTTACGGCATGGTTGAAATTTCGCCCAATTGCTATCTTGCTCTCTACAGGAAAAGGAAAATGAGCCGTTGGGGCGCAAAAATCCGTTAGTGAGCAGAGTGCCAGAGTCAGGAAGAAGGCGTTATATGACAACAGCTGCCTGATGAGTAGTAAACCTCAGGAAATGTGGAAGTGGATGACTGCCAGTGGGTAGATGGTCCACATTTGAAGTACACCAGGATGCAACCCGTAGCTTAGGCTGCTTAGCGCGTGCCCGTGCGGCGCAGAGAAGTCAGAGAAAAGGCGGCGAGTTTGACGAGACCAACAGGCAGGCCTTACACCGGAAGTGCTGGCTCCTTGTCTGCGACAAGTGCTTGGAATAGGACGTGTCGATGTAACGTGTCGTTCAGGCTCACAAGATCATGAATGTGCTGCTTTGCGTCATCAACGCGGGCATACTTGTTATTGAATCCAGCCAGCCAGTACCCAGCCAGGTATCTAAAAGGAGTCGATGGTTGAGCCCGGCTGGCCTTCCCGCAGAAGGTACACGCGAGCTGATCCATGAGTTGGCATGATGTTATGACCACAGGGTCATCGATAAACGGAGGGCCCGCCGGGAGAGCACCCGGATCCGAGTCTGCTTGAAGTTGCCACTCTTTTTTGTGTTGGAAGTGGTGCAGCTACACGCTGCGCCGTGCCAATGGCTGGGGCCGGTAGGGCCGGAATGAGATGGATTGAGATGACTCGACGTCCTGATATCAAGTACGCGTCTCAACCCAGTTTAGACCTATTTTCGCTCGGACCCTACTTCGTTACGGTCCCTCATAGTACGACTACGTCCAAAGTAGTGCCTCAACTTTCTCTCGAAGACTGAGGTCAGTAGCTGTTGGGATGTGACTGACAACCCGACTGAGATTAGATAAGATAACTCTCGATTATTATGTAGCGCGTAGGAAAGAAGCACTGCCAGTGGCACGCCCAGGAATACTAGGCGAATGATGGTCCCGTCCATCTGTCCCCACGTCTGCATAGCCTCTAAGAGTAGCATTAGTATTTCTCTTCCTTTTCACCTTCACTAACACGTAAGTTATCTACCGAGTCCCTATTCCAACAGGTAGATACACTAAATATAGTCTTTCTCTCGAAGATTGGATCCATGCTTCAACATTTTGGCCGCATTTTTCACGTTGTCCTCCGAGTCGATGACGCGGTTCTTTAGTTAGGGCAGACTCTCGCAACTTGGCGACCGACGGCTCTGCTAACACCCCGGGACACGTCATAACGGCAGAGTAGTTCCGTCCCTCAAGTACCGCAAATGCCAGTGTCGGGTTCATACAAACTGGAGCTACGCAGCGCAGGCTCAGGTGAGCGCAGTATAGTAACAATGCATACAATATATGCACCACACGATCGGGGAACTCTGCGCGGGAGCCAAATTGGAGAAACGAGTGCCAGAGAAAGACGCGCACACAGGGGCCTGGGAAAATACAATCAAGGAGGCGTATGTATACACCTGCACCTGACAACCGGGGGAGCAATCATCGACAGAATCCGTCAGAATGTGGCGTGGGTGCCCGGTGTGGTTTCTGTCACGGAACGATAAGGAAACAGTTTACGTCGAGTGCCGTAGGTAGGGTTGCGAGCCTTGCGAGCAACCCATGCCGAAGGCGCGGACGTAAACTTGTGATAAGGAAAGGAGCCCAGCTGCCAGTGTCTCAGTAGCTTCGCCACCACTCAAGTCTTTTATATGACAACGGGATACTATCCGTGACTCAACTAGCCTAGTCACGGCGTAGCTATAGCAACTGTTCTTGATTTTGATTCCAAACAGTTTTTCAAGGGGGAGGGTAATTGTGACATGATCGTGCAATTCAGAGGGAGTCTGAGGGACCAGGACCTGCACACGTTTTAGTACTAGTGTGCGTTCAGTTTGAAACCCATTAGGAAGTATGACAGTACATAACGCCGCCGCGACTGCCAAAATCCCAGGCGCCTGTCCTACTTATATCATGCGTTGTGGCATCCCGTGACAGCTTGGTTCCTACGTCAGACTGGGGACCGTGCCAGTGGTATGATATTAACAAGTATCACTTATCACCTGCCTCACCAATTCATCGTAGTGTGGTTTGTACTGGCTGGAGCAGAGTCTGCGGGCTGTATCAAGCTTTTCACTCTTGGCTTTCCGTCAGGTATTGAGTGGGGGTGGGGGTGATGAATGATGTGCAACCCCACGCTTCTCAACTTAGGTTACCGGGGTTCTTCAGGGCGATCGACTGTGATGTTCAGAATTTCGTATTGATGATGGCCCACTCTGCCAACGGCCCCAATCTCATAATGCCTGGCTGGTGTGGAGGAGATAGTGTGCTGTAGCACCACACATGCAACCGGAACAAAAACGGGGCACGGATGGTCCCCTGAACTGGCTCTTCGTTTCGTAGTTCAGAGCGTTGGGGTGCAGTAGTGGCGCAGTTATGGTACGTTGGTCACCTCGACTCGGACTTCAAGTTAAAGCGGTGATCCACGGACAAGTACCAGCCATCGCGCTTCGCCTTCCTTGAAACACGCCGGGTTTGTCACTGACCCGACCCGACCTCCGCTGTTGATGACTGGATACGGCTACAGTACTGTGCTTTCTTGCGCTTCTTCGGAGTTCTCTCACACGGAAGCCGAAGCGAGTCCACACCTCGTTGTGCGATGCGCCGCACTCGCCCCTACGGTCGTCTTCTGTGCTGGGGTTTCAACAGCAGGGGAAGACGATAGGCTTATTACGGTAATTCATATGTGCCTTGTGTGCGGCATACGCGGCTGTGTAGTCATTGACAATTGACATGACAGCAGACACTCCTGTGTCCCATTCGGGGTGTACCCGACATTCATAAATACAGTATTCGCGCGACGGCCGCCGCGCAGCCAATGAAAGGTCTGGAATGTCGATTGTATCCACGCAACGAGCACGTACTTCGGCTCTACGTAGACAGGAGACGAAGTTCGTATCTAGATGCTGTATGGGTATTTTGGTTCCGATCATCATCCAGGGTCTAATATTGAAATTGAGCGACATAAATAACCGTTACTCAATTACCCCGGCCACTGGCAAGCCAGATAGGGACACTCGTCACTGAGTCGTCAGGATATGGCTCAGGATCAGGTAAACTCACATGTCGTCGGAGCTAAATCGCTCAGGCTCAGGGTTGAGAACGTAAACGCGGCCCGCTTTGACGTGCAGGCACGTAGTAGTGTCTGAGAACTTTGCTTACTGCTTCAGTTGCTGTACAGTACTGCATGCGATCAATGCCAGTGCACGACCCTAATGCAGGAACCACACGTGGGCCCGGGCCACCTTAGGCCCATGAAAATTATCAAATGATTCGTAGCCCTTTTTCAGGTCATTTCGGTTAGTTATGCGGTCTTGGCACCGCCACGCAACTGAGTGAGAAAAGCAGATCAAGTTGTGGGGAGGTAGGGTAGGGCCAGTGGGAGGGGAGAAGCGATGCAACGATGCAACGACGATGATGGTGTGGGTGTGATGGTGTGAGTGATCGTCGGGTGATCGTGGTATGATGCCGATGATGGTGGTGGTGGTGGTGATGCAATGATACTTCCGGATCATTTTTCCTTTCTGACATCTTTGCCTAGCTCCAGTTGGGCCTCCGAGGCCGAGCCATCACCCAAATTGGCGTTGATCATCGTACGTAGTCCACCTAACCGGGATATCTATTCGTTACTACCGCTACGTTCGCACACACTATTACATATTTCTTCTTCCGCTGATTACACGCTCGTAACATGGCCGCTGCACCGCCGCTGCACGCCAACGCCTACAACAGGTGAATAACAATACGAATGTAGGGTGTGAGACTAATGGTACGTACGGAGAAAAGAGGAAAAAGGTGCGCGCAAGAAAACGAAGATGGGGCAGCGCGAGAAAAATATAGGGTGAAAAAGGTAAACCATAGAGGGAGGGGAAGAAAAGTCTGGGGCCACGCGTAGAACATTCCATGTTGATACGAGGGGCGAAGCTGAAGGAGAAAAAAAAAAAAAAACTAAAACCATATGAAGGAGAGATGGACCCGCGGAGAGAAGAAAATAAACTGAAAAAATAATGTGCCATCCTAGTCTGCATACAAGACGTATTTGTCTGTGCTTTCGATCCACCATAGCACGTCGTCGTCCTGTTGCAGAGGGACGTAACCCTCGCCGTCATCGCTGCTCTCACGATAAGAGAGTTGCGCGACCTGTCCGCCCAGCCGTTGCTGCACCTTGTCGAGCAGCTGCTCGTGCGTCACGCGTGGGTGTACGCGGATCGCGATAACGTCGTCCTGTATCCTATCAAAGATCTTGATCTTGATGTATGCCGTCTGTGGGTTGCTCGCTGAAATTGCCGGCGCCCCTGCACTCCCACCAGGGGCGCCACCACTCCGAGAAGATCCTGCACCCCCTGACGACCGCATGGGGGACTCGGCCCAGCGGGATGAACTCGACGCAGAGGAACGCGAGTACGCGCTGTCCCGGAACATCCCATCGGTAGCGGCGGCACCATGCCCGCTCCCGTTTCTAGCAGAACTTCGTGGAACCTGCCCGATCGAGTGAAGCTTGGATTTGGAGGGGGAGGAGCTATGTGATTGCTGTCGTTGCCGGTGGGTGGGAGGTTTGGAGGGATAAACAGTCGAGTCGGGATCGTCACCATAATCTGAGCCTTCGCTATCCGAGTGGCGCGCGGTCTTTGGCTTGATGCTAGTCTGCTGTAATTTACGCACTACGTCGTCGACAGGGGATGGGAGATCGATCATAGAAACGGGCTCGGGATCCTCTGAGGGATCGTACCACCCCACCCCGGCCATGAGATCGTATTGCGGTTCTACATCCCTTTCAACATCGCCAGGTTTAAGCGCGAGGAATTCCCGCGTCAGATGGTGTTCGAGAATGTAGCGCGCAGTCGTGCGGTTCAGACGGCATAGGCGATGCAAGTAGTCATCGAGCTCTTCTTGTCTTGTTGCAGTGAGGGCGTCGTCCACGTCGTCCGTTGGACCGGGCATGAAGGGCACTATTCGTGGATGCTTGCCCTCGCGGCCGGCCTCGCGTGGGAACGTATCCAACAGAGCAGTTTGATAGTCGAAGAAATCGTTATACGCGCGATATAACACGAGGTTTCGAGCGGGTGGCAGCGTGGAGGAGCCGGATGGGTCAAATGGTTGGTACAAGGCATGCACACGGAACCAGTACTCGTCCGACTCAAGGTGGAAGGAGACGACGCTTGCTGAGAGAAGAAGACCGTCAGGAAGGATAGATGGGGATTCGGGACTCTCTAATGATCGCCGCTGATCTTCATACGAACGCATTGAGGATGTCTGTGTTAATGGGGCCGGATTGGCCGATGGGGGGTTGGTGGTTGCAGTTCCGGTCATGGGGGGCTGCGTTGAATCGTCGAGAACGCCAAGGGCGATGCTATTCGCTTTATAGCTGAGCATCTGTTTCTTCCAATCCTCGACGCGGGGGAGGGTACCGTTGTCCATGAGAACGCCTACGTCAGGGATAGGCTTTCCAGTGGCGGGATCCCGAACCTCGACGAACGAGACGGGGATGAGGCCTGGCTTACCCAGACGGCCAATAGACTTTGCGACAAACCATTCACGGTTTGACTGGGCAACGACAGAGATAGAGTCACCGGCTTTAGCAGGAGTTCATCTGGACGTTCTGCAACAAAGTCATGGAGGACCACTGCATAGAATGCTTGCGTTCTTGGGGTCGAGGATAAAGGGGATTGTTTCGTCGAAGGCGATCTGACCGGAATCGCTAACAGTGCCTGAGACAGTCGGGAGTTGCTGTGAAACAGGGTGTGAAACATAGCGCATGGTAAGCGAAGAGAATCACTCACGGAGCAGCCCCTTTGTTGAAAGCCTCGAACATGGACTTTGGTACAAGGCCGCGCGAACCGGTCATCGGGTTATGTGCCTCGTACCAGGAGCCGCCCTCGTTGACCTCCCGGACGACATAGAAGAAGTCCCCTTGCTGGAAAGAGAGTTGCTGAGGGGTAGGGGAACGATAGCCACTAGTTGCACGTATGACCTTTTGAGGAGGGGTGGCAGCGGCTAAGGGCCTTGAAACCGGGGGTAAGGGAGTCGATATGTATGGTTGATGAGGATCCTTGTTATTGAGAGATTTCCTAAGAGCCTTCATGGTTATGGAGAGGAATTGAAGTGGAGGTTGAGAGGAAAGAGCAGACCAGCCGCGAGTCGAGGTGAGGGAGGCGAAGGTGTCACCGGGTCACGGTACTCTACTCTACATCCAATCCAAGACAAGACAGGACAAGGGCCAAATTAGGGTAACGGAAGAGCGTTTCTCACGCAACCCCTGCTTTTATTGTTTTCCATGTCTCGCCAAATCCTTTCCCAGTCTTTCGATTCCAGTTTCCCCCATACGTTCCTTCCTTTGTTTACGTCGTGGCGGTAGTTCTATACCTTTCAAGTATAAGCTTCGAAATTTTTAATTCAATCCGACTTGGCATACTGTACTGTACTGTAAATCTCATCCCCCACGGCGAACAGATTCAGATTACAGTAGTCGCAGTGCGACGGTGCCGGTGCTGCGCAGTGGCAAAGTTGCCAACACCCTAATGGGAATTTATCGGTGACACTGACACCGATAAGATCTTCGTTCCCGTTCTTGGTTGCAGTATGTAATCGGTGACAAGGGTCCAGCAAACAGGGTGACCGAGGGTCTGATCGTCAACTCCTGGTTACGTCAGCTTTGTGTGTCCACGCCCCCCGAATTCTGCCCACAGTGCGAGCGCCCAACTCTCAACTCAACTTTTATCAGCTACTATGGCGGCGAGAAAGCTACAAAGTACGCAATTAGATCTCCTAGACTTATACAGTATCTCATATCTACTTCAACCTGCAGCGGAAATCGACCGAACATTAAAGAAGGTCGCGGAGGGCGTCGAGCTCTTTGAGAGCATATACGACAAGATGCAGGCTTCAACCAATCAAACACAGAAAGAGAAGCTTGAAACAGATCTCAAGACACAAATAAAGAAGCTACAACGACTCCGAGATCAGATCAAGACGTGGGTCGCGAGCAATGACATCAAGGATAAGACTGCACTGCTCGAGAACCGGAGGCTCATTGAGACGGTCCGTACTCTTCATACTCTCCCTTTGAATCCCCCGCAGACCCGGCGCTGTCGCGTCCTTGGGCCCTTCGGTCACTATCGTAACCCGTTCTGCGAGATTGCCTCCGAAAGGCGCGTCGCTTGCGGGGTTAATCCTCGTCTTTGCATGTGCACATTTCTTGCTTCTCCACTGACCCTAGCATGTTCGCAGCAAATGGAGAAGTTCAAAGCCTGCGAGAAGGAAATGAAAACCAAGGCTTTTTCCAAGGAGGGTCTCATTCAGTCAGCCAAACTCGATCCCAAGGCGCAGGAGAAGCTCGAGCAGACACAGTGGTTACAAACCTGCGTGGAAGAGCTCTTACTGCAGGTCGAGACAGCGGAGGCGGAAATCGAGACCCTGCAGCAGGGTGGCCGCAAGAAGGGCAAAGTAGGCGCTTCTGCGCAGGACCGACTAGAGGAGCTGGAACGGCTCAACGAACGGCGAAAGTGGCACATATCTCGTTTAGAGATTATGCTCCGATTGCTTGACAATGGCACACTTTCAACGGAGCAAGTGCAGGGATTGAAAGACGACGTGAACTACTTCGTGGAGGACAACGCGGTGCGTGGCGTGTTTACTTTATGCTACACAGGAACAGCAGATCTGAGATTAGGGTAAAAGAACGATGACTACGACGAGGACGAGGGCATGTACGATGACCTCAACCTCGACGAGGAAGAGGAGAAGTTCGGTCGGTTAATAACGGAGGACCATGACAGTGATGGCTCAGACGATGCTAGTGAAGGTGTGTTTTCCTGCATACATCTTGCGTGTCCTTAAAGCCCTCAGCCCCAGCAGCCGATCTCCCTCCTCGGACGCCGTCGAAGAAACATGACGAGGAAAGCATGGCGAGTAGTAAGCGCGAAGATAGCAGTCCAATATTAAAGAAGGCAGGCGCAGCATTGCAACTACGCAGTATGTCTGTTCTTTGACGTGGTCTTTGGGCTCGATTCATCTTGGCCCCCTTTATAGAACATTCGACAGCAAGCGAAGGTGTGCACCTTCCCTCCCAACTTCTTCACCCGTTGTACTTACGATGCGCCGACACCCAGCACCGAAGCCACCACCAAATCCAAATTTCGCGCAACAGCCCATGTCGAGTATACTCAAAGCGGGTCTACCAGTATCACAACCTCGACCACCATTGAAGTATGCAACGGCTGCCGCCGCCGCCGTGACACCTTCCGCGAGTCAGCAGAGTAACGCATCGGCATCACCATCAGTGCCGACACAAGTAGTGGCACCCCCTGTGCCCATACAGGCACCTGTACCCGCGCCACCCCCGCCAAAACCTGAGCCCGTGGCGACTACAGCCCTGCAGGACCCGATTACCGCGGTAACCTCGTCTCCAAGTCTGACGCAGATCTCGACGTCGAGCCCGTTTCTGTCCTCAACGTCCGCGTCCGCGCAGCAGCCCGATGGCTCATTTGACTCACCATTGGTGTCTGAGGCAGAGTCACATCCTGAGCCATCCGTGTCTGCGTCTGCGCCGTCACCGCTCGGGGCAGGTGAGTCCTGTGTTTCCGCCAAGTACTTGTTCTTTCTCCTATTTTTTTTCCCACTTTTGGAATACGTACTGACAGTCTGATGGGCAGCCTCGCACGAACCACCACAGGAGGTATCTGCACCGGTACGTCAGTCACGCGTGCGGGGCAACTGAACGATCATTGATCGAGAACAACAGCCCTCAGCGTCAACATCCGCAGATGGGCAGGCAGGCAGCGCGTGGCACGCACCTGCTCCCGTAGTAACATCGATAGGAGCACCAAGCACTTCAGTGCCGGAGACCGTGCATTCGCCCGCGCCTCTGCAACCGCAGCAACAACAGCAGACACTCGGCTCTTCGCCGCTGCCACCTGCTGCGCAAACGCAGGCACTACAGCCGCAGTTCCCACCAGGCGTAAAGCTAGAAGCACAGCGCCCTCCGTCTGCGCTACAACAGCCACCGCAACCGCAGCAGGTGCCTCGCAACGCGTTCCCGGGCTCGCTGTCTGACCTCGTGGCCTCTTTCGAGAACGTGAAGCAGAAAGGTGAGCAATGATGGGCAACCCTAAGTGGTGCGCAAGGCGCAGCATACTGACTGTATATACTCGTGCTGGCCGAAAATAGCGGCGCACCGCATGACGAACTTGGACCAGGTGCACAAGTTGCTTGATGGTGGGTATGCAAACATGCCAGAGCCGCAGGACACCGAGAAGTGAGAGCTTCCGCGATGCGTGTGCAGAGTATGATGTGATTAACTGACGAGGCGCCTTGTGATGGGGGACATAGGCCCAAGTACTACGTACCGCGCAATCCGTACCAGGCACCATCGTACTATCCGCAGTCAACGAACCCGATTCTGAGCTCGCCGCGGCTCTTCGCGCAGCTCGACGTCGAGACCCTCTTCTACGTGTTCTACTTCTTACCGGGCACGTACCAGCAGTAAGTATCCTCGCTCCGGTCAACTATCCGCTGTGATGACGCCGAGCGCGAATGTCGACCCAGGTTCCTCGCGGCGAAGGAGCTGAAGCGGCAATCATGGCGCTTCCACGTCAAGTACCTGACCTGGTTCCAACGGCACTCGGAGCCACAGGCTATCACGGAAGAGTACGAGCAGGGCGTGTACGTCTACTTTGACTGGGAGGGCTCATGGTGTCAGCGCAAGAAGAGCGATTTCCGGTTCGAATACCGATACCTGTCCGAAGACTGAACGTCCGCGTAACCGTCGTCCTCTCTGTTGTTCCCAACGGCCTCCCCTCCCCTCCTTTCCCACATGTCTTCTTATTCATTCTGCTCGCATTCACACCACACAATGGTCGCTGCATGCATGCTGTTGCAGGACCAAACTTTGAACACTCCCTGTTCTCCAGACATTCTTTTGCTCATTGATGTTCCCTTATTACGTTCGACCTTTTTTTGTATGTTGTTAGGCCAATATCGGCCATATGCGTGTACAGCGCAACTACACGATGATAATAGCAAACTGTGCGCATGACGGTTGTGGGTGAGTGTGCGTATCGTATGATTAAGTCTAAATATAAGCAACGCATCCGCGATCACTTCAAAAGGGTGGGAACGGGCGGTGGGGGGTCTACTCGAGGACGACCACAGCGCCATGCGCCTCGAATGCCTTTTTGATTTTCTCTGCGTCCTCTTTGGGGATGCTTTCCTTGAGTACCTTCGGCACAGACTCGACAAACTTCTTCGCCTACATATAACCACGACCACCCACCACACAGGAAGTTAGCAGCAGATTAAGGAGGCGAGAAAATGAAAAGGGGGGGGGGGGCGCGGGCGCACCTCGATGAGGGTGAGATTCGGCACGAGCGCCTTGACCTCCTTGATGACCTTCGACTTGGCACCCGCGTCGAACGACTCGAGCTTCACGTTGAATATCGTCTTTTCTTTCGGCTTGGCCGCTTCCTCCACCCCCGCCTCGTCTGCGTCAGCCGCGCCTGCCGCCCCGCCAGCGCCGGCGGAAGGAGCGCCGGCGCCCGCTGCGGGCAGCGCGATTTCTTGGATATTCAGACGCGTCTAAAAAAAAATTTTGAGTTTTTCGTCACGACGAACGAGGGTTGATACGGTACCTTGAGGAGGGTGACGAGGTCCGCGGCTTGGAGAAGCGTCAGGGCGGATATGTCGTCTACGAGTTTGTGCAGGGCTGGGTCGGAGGGTGCCGTTGATGATGGCGGTGGTGGTGGTGATGGCGGTGGCGGTGACGACGATGTGGAAGAGGTCGCCGGCGCGGTTGTGAGTGCGCGCACGCGGAGACCAGTCGAGACGCATCTGCGTGCAGAGACCCTGTCATGTGTGTGCGTGTAGGAGGCGAAAATCGTCAGAACGTGCGGCGGTAGACGAGGCAGGCTCCGCACCATTGCCGCGCGCCCGCGCGGAGAGCGAGGGGTAGATGACCCGACATCTGTTTCTGTCTGTCCGTAACGGTAGGTATGGTACTGACGTAGATCTTCCAGCCTCTGCGCGTGATTTGGCTTTTGTTCGGACCACGTGACCATCGTCAGCTACTCACTTCAGTTCGGGTGTGAAGACAGAGCGTTCGGAGTTAATATGTGCTATTGTTCTAGCCATATTACCGCGATATCTGCCGTTTGTCTAAATCATATCTGGATTTATTGTTCTATTTTTTTTTTGGACGAGCGATATTTTAGGGACGGTCAGAGTAGAGGCTTGGACGTGGCTTCGGGCATGGCTTCAGATCCACTTGAAGCTGAGCTTGAAGCAGAGGTGAAGCAACACACCCTGACCGTCCCTTCGTGAGGTGGCTTCATCGATGCGCTTCACATCCTTATCCACATAATTTGTGAATTGTATAAGTACCATAAACGTCGAGATATAAAATATATTCAAATTATCAACATAATTTACTAACGTTGACAGACCTTGCTGTAAAATGCGAATTTCGGAGACTATTTATGGTAAGTTACTGTAATTCGAATCGTTGGGATACAGTATGCCCGCCCGACAACCTGGCTCTGATCATGATGAGATAAGATAATTATTGTTTATTATGTAACGCGTAGGAAAGCTCTTATGGAGCACGCCCATGTATAGGGCGAAGAGAGTGTCTGGTCCCGTCCGTCTTTCCCCCGTGTTCTGTACCTCTATCAACACTTAGACCTTTTTGTGCTTTCGACCGCTTTGCTACATCCGGAACCTCAAATATTCTTTTCGACGGTGATTTTGAAATAGGGGAGCGGGTGGTGGCTCAGTCAGGGGAAGCGTTACACGACTGTTTGAAGATGTCGAATGTCCTCTATGATGCCCTCATTCAATATGACATCGATAAAACAGAACGTACGTATCCTCTTTGGTAACACGAGCGACATTGAAACATTCCGTTAACAAAGACTTTGACAGACACAATATTGCCCATATGAGGCTTGTTCTAAGAGATTAGGAAACGCATCAACGATTTCACCGACAAATGAGTATATCGGAGTGTAAGTGTGCGATCGGTATACATCTCCCCATCCCATCAAATACGAGATGACCACCGGTGCTGCTATTCTTGCTCCCGGTTGAGCGCGTGTGCCAATCGGAAGATCAGCAATCTCGCATTCTCTTTCAACTGGCCAAGATATTGCAATTGCGGATGATCGCTATGATAATTGAACCCCTGAGCGCACGGCTGACTTGTTATACGACGGCCCTTGTTTTTGGCGGCATACGTTGTAACATAATATGTTATATTCTTCGTGTCGCGACCATTCGTAAGCAACTTCGCATCGTTATTGCATTGAGCGTTGACGAGAATAGCAGGAATCCAGCCATTCAGATATTCGTACAATCGTTTGCTTCTCCAAACCCCAGTTTCGAGCACAAAGTCTTCGAAACAAGGAAACGGCGCTCCATATTTGCGATGAACCCGTCCTGAGTTTACTGTCAAACATCGTCTTGGTTTACAGATGTGCAATTGTTCGGTTCGGGCTAGTCCCAACTCATCTTCTTTCAACAACCGGTCGTATTCTGGATGCTGGGGTGACGGTGGACTTTGACAGGCAAGCCCCCTTTGCACAGGAATGTTTTGTAACGTCTCCGCTAACTCCAATCTGGGCAAGTAAGCGCGTAAATCTGTACGGATATACTGTACCAGGTTCAATTACCATAGCGAGCATCCCCAATCCCAGTATATTGGACACCTGAAGGAGAACGCCAGATTGCTAATTTTCAGATTGGCACACACATAATATCGAGCAAGAAAATCGCGGTGCCGATGGACATCCCATATCTGATGGGATGGGGAGATGTTTATCAATCGCACACTTACAGTCTGATCTATTGGAGCGCTTTTGTGTCAGAAATCCTTCAATCGTTCCCTAATCTTCCAGAATCCGCGTCGTAGGCAGCATTTCTCTCATTAGTCGTCTATTTGTTAACCGAACGTGTTTTAGTTTTAATTTGGTTGGAGTTACTGAATACGGTTGATTTTTTGAAACATATGTTGAACGTCAGCGTCTTAATGTGCAGCTTTCAGACAAGTTTCGCCGTGTTCAAACAGTCGTGTAGCGTTTCCCTGGCTGAGGGCCAATCCGAACGAACCGTAAGTTTTTATCGGGGCGTTAACGCGGCGTCTCCGTGTGACTGAAAGTGATTCGCCGTTGTAGAACTCCGGAGACGATGTGAAGTTGGAAGCCGCTTCAATTTAATGTGTGTGTTGAAGCTCCTCTGGAGGCGCTTCGACGCTTCAAAGCGGCTTCAAGTTTTTGGGTGCTTCACGTGCTCGAAGCCACAACTTGAAGCTCGATCTGAACTGAAGCCCGTCTGAAGTCACCTCGAAGCTCTTCCCTGACCGTCCCTAATGAGGCCAGATCTCCTTTTCCGCAATCCGTCCGCAGTGTGGACGTGGGTTTTGGTAATCGGCCTGCAGTGATCATGGCATACAGTAACCTGAGCAGTTGAGGGAATAGGTGACCCGCCGAACAGTTACCTTGTTCTGTACTCTACTAACTTAGCATGCCTATAGTAAGTACAATACCCGTGTTTATCTTATCCATGATCTCGGGGTAGATCTGAGTGCATCCGAGTGCATCCGGCGCGCTCTCGCTTCTCGCACGCTATCCGCTAGTGCCGGATTGGCACCCCCCAACAGTCTCTCGACTTCCGGACTGAGTGTCGGTGGCTTCTAACCTCCCTTACTAGTAGTACCGGTACGACAGGTCCGTCCGAACAGCACGGCCTCCGAGACGAGATTAATTGCCCTGGTCTACATCTTTATCGTTAGGACTTAGGAAAACTTCTGACACGACAACTTCGTTGTAACGAGATATGAGAACAAAGATACTTGTTAGAGGAAAGTAAATGGAAGCATCCTCCTCCTCGGCGGCGGGGTTCTTTAAAAGCCTGATCCCCCCATGTCTGAGTCCGCTAACTTCAGCGGGAATCAGGGCACCCGAGTCCCCACCTAGCCTCCCTGCCCCCTATCCTCTCTTTCAGAAATCTCTGACGTCTAACTCCTTCTGCCTTGTTGCGAGTTTACAAGCGATGTTTACTGCCTTCGGTATGTTGGTTCATAACCCTTCTTGCACTCACCAGTCCAACCCAGCTCCACGTTTGCAGCGAGGCGCTTTGTGTTGACCGCCCTCGAGAAAGCTGTCCAAATTGGACGTCTAGAAATCGAAGAGTCCGGACAGGTTTATCGATTTGGATCTTCCCAGAGCGGTGGAAGTCATGTTCATGTCACTGTCGTAAACGATTCCTTCTGGCCGCAAATCTTACTGTGAGCGTTGGCCTCTACGGTCACGCCGACGTGGTAACTGACTTGCCCAACGTAGTCGTGGAGAACTAGGCTGTTAGGTTGTGTCACCTCCTACAATATCTCCAATGACCGAATCATTGCAGTTAGCGAAGCATACATGATCGACGATATAGAACTTGATTCGGACAACTTGGGGGGCGTTATGAACGCAAGTGTTTTTCTTGTGATGGCGGCACTACTGCATCAACGGAATTTCTCTCCAGCTCTGGCTCGATAACCAGTCTGGAATGGCATCACTCACCTCCATCTTCAAGTGGCTCAGTTTGACGGTGTCTGGTTTGTCCAATGCACTCTTTGGGCAGACCCACACTCAAGCTCGGCTCAATGTTCTCGCAAGTTATGACCAATCGAATAAGCTGTTCAAGGTATACGCTTCCTGGAGCCCGATATATTCCCTGCTGCTCGAGGTCGACTGATAACTCTTGTCAGGCCTTCCTGAGCAAGGAGATGATGTTCTCTTGTGCTCTGTGGAGTGACGAGGAGGGCGGCGTTCGGGGTGATTTGTTACCTAGGTCGAAGGGGATAAATGTAGATCTTGAGAAGGCACAACTACGGAAGATTCATTACGTACTTCGCAAGGCACGCGTCAAGCATGGGCACCGTATTCTGGAAATCGGATCGGGCTGGGGAGCCCTCGCCATCGAGGTTTGCCACAGCTATCAGTCCTCTCGGGATCGCATGGCCAACTTATTCATTTCACGTGGACCAGGCTGCACGGACCTATGGATGTGAAGTAGACACACTCACGCTATCAATCGAACAGAAAAAACTAGCGGAGGAACGCATACACGAAGCCGGCCTGCAACACCTCATACGGGTTCACCTTATGGACTACCGTGACATTCCTTCACACTTCGAAAAGAAGTTTGATGCTTTTATCAGCATTGAAATGGTGGAGGTGAGTTTCCATAGATGCTTCCCAGAAATAGACGATTGATCCCACCCGTAGCATGTTGGCCCAAATGTGGAGTTGCTTCTACTCACATGAGGGGCCCGGGGCGAGTGACTGACAATAACATTCCTTCCTTAAGTATCACACAACTTACTTCAAAATCGTGGATAAGGCCCTTAAATCGAGGAATGCGACCGCTGTAGTGACCTGCTCAACCTCTCTTGAGTCAAGGTACTCCAGGTACCAGTACGTGATGTCATCTCATATAGATACGTAGCCCCCTCATCTTTTGGTAGATCCGAAGACTTTTCGAGGAAATATATCTGGCCAAATTACTGCATTCCATCGGCCACTGTTCTGATAAACGCTGTGAATATAGCCTCGCAGGGTCGCTTCACTCTCGAAGGCGTGGAGAACCATTCCTCTCGTAAGTGAGCAGTTCTCATCTGACGCATACAAATCCCTCCAACTCTTGCTGCAGACTACGCAAGGACCCTCAGAGAATGGGACAACCGCTTTGTGGCAAATGTCACTCCCGAAGTCCTTAACAACGATTTTCCGGGCATGACAACGAACCCCGCAATGTTTGAGACGTTTTGCAGGAAGTGGCGTTACCTCTTCGCGTATGCAGGAGCTGCCATGGCATACGGTTACGTCGCCTGCCACATGTTCACATTCATCCGTGCCGTAAGTCTTATGTGTACACACCTCTTCGAACTCACCGACTTGTACATCTGGCACAGGATGATAAACCAGTCGAGTGACGGTTATCCGCGCCATACTGACTCGGAACACCTACGGAGCCTCGAATGCTGTTAATGTCACATTCTCTCGTTGGCGAGGACGTGAATATATCCGCGGAAATAATCTTCCCATTATCTGCTCCCACTTTTGCCCACCCGTTCCTCTTTTGATGGCGTTTTCATTTCTGTTTCACCTCAAATAGGCATCAGGGGTAATACTGTGCCGAACGAACTCACGCCCGTCGAAAAAATACCAAGAAAGATACATGTTCGGAGCCAGGGACAGAGACATGGAACCCCCAGTTGCGATGCGTGGAGTATGTGCGACTTCTCACCTTCTATTGGAACATAAGCAGCGAGGGGAGCCCTCAGCCATAGTCACCAAGACGGGAGAGTGTCACTTCGATCTCCGCGGCTGAAGTGATGGGTTGGCGGATTCGGAGTCCATTCAGATCGGGTGCTAAAAGCCTACTTTTACGGATTAGTTCCTGCAGACCTGTCATAATGCCCAACCAAGTGGTCCCCACTGATGTATTCGACGAAATCTGCGGGGCCGTCCGGCGTGGCGACGAATGAAAGTTTGAGAAAACAAATATTGTAGAATGGGGGGCCTACTTGCTGAGGATGAGTGGTGATGATACCGTGACACGGAATCATCCTCAAGTTGATAGTGTCCCAGCCGAAAATATTGTGGTGCTGTGCGTGGGCCCCAGGCATCATGATCAGAGCATAGGAAACAATGTTCTTACCGATTGCCTAGTACATAGGGTATAAGAGCTACATATATCATCGCAGTCTCGCGGACTCGGAGCCTTCGCAAAAGGCTCGCCAATATGCCAGGTGAAAGCCGTCTGTTCTAGTGCAAGGTAGGGTCGACTGCAAGCGCAAGACGCGTCCTGGAAATGGGTTTCGATGGGCGTGAGGGGTCGCGCAATGGGGGCAGAAGCCTGGTCAAATCGGGTGCGGCGAGACACTTTGGTGGTGTAGATGGCCACTGACGTGGACCATGGCCCGGGAATCTTGGAGGCCTCATATAGGGAGGCTATAGATAGGGCATTCTCATCCGGGGTAAACGCGTTTCGTGTAGAGCCTGACTCGGAACTGCAGTACTACTACAGTAGTAGTAACTTGAAATTAACCAGTAAAGTAATTTTATTACAACTAGGGATTGTCATACCTATCTAGGCTGACAAGGTTGGGATAACCCGCAATACCTAGTTATGTAACTTTTGCTGATAGTTACAAATGCAGAAATTTCTGCTGACATGTCTTATAAACGAGTCGAAAAACATTGTCAGGGCATTGGGCTTCTTCTGCTCTGCGTAAGCTCTCCTCGGGTTGCATGGCTTCTGTACTCAAAGTCCTTCTCGCTTTTCTTCACAAATTATACTCTTCAGGGAATTACATGAAGCGTTTTTCTTGGCGCTTCGTGTTGTTTTTAGCCTTCCTTGGTCGCAAATTGCGGTGCCTGTGGCGCGGAGCGTCGGGTACGGCTCGGCGGAAGTCCACACCACCTGAACCTCCGTCTCCTTGCGCCAGGGCAAGTTCCCGCACAGTGTCGCGCGATTCAGCTGGCTCAAGAGAAAATCTAGTGGCCTGCAGTACTGTTCCGACTTCGGCGAGGGTCCCTGGCCTCCAGGATCATGGTCGTGGGAGGACAAGGCAACCAGCAGCAGCAATACCACTCGGGTCGTTGAATCCCCCAGTGGACCAGCCATCGCGACTCGCCAGGGCAGCTCATCGTGAACCTGGACGAGGACGGGACACATCGCGGTCAATGGGGCGACGGTCCAGGTCTTCCCCGGGCCCCACTGGCAGGCGGCCCGGCCCTACAGGTGGCTTATGGCAGTACACTCGCCCTGACATTGATACCAATAATATATTGTTTGACACGCATGTAGACAACAGAACTGTTCCCTCAACAAGTCCTGCAGTTCTGCCATCTTTGACGAGTGCGGTTGTGAACGTCCATCCACAAGTATACTACGGCGTCACGCCGCAAATCTACGCCACGGAGGAAGCATTACCCCTACGTCCACCCTTAGCTCCCCACGTCACGGTGCCAGTGATGTCCGACCACCAGTTGCCTGGAGGTAACGTTCTGCAACTCATAACTTCAGAACAAGTTCCACGATATACAAAGAATATTACAATGCAAGTGAATAGCACTTTACGGGTATTACAGACTTACACCTGTTGGCAGATTCAAAGATTTGGCATCCTACCAAATTAAACCTTTGACAACAACATTCCCCTAGTATGTTTGAACTTGAATGATATGTTCTAATACAAATTTCTCTAGCTTCCAGGGACAGATCCTTTCTGGTCAACTTAGTGAAGACTGTAGTCCTTGGATACCAGCTACCCATCCGAAGGGTGCACGCTATTTTTTCGACCGTGACAGGGTACGTGTGCTGGTGACCTTGAAGAACATCACTGGTACATCAGTCATAACTAATATGTGATGCTTCCGAAGAGGTTGTTTACCGACACGGACATGCACAACTCCCTATTCAGGGAAGAAATGGAAATTTTTTATCACTACCTGCAGAATATTCTGCGTGCAGACCAACTAACCATCCCATCAAACAACTATGACTTGGTGCTAGACATTATGCCTATTGGGCATGGGCGGAAACGGTGGCCTTATTACTACGCCTGCCACAAGACTCGATGCCTGTTCTGGCTTCACATGTATGACGCAACCAACATGATATCTGGAGTATACGGGGTTAAGTCCCCTGCCCATATCAGTGCGTTACACCTGTCCTCATCAACTTGCCTGTTATATCCACTAATTTAGAACTCAGAGCATCGGTTAGAAGCACTATATTGGTACATCAGCTGTCTTCTGCTAGATTCCTGCTTTAAACATTGATATCGTCTTGCTAGGAGACACTGGTCTCGTTATCCGGCTGTTTTTGGCCACCGCCGCCTTCCTGACTCAGTCTGCAATGAACTTATAGGCATGTTGTCATATGGTTGCGCGGGTGAGGTTCAGTTATTGTGTGACTGCGGCTGACCTTTGTGAAACCAACAAGGGTACCGCAGATACAATGACTTCAAACAGTTCAACGGTACCAGTCGACATTGATAAAATGCAGAAGATGATTGAAATTGTAAAAAATGCCAAGGGTATGCCGATGTACATCACTGAACTTAAGCGTCACTGACATTACAGCTCAGAGGCACATTCCAGTTCGGAATATCATGTTGCTGGGATTGGTGAGTATACACTACACACACAATTCTCTATGACTTATTAGGTCTCTTTCTCAGTGCGATTTTTGTCGTTATTTGGTGAGTACGATCACAGGAGTCTCATCTGTTAGCTCATGCACATGTCTAGCGAACTGGAAGTTCATGGACTTCCACGGACAACCCCATGCACGGCTAAGCAGTGATCAGACAGTGTATCGTGAACTTGGGCCAAAGCATGACAGATCCTTGGGTTTCACATTGCTGTCGCTGCTGCTTTTCCTTGCGCCCGGCAATTATCTGCGGGATATGGAAGCATTGTGGACTGATGGATACATCATTTTGTCAGATTGGGAGAGCTTCATGAACGACCTCCTACAAGAATGGAAAGATATTCTTGCCCCGGTAATGCAGCTTGGCTTGACCGATCTTCATTAGCGTCAGACTCACGTGACTTCCCCCCTGGTCGACCGTGATGCTTTCAGTCACTGTGAGCTACCTTGCCATCCCCGGCACCATCCTTTCCGATATCAACAATGTAACAATTCCGAGCCAAGTCATTATTTTCACATCTCCCGCCCAGATTGCGAGCACCCTCTCGATAGTAACCAGTGTAGGAAGCATTGTGATTGACCTGCTCCTCGTTCGCTACACCAGTACCAAACCGAAGGCGAGTTCAACCAGCTCAGTGAGCGAATAATGACTCTTGATATACGTGCCTAGTTAATTTTGTTCTAGTGGACCTATCAATACCAACGTTCTCGCAGAATATTCGGTAATGAATCGATGGCTGTTGTTTTCAGTCTTCCGTGGGCATTGCTTATGTGGTCGTACGTCATTCGTTCAGGCTTACCTTTCAAAAGCGTTACTCCCAACCAGTATTCACGGATCTCTCTCTCACCCACGGGCCGTGGTGAACAGGATGGTGTTGTTTTTCGCAGCGCTGTTGCTGTCATGCTTCACACACTCGAACGCATATACACGTATCTCCGTCGTGGCCATGTCGGGCATCGTGGCTTGCCTGACCGTTTGGAGTATTCTGACCGCCTGGCGATCGAACGATGATTGGGACGTGTTGCTCTACAAATACCGTTTCGTGTTGAAACGCGCGGGTGGCAGGATTCTCGCAAGCGTCAAACGTTTTGCACTCAGCATCTTCAGGCCCAGATTATCCCGCGCGGGTCCCACTCCCCATAGAGCTGGCAGGTAACGGTCACATGCACCCGATGACTCTGCGCCAGGATAGAGCGGCGATTTAGGGCTTCTTGTATATGTATGCATATAGGCGTAGATTTCTGTTACGTCCTAGTACTGCCATTATGCTATGAATAACGCCACACTTTTTTTCATGAGATTTGCAAACACGGTCCCGAGGTGATTCGGTGTACCAGGCAAGAAAAACTCCTACACACAACACAACATCTTGACCACATCCGGAGACCTACATCGTGGTATACGGAAGAAGACGCAAACAACGTGAACTAACGTTGCGTTTCGAGAGGGGAGCCTGTCATAGACTCAAGGGCTGTTCAATGTGCCCGCACCGTAAACGTTGCTTCTTAGAGCACCTGCGTCTAGATTAGCTGGAAGCCTCCGGAAAATTGCCGTTGAAATACACATGCTTCTCATCCCACAGCGTGGCATGCGCCCGAATTCCATGGACATTTTCCACATATAGATTATATCCACCGCATGGCAGTATTCTGTACAAGCAAGAGGTGTGGAGTACAAACTAATGCCGGTTCCAGGGACTCGCGAAAATGCTATATCACCGACGGGGACCCAACTCTGTGTGGTAGGAAACTTTTGCCCACGTGCTGTCGGTCATTTTATGTCAATGATCGTGACCGTAGGAAGCGCCACCGGCACAATACCGTCAATTTGAAACTTATCCCATAGCCCAGTGAATAAGTACAACACGCGTGAGGTAGTAGTCTTATATTTAGCGTCTGTATACTTTTCACCGGACTTGTTGCCGTCGTTGTCGTCGTCGTCGTGCTGTTGTTGATAGTAATGAAGACTCGGAGATGTTAGCGGCCAAACGAGACCAGATGTCCTCGACAGCTTCCGGTCCGTTTTTCCGTTTCTGGTCTAATGTTGCTGTGCATGATTTCTGGTGCTTTCCGCCGTACGACACCAACAGAACCTTTACACCAACTTCGCAGACTTTCTATGGATGCAGCCCTCCGTCTTTACCAGCTACCTCGTTAGTCTCAGTCCTTAAGCGGTTAGGCACGCGCACGAGAACTGAGGAATCTACAGTGCTGCCTGGGGTATCTTGACATTGAAGACAAATGTTCCGGTGCTATGGAAATGAAAAAGTATGCCCCTTCTGAGTTCAGGCTCTGGAATAACTTGTGTGAAGTGTGTTCCATATATTCCCCGCAGTCTTATCTCACTTTGATCGGCTAGGCAGCCTTTCATTTGCACTTTAACCTTCGCACGGATCTTGGTCGAGCCGATCTAGATCTCGGTCGACACACCCATGACTAATGGCGGGCACCGGGAGGTCAATCTACTGCTACTGAACTCTTTCAACTGATGCTGATGACGTCTGCCTGACTGGAAGTGGATTTCATTGGCAATGTTCATGCGAGAAAGACCTATCGAATAAGATCAAAGTAAAAATATAAACGTCATATGTTCCAGCAGGATCTCCCGTGAGTTATTTACAGTCGGGCATTTGTGGGCATTTTCCTGAGTGCCTGCCGCACACCAAGGTCGCCCATCACGTCCTCCGCTCCGCCCAGGATCGCGTCGTACGGCGATGTGCGATGGTACTGGGTCAACTCTCATTTAGTTGCAGCTGGAAGTGGATGTGTGAAAGCCAACGCACGTTCTCGATCAACTTGCCCATGCCAGACTGGGTAATAGAGCGTCCGCCGAATATTTGCGCCGCGTCTTCGGCAGTGGCACGTCCTGTGCTCGTCACATACCTATAACGAACCCCGGTTACCACACGGAGCACCGAGAGGAGATAAAAGTAAAGACGCCTACTGCTTGAGGAGGGCTATCGTGCCAGCGAGCTTGTCAGACTGTTCCGCGTATGACATCTACGAACATGTCCCCGATTCAGCTGCAGTGGGGAAGGACAGTGTAAAAGACAGACATTGTTCATCTGGTGCGTGACGTTCTCAAGCCAGCTCTGCGCAGACTCGACGCGTGCGATCATTTGGGCCAGCTTTGAGCGGACGACAGCTTGAGTATTCAGCGGTTTGCCGAATGCTTGGCGCTGCTGCGACCACCTGCATGGGAGAAATGGACGGTCAAAAGCGATCGGAAACAGTCGGGTGGGAGCGTACTTGAGGCACTCTTCTACGATCAGACGCTGTGTACTCAGGCTCATGGAGAGAATCATCCACCGTTCGTGATTGAAGTTGCTGAGGATAACAGACATGCCCTTGCCCTCCTTACCAGCGTGTTTGACAATGGGACGCGGACCTTGTCAAACGTCACGAACGCTGTGCCTGCTGTAGCAGAGTACGCGGTCTTGATCGGCTTGGTGGAAAGCCCATCCGAGCGTGGCACAAAGATGACGGTGTACCCGCCTTCCGTCTTGCAGCCAACAGTGAAGTAATCTGCGAACGTGCCATTCGTTATCCATCTGTTCGAACACGCATCAGCAGTCAGGCAGGCCACCTGATCCATAACACGCGTACTTTTTGGTGCCCGAGATGACCCACTCGTTCCCATCTTTGTGGGCATAGGTCTGCATGCCGCCGACATCGCTTCCCGCGAACGCCTCGCTAATCGCCAAACACATGAACTTCTTGCCTGCCAGGACGTCCGGGACGATCTTGGCTTGCAACTCCGGCGTCCCAAAGTTGAGGAGTGGCGGCAGACCAATCGTGCCGCCGGCGAGTAGACCGTCCATATACCCACGTGTGCCGCAGCGAGCAAACTCTGTGTGGATGACGAGCTGGGCGACAATCAGTCTAGAGGAGGATGGACGTGGGAGACGAGCGGCTGACTTCGTGAAAATGGTCAAACTCTTCCGGTTTGATTACACCACCCAGGAGTGCCCTGCCCTTCAGATGCTTCCCAGGGCCAAGACGCATGCCGATAATGTTCATTTCCCTACTGCTGGTATCAGCACGTCCGCGCTGGAAACATGCCAGTTGTTAGACGCACCCAAGTTTGTCCACAACCTCCTGCGAAATCCGCTTACCATTCTCCTCGCATCGAATCGCGTCGGGCAACACGACCTCGTTGACGAACTTGCGCATGGCCTTCTGGAAACGCCGATGGCTCTCGTTGTAGTACGGACTGGAGAAGCCAGGAATGAGCCACGACGGCTCTGCATATGGAACTTGTGAGATGGCGTCCGCCGCGAGTGGCTTTATCTGCGGCTCCTTGCCCTTGATGGTGCCAATCTGCAAGCGCGCGTATTGCGGACGGTAAAGCACCTCTTGCCGGTGCAGGCCGAAAAACGCATTGGTGGCGTCTTTCCCCGCTGTTATTTGTCCCTTCTATGAGCGCATTTTCCTCCGACGATAGAACAAGCGGGTACCTATTGGGTCGGCAAGTAACACGGCAGCACCCCCGGGGTGGAGGTTGGCGAATTTGGATACATCGTACACCCGCGAGTCGACGATAATCCACTGAAAGTAATAATGACCTAACTTGACAGGAGTTTCGGATCCGGAAATCGGGAGCATACCACATCGCCTTCCTTGTTATGCTAAAGAGGCGGCAAGTCGTGAGTGACTCGGTTGCAGACCAGACGGTCCATTAAGCACGTACTTTTGCAACCTCCTCAAAAGTAAACTCTTTCGGTTGCTTTGATGCCATATTCTATCCACACCGCGCTTGTGGGTGAGGTGATATGGAATGAGCGAGAATATTAGACGGTATTTGTGATACTCTCTGTTCCGACTCGGAGTCTTGAGACAAACACAAATCCGAGTCGTCGGCTTTTCACGTGGCGACGACCACTTAATTATAATAAACGCTGTAAACGACCTGCGCCAAGAACCGGTCACTCAGAAACGCTCCGACCACCCACGTGTGCACATTTCACATGCTTGTATGATAGCATACGGTGGTCACGGTGTTGACGCCGCACCAACTGCTCTGACAGTGCTGTACTTAAAGCGTGTTTCAGACCTTGCCGTGGCTAATTCTCGTGAACAACGCCTGGCTCGAGACGCCTCAAGTTACGGCACAACCGTGACTCCGGGAACGGAGGGTGTTAACTGGACTCACTACTGACCAACTTTGGGCAGCAGTGGTGGCCTGAATATCACCCTCGCCTCTCCTTGTTACTTCTCTCCGCAGGAGGGCGCCGTGTCGGACGTGCGGTGCAAGAAAGCGGAACGCTCGCAGCTTTCATCGTCGGGCTTGTCCATTCTACCATATCTCTGGTCGGCCCGAGACCGACTTGACCCGTGGGTCTTCGCTTAGCCGGATTATTAGTCGTCAACGGCACTTTTAGGCCTCAACTGTGTGGGGCTCTGTTGAACGGGACCGATCCACCCAAGGATATAGGATTTTCCCTCTCCATCAAGTCCGTAAGCACATAAAAGACGTAGTTCTATATTGCGTTGTGCACGTCGTGCCGTCGTAAGTACTTTCAGCGGTCATAACAAAATCGTCAATATTGCAATTGCCTTTGCCTACGCCTCGAGTCCATATGGCCCAAAGAATAGACCTAGTGGTAAGTTAGTATCCCGCCCATGCAGCCGCAAGAAGCAAAACGAAAGATTGTCCTTCAGGGCTATGCGCTCCGTTTTGACTCGGCGAGACCACCTTTTCCGGGTCGACGGTATTGAGCAACCACCCGTCCTTGTCACGCTGTTGTACACGAGGTCCATCGCTCGTATTGCGGCAGCATCGTGCTTTGAATCGCCCGTGAACACGCTGTATCGGAACGACGCCGCTGCGAGCAAGGCCGTTGACGACGAGTCCGCGAACGAGTTTGGCTGGTCAACGTAGTTCAAGAGCGTCCCGTTGCTCTGCTGCGAGCGACCAACTTTTCTTCAGTCGGACCTGCGACATCGAGGAACGCTGCAGCTTACTTGGTGTTGCCACACGCCCGTGAGTATCTCGTCGACCCACCGTGCGAGATCGTTTTGTTGTGACTGCATCTGAGATGAGAAGCTTGACTGCTTGATCGTAGCCAAGACACGCATCGCGCCAGCTGCTGCCCAACCGTTCCCTATGTTCACGAGCTTCAGCAAGACCCTTTCTCCGTTGGACTGTGAGAGAAGAAACCCGTCGCACCGGTAGCCCAATGACCAGGATCCTCTTGAGACCCCAGGACTATGTGACGCCACAGACTTACGTTCGCGTCGAACAGGGCATTACGATACAAGCGAATCTGATCGTACGCCGTTTGCAATAACGCCTGTCCCCCACTGTCGTTCTGCAGCGCACCAAAGTATGCGATGAAAGGCGGAGCCATGTACACGAAATCTGACCTGGGCACACGTGCGAAACAGGATGTCGGTCCTCGGTCTTAGACCGGGTACTAGATAAGGAGATTGATCCACGAAGAAGACGCACCACAGTTGGACTTCGCCTTCGTGATGGGAGATGGCACCTGAGTTCGAGCGTGGCGCGACGTTTAAGAGATATCCGAGTTGACCCCCTGCAGCGGTCGAGAATCGCGTATCGGTGAGGTCTATTCGTGTCCAGTTGCGCAGAAGAACGGCTTGTCCCAGACCTACCCGTCAAAGTAGCGCCCAGGGACGTCAGAACAGCTTCGGAGCAACAAGGAGAAACGGGCCTTACTCGCCGGGTCACCCACAGACCCTTGACCATCGGCGAGAGGAAGTGTTCCACTAACTTTTCGATTGATGGTCCTGCACATGGTGAGCAAGGGAGAAGGGTCAAAGATTGTATGCAGTCCGAGAATGCTCACGTTTCTGCGATTGACAAGACATCGGCTGCGCTCTCCCACCAGGGAAGGCGGGATGGAGGGTACACCGAGACCGGGGTGAAAACGGAAAGCAACGGCCATTCAACTTCCGTCAGGGCCTCGGCGAGTGTGCCAATTTCCCAACTTTGCGCCGCAGTCGGGATCAGACGGGTTTCAGCGAGGACGTCGGACTGGAAAGGACTTGGCCTCACCTGCGCGTTGAGATGTTGACCGCATTATCCCGCACGAGGTGCAGAAGCGTCGGGTTCATAACCAGTCTAGGGTACGCACGCGGCACCGCGGCGGAGACGAGAGCCAGAAAGAGGGCAATTGCGGTAAAACATGGCACCAATACATCGTCTATAAGCGCACGTATAGAGCGACTGGCTCCCCGTCAAAGAGGCCGTGTATGTGGCGGCCAATTTCCCAGTGGCCCCACTGGCAGCGCCTGTTTGGGCGCTAAAAGTTCCAGCACTCAAATTAGGCCGCGGATGGTCTTGGCGCACGCCGCCTCGGTTGTTGTTGGAGACCGATAGCGTCCGACATAGTGGGTGTTGTGTGGCTTCTTCCTGTAGATCTATTTAGGGTGCCGCGTGTGGTGAGAGTGGACGAAGGGACTAATTGGCCTAGCACACGAGTGGGCAGTGGATATGAGGACGAGCAAGGAGATCTGATCTTGAATGGAGTTATCGGAAATGAAAGGGTGATTGCCACGCGAGACGCTCCGAGTCTTGGAGCATGCCGTCAACCGGCGGGCGGCGGGTGGTGTGTCCCCAACAGATACTGGGCTTCTCTGCACTTCCCTTAGTCTCTCTTTCGTGAAACAAAAATGCAAGCTGCAGTCCGAGTCCGTGGTCTCACAACATCGTTGAACAGCGCGCGGCGGTATAAGTTTAAGGTGCGCGCATCGATCACCTTGCATCGCGTTCTCTCATCTCGCATCCAGTCACCCGAGGCCGCGGTGGACCACATCGTCATCGGTGGAGGTGTGTCCGGGCGTGCTGTTTCTACGATCACGACTCCGCATACTGAGTTTCTGTCGTGGGAACACGAGGCGTTGTTGGGCTCGCGATCGCACGCGCCCTTTCGCGGCGTTTCCCAGACAAATCGACGGTGCTCATTGAGCGGCATACCCGTCCAGGGGAGGAGACGAGGTGCTTGTCCACCGTTTTTCGAACCCAAAAATATTTCGGGCTTGACGAGGTGTGAGCCAACAGCTCGCGTAACTCTGAGGTTATTCATGCTGGTACGAAAAAATCCCATCGGCGTTTCTTGCTCGTGTCCGTCTCTCAACTCGGCAGGGCTTTACTACCCTCCCAATTCGCTCAAAACGCGGCTGTGTCTCCGGGGACGCCAAATGCTCTACACATACTGCGCTGAACACAACGTCCCCTTCCAACGACTAGGCAAGCTGGTGGTGGGACGCGAAGAACAGCGCGAGTATCTCACTATGTTGCATGCAAAGGCTCAGGCTCTGAGCGCACCCCCGCATTGGAATCATTCCACCGATACGCAAGTGCTGCCGACAGAGGTGATTAACGGCGACGCAGCGCATGAGCGCGTACCAGAGCTCGCACGTGAGATAACGTCAGCGCTGTGGAGCCCCTCGACGGGGATTGTGGACTCCGCTACACTGCTCACTAGTCTCGAAAAGGACATCGAAGAGGCGGCAGGCATGATTGCATATGCGACGCGCGCGGTGCGTATTGATGCAACCACAGAAAGCGGGCCTGGCTGGATCGTGCAAACGGTTACGAGCTCCAATGAGAACACAGGCCACCCTGATGCCACGTTTGCGCGGATGCTGATCAACGCCGCGGGCCTTGGGGCCACTAGCGTGCTCAACGAGATTCTCCCCCCCTCCCTGCGCATTCCGCTTTACTATGCGCGTGGTGCGTACGCCGTGTATCGCGGACCGGGTGTACGAGGTATCAATCACCTCGTTTATCCGGCGGAGGAAGCATCTGCTGCCAAGGGCGCCTCATTTCACTCGCTTGGTACACACCTCACGCTCGACATGGCTGGCAACGTGCGTTTCGGACCAGACATCGACTGGCTATCTGCCCCCGATAGCGCAGCGCGCGACGAGGACGTATGGGAGGCGCATCTCTCCCCTGATGAGGAACATGCACGCTCTATGTATGCGGCCGTTTTGCGGTATTTACCAGGGGTGAAGCTGGAAGGTTTTCAGCCGGATTATGCCGGCATTCGTCCGAAACTTGCACCCCCAGGAGCGCCGTTCCAGGACTTTGTAGTACGCACCGACTATCCAGATCAAAGAGACGGAACGGCACCGATGGTCAGCCTATTGGGTATCGAGAGCCCCGGGCTCACAGCAAGTCTGGCCCTAGCAGAGATGGTCGTGGAGGATATGTTAGTTGGGATGTACGAACGACGATTGTAGTGTTTCAGGCAATTTGACTAAATCCATATCAATATGTTAAGGTGTACATGTCTATTTGGGGGGTGCACCGCGCGGGGCCACTTTGGGTTGCCATGCTTCAATCTTGGGCTTGACAGTATTGTAGCAACGGTATGCACCACGGGTGCCAGTTAGATTCTCAACCCACGGCTGCGAGCACACATGAGCTGAGAAGTGTGGCCAAAGGAAAGAGACGCACCGTCTTCCATGAGGGTGTAAGGTTTTGCATGATCACATCCTGCGGCGGGGGCTCCTTTCGAATGTGGGAAAGCCATGCGCGCCACTCTGCGGGCACTTGCGAGGCATTTAAGTCGTGCTACGAGAAGAGTTGGATCAGCGCTCGCCCGCGCGCCTTGAAGGGGGGGGAGGTTGTGACGAACCTGGGCAAAGTCGACCCAACGATGACGGCCTGTAAAACTGGTCGGTGAGATCGCGTGGGGGAAGAGAGAGTAGACGGAGAGCTATACCGGGCACTTCCTGTTCCGCGTTGAGGTTCTCGAAATAACGGTTTCCGAACCTATGCGGACCGTCAACATGCAAATGCCCTGCCGTATACCAAGGAATTGGGGACGCACTGGTCAGAGCCCACAAATGTGCCAGCCTTCACATCACCTATATATTGCATTTGATGCCACCATTCTTTGATCCCGACGGCGCGGATACCGCGAATGTAGCGCGCGAGCGACGGCATAAGTAGTGGGGGATGGAGACTTGTCGAGGACTGTATTTGGTATTATTTGGCACTACTCCAGGCTTACCGGTAGCTCCCGGGTCTCGTACTACTATTCAACCGTACAGTACAGTATATTAGGACTACTACTGTACAGTAGTAACACACAAAACGTTTCCGACTCAAGGTTGGGTAGTTCCGCCGGTGATCAGGAGGATTTGACTACCTCGTCCTTTCAAGTCTACCTACGTCACCGAGCTACCAATAGGCCGAGTCGCCGTACTCTGCATAATAGAACACTTGCTCTCTAAGATAGTACTGACGATGGGTGCGGCGCGTAGTGATCGTGCTACGTATGTATTTTGACGTGAACGTGTTATTGGAAAACTCATTGGTAAGGATGGCTACATCTACCATGAATACATTGATTGGTACTGTGACGTACATGGATTTGTTGCTAGTGTCTTAGACTGATACTGTGACATACAGGCATTTGTTGCTGGTGTCGTAGCGCTACAACAACTTGACATGACGTTGGTGACTTGTGAGATGTAAATGAACAATCGATACACCGGCATGGGCCAAAGAGCAAAACGTTTAAGAGATATCGAGACGCTACAACCAGCTGTCAGCGCTGGGTCCATGGAAAGCGGCGAATGTACCCTTACGCTTTTCAAGGCCTTGATCAGCAGCCATTCTTCGTTCGAAACGTCTGCCTTGAAAGAGCCCTATAGATCATGTCAAAGAAGAGCAAATACGTGTATGAGACGCGGGCAAACCTTGAGAACGTCTATGCTCTGCCGCGAAATCCGACTGTAGACTTCGTCTTTTTCGTCGAAATGTCGGCCAAACATCTTCGCTGATTGGTATACGGCGTGCTCAATCTTGACAGCGACACCACCGCCAGCCTGAGTCTTCTTTACAAGCTGGGTAGTAACCTCATCAGAGCGGGCTCCTGCAAAAGAACCATTGTGACACATACCTCCATGGACTTGTGGTTAATTTCTAGAGAAGTGCTGTGAGGCCATATCAGTCTCACAGTTTTGAGAACGAGACAGATCATAACCATACATCTTGCCAAGCTCGATAATCTCCTTCGCACCCGTCGCAGGATCCTGCTTCACGACACACAGGGGAGTACCCACGCGCAAAGTTCCATCAAGGATATCAACACCGAGAATGATCGGGTCCCGCTTGCAAAAGCACGCAATGGTCTTCAGTCGGCAGGGCCAAACAGCCATGGGAGCCGCATCACGGCGTCTCGCCTCGACGATCTCCGCGTTGTACGCCGTAAATGAGTCGAACAAGTGGTAGATAATGTCCGCTATAGGAATGTCGGGTCAGAAGGGAGGGGGGAGGATAGAATCGATACGTATGTTACCTTTGAAGAGCCGGATTCCCATCTCTTCTGCAAGACGTTCCGCGTCCTTGTCGACGGGGACATCGAAACAAAGAATACAAGCAAGCTCGCGGGCCTTCTCCAGCATCGTGGCCGCTCGCATTATGTCCTTCTTGTGTATTGGACCAATGTTGATGCCCGATACCGGAATCTTGCTACTCTTCAAGAAGTCGAGCAGGGCTTCAAGGGAGCCAAGCGTACTCGCCTGCACACACACACCGCGGCCTGACTTGTCGATCGAATTGAGCAACGATGTTAAATCGGACATGATCTCGTCGCGTAGATCATCCTCGTCATCGTCTGGTCCGACCACGAGGAGGCGCGATCCCGCGATTGCTTTCTCAAGATCAGGTGCGACTATCTTGACGCCGAGCGCTGCCCTGACGTCCTTGTGGTGTACGTACGAGGACTGTAGCAGGGTCAAAGAACCGTGCAGAATTCACATGGCGCATGCGTACCTTGATTCGCAGCTCGCGGAGCGGCTGAGGTGTCAGAAGAGCTCGAACTTGTGTCACTATTGGGCCATTAAGTCCACAAATTACAATCTTGTCCCCTTCATGTAAGATGCCGTTGGATAGGACTACGTCAATAGTAGTACCGAGGCCTTCAATTACCTTGACCTCAAGCACAGTACATTCAAGCTCCGACAAGTACATGAGGCGGTCGCTCATGCGCTGCTGCGTGAGATTCACGAGCAACAGAATCATGTCGGGTACACCCTCGCCAGTGATGGCAGATGTCGGCACCAGTGACACATTCCGCGCGAAGTTTTTGTTCTCGTAGTAGAGCACAGAGTTGAGGCCCTGTTCAGCAAAGGCCAGAATCGTTTTCTGTACTCTGTCTTCGAATTCACGCTGCACTGAGCGCGTCTGTTTGGCCAAGGATTCTTGGAAGGCACCGTCTGGCGTCGGCACCCATCCATAGATACGATCGATCTGAACCTCGTCAAAGTGCATAGGTGGGCTTAAGTAGTGGCAGACTAACTTTGTTAAGTGCAACGATGAACGGTGTCTTTCTGTCGCGGAGTAGCCGCAACGACTCCAGTGTCTGTGGTTCCAGACCGTGCTGCACGACCAGTGAAGAGCGGGACGGGGCGAATCACTGATAGGACGTACCATAATATCCACGACGAGGATGGCAATATTGCATAACGAGCTGCCGCGAGAGCGCAGATTCGTGAATGACTCATGTCCTGGGGTGTCAATGACCAGGAGACCTGGGACTTTGAATTCTTGTCGATCGTCCTGGAGGGTTCAATCAGGGAAATGAGCAGGGGAAATAGCAGAGATAGTACTTTATTCAGAACAGCCGTCTTCATTTTGATAGCCTCTGCCGGGAAGTAGGTTGCACCGATTTGTTGTGTGATACCGCCAGCTTCCCCTTCTTGAACATTCGTTTGACGGATCTAGGACCCGCTAACCGTCAGCACGATACTGAGCCGAACTAAGCAGCGCGTACTTTATCCAAAAGTTTGGTCTTCCCAGTGTCGACATGTCCCAAAATGCAACAAATAGGACTACGAAGGTGGTCTTTACTTCCAGCTGCCATGGCGTCCTCGCGTGCCTTCTGGCGCCGTGCAGCAGCCTCCGCCTTGCGCTGAGCAGCCATCCGCTGTGCAGTGGTTCGAGCATTTTCTGAGGAGTCGGAATCTGAGTCGCTCTCTTCTGAAGAATCTTCTGAGGAGTCATCCTCCGATTCAGATTCTTCGGAACTGGATTCAGAGGGAGGCTTGGCTTTGGCCGCCGAAGGCCTGGCGCCGACAACTGGCTTGGTAGCAGGGGTTGCCTTTGGGTCCGCCTTCTGAGCTTCGGGCTTTGTAGGCGCACTGTTCGCTGGATGCAGTTCAGATGAATGATGATGAACAGGTAATAAGGAGTAAACCTTTTATAGGAACAGTTGTTGCCGCGCCACGGGGTGCAGGTGTGGGCTTCGGCGCAGGGGTTGTCAAGGGTGGGGGCCCTTCCTCCTCACTGGAGTCATCCCATGCATCCTTCACTTCTGCGGCCGGAGGAGCCTTTTCCTCCTCGCTCGGGGCCTCCCAATCGTCTGGGACATCTTCTGCGACCTTTTCCACAGGAGTGGGCTCAGGTTCGGGTTTGGGAATAGGTTCTGGAGCAAGTTCCTTTGGACGCGGCGGTTCCGGAGTTTGGGGCACAGAATCGGGCGCAGGAGAGCCACCTTTAGTAGAACCACCCTTTTTGCGGCTACCGTAAACCGGACGCTTTGAAGGAGCTCCAGGTTGTTGCAACCCTTCGATCTGCACACCTGACGACAGTAACGCTTGCCTACGAATCTCCGCAGCGCGCTGCTCTTCCTTTTGTTTCTTAGTGAGGAACCGCCCCTCTTTCCTCGCTACCTCGCGCTTGGCCTGAAACGGTAGATAAGACCACGGCGCACAATGCGGGCACCAGCGGCGCACCTTTTCCTTCTCCTTTTTTCGTTGCTTTTCTTCCTCTTTCCGTCGCTCCTCCTCCTCGGCCCTGCGTTCCTCCTCCTCGATGCGCTTGCGCTCCTCCTCCTCCCTCCTCCTTGCCTCCTCCTCAAGCCGCTTCTTCTCTTCCATTATTGCCTTGAGTGCACTAATGCCAGTTGGACCCTTCTTCTTCGCTGGAGCAGGAGCGGGCTCATCATCCTTCTTTGCTTTCTTCTTTTTCTTCTTCTTTTTCGCATCTCCTTCACCGCCAGCTGCCTCGCCATCGTCGCCATCTTCATCTTTATCCGCAGCAGCAGCAGGAGGGGGTTCTGGTACGGGTGGTGTGGGCTCCGTTGTTATTGCCGTCTCTGCTTCGGCATCTTGACCTTTCTTAGCTGCCGCCTGTGCCTTTTTCTTTGCCTAGTCGAACATATCTAGTCAGTTGGTTCAACCACGCAGAGCGATATCTAGATAACCTTCTCCTTCTCCTTCTTCAACCGCTCCTTCTCTTTCTTTGATAGTAATTTTGGACCTTCACCTGTTTCAGCATCCTCCGCATCATTTGCCTCTGCAGTGGGTGCAACGTCTCCAGTAGAAGGCCCCGGTTGACTCGCTTTGGGAGCAGAAATAAAAAACCATAGCAGTGACCCTACTTGTTAGCACGTACCTGGAGGTGCACTCTCATCGTCATCCTCAGCGATAACCTTCTTTCCTTTGCCCTTCTTTCCTTTCTTTCCTTTCTCTTTCACAGGACCCCATTCCTCGTCAGCAAGGTCGTCTGGTGTCACTTCCACACCTGGTCTGGGAGCGGTGATATCACCCTTCGCAGCCGCAGCTTCTCCATCTGAGCCTTCACCCGGGGGAGGTCCATCTGCGAAGGACACGGATGCTTCTGCGGTATCCGCGACACCACTTTTCTTCTTGCCCTTCTTATCCTTCTTGTTCTTCTGGGTTGCCCGCAACGTAGACTAAAGAATCAAAATTAGGTCCATTACCGCCCCAGTGTGAATGAATGGATGTGGGACATACCATGAGACCCCCGAAATCTTCTTCATCAACTTGTTCAGGACCATCTGTCATCCCCAGTGCCGCAAACGATGAAAAAGCGTCTTGTTGGCGTGTATTATGTTGGGACTCGCCATCTGAAATATCGTTAGGGGAAGCGAGGTTATTCCCTGCAACCGATGTCCCAACTTCCTCCCTGTGACGAGCGCCTATGTTATAATATCAAGATGAGATACGATCGCGCGACGCACCAGTAAGCGTCATCGCCCGCATTTTTGCTCTTTTTACCTTTGTTCTTTGGCGCCATGATTTCGACGCAATGGTGGCAAAAAGCAAGTTGTATTATAATAAGTGGGCCTTGCCTCAGTCACGGTTAGAATTTTGCCCCGGCACCGAGGTAAATCATGAGCCGTCGGTCCGGAAACGTCCGATTCCTCCAAGCTACTATTGTCTTCAATTATGGGGCTGCTCACCATAATCCGGAAGAACAGGCGGAAGGAGAAGGAGATGAGGCTTCTCTTTCTGTGAGTCATCCTCGATTTGAGTGACTCGAGTGGAATAACCTTGCGGCAGCGGCCTCGACAATGGCGGAAAGACCACTATATTGAAGAAACTGAACGGTGAAGATATCACAAGCGTGAATCCAACTTTGGGGTTTAATATCAAGACATTCGTGCATGGCCGGTGAGATGCCCATTCAATCATTTGAGGGGCAACGGCTCAAACTTTTAAAAGCTACACTTTGAGTATATGTTCGTGGCGAAGCTCGCTTTGTTGTCATCCACCTGAAATACTCTCAGGGGACGTGGGCGGTCAACGGACGCTCCGTCCGTACTGGCGAAACTACTTTGAACAGACAGACGCCCTCGTATGGGTTGTCGACTCTGGTGATAGATTGCGCATGGGTGACTGCAAGGAAGAGCTACACAACTTGCTCCTCGAAGACGTATGCGTTTCGTTATCTCAGGAGGGGCGTCCCAAACGACATGACTATGTCTCTTCAGCGATTGGCAGGTGCATCCTTGCTCGTCTTTGCCAACAAACAAGATATACAGGGCTCTATGACGGACCAAGAAATAGAGCAGGCTAGTCCGACTGACTTCTTGTCGAATGACGCTGTCAGCTGATGCGGGTTTTCTCCTTCCAACTTGAAGGCGTTGGACCTCTCTGGAATCAAGTCCCATCAGTGGGGCATCGTTTCCTGCAGTGCAGTGACCGGATACAACCTACTGGAGGGACTAAATTGGGTTGTAGGCGAAGTTGCTAGTCGCCTTTACTACAGCTCTTTCACAGATGGAGCTACAGTACCAGTGCCAAAGAAACCACCTACTACTAGTAGTGCATCTTACTTCGCCTCAGTATGATGGCTTTCCCTCTGTAATCCCATGAGCCACTGTGTACCAACAACTAACAACTACGCCAACGGCCCAACGGCCCAACGATCTCCTTGCGTCTGATACTTTGTGATCATCCTGCCTTAAGGCGAATGCCATCCACTGGCACACACTGGCAGTACCGTACGGTCATCTTGTCACGTCACGCTGTGTACTCGGCTCAACCATCCGCCTTTCCTCATCGTGTCATTGGGGTCTGCCACTGAACTTGAATGTCGGAGATCTGTGGCTGACGCCATCACCTTGCTAGCCTTTCCCCCTTGATGGAAGAATCAAAGAACCAACGTCCCTCTTCTGATACAGTTGTTCCTATTTCGGTTATCCGGGTTCAGGGGTACACGGGTTGAGTGTGATTGCGCGCATCAAGTAGCAAAATGATCGATGATCTTTGAAACTCACAGGGTTTGTAGGTGCCAACCAGTTCACCTTGCATATTCCCGAAGCCTCCTGATTGGCTATCTCTACCAAAGCTCTGCAGCATATGTAACTGTCTGTCTTGTTGCTTACCAGCAAAAAGTCAGTAAGAACCATGAGCCTGAATTAAAAAAATGTCACGTCTTCCTTCTAGATGCAGCATTAGCTGGGCTAACGAAGAAAATCTCCTTTGACAATTCGAGCAATCCATTGGCGATTATGACTGCCTAAGTTCTCGTGCTACGCCTACGAGCGGACAGATTGAGGTGAGAGCCCTCTACTCGCTTTCGCTTTTAGCCGCGGTCTGTACTGTACTTACATGAAACAGCGTCACCATTGCTTCGTTATTATAGAGTTCTCATGCCACGCTTGCACGTGGGTATACTACTGAGTGTTACTAATACTTAGTGAAGTGCGCACGTCTAACGCACGCGCGAGTCCGAGTGAAAAGCGCAGGACCGTCCTGGTCAGACCAAGGCGGACAGGTCGGGCAGGTAGGAGTGTCGAAGCTTCAGTATGGCGTAGGCGTGGCGGAAGCAGCAGCGAAGAAGCAGAGGAGAGCGAAGCAGAAGAGGAGGAGAAGAAGAAGATGGAGGAGTTGGAGGAGGGAGAAGAGCGAGGCGATGAGTCCGTTCCGTAGCACACGTTGGCGCGATTGCCTAAGCTAGTGCGTCGAGAACTGAGAGGGGAAAGAGAGGGAAAAGAGAAAGCAGATCACGCAGAGACGTTTCGAGAACAGAGTGAGTCGATTTCACAAGGCTGAACTGCCCTACATCAGGGCTTGCCGTCGTACTTAAATACATGTGTCCGCGCCAATACATGGCCGTGATTCAGGTGATACTAGGACTGTTTGATATGAAAGGTCTGGTTGGTAGCATAGGGGATGAGGCAATCTGACAGGAAAAGCGGCGACGTGGTGAATAACGACGTCGGGCGCTGGGTCACGAGAGAGGCTGGGGGAGAGATGGGACGATCGAGCATTCTGGTGGCGTAAACGACGCTGGTCGAGACAAAAGAGAGCGAGCTAGGACGTATGGGACGAGCGGTAATGGCCTGTAAGGGAAGTGGTGAGGCGGCGACGCTCAAGTAAAGTGTAATAAGGATCAACTAGGAGCAATGGGGAATGAAAATGATGAAAGGAAATATACGGGCGTACGAGTTAGTCTTTATACAATTCCTGGGTTACGCAGCTCTTCGACGAGGGAGGTCTCGGAGAGCGTCATCAAAGTTGAGGGACAAACCGCGAACGGAGGGGCGTCTCAGTTCACGATTATGGCATCACGGGCGCTCCGAAGTGTCGTGTTCCGAGCACAACGGAAAGCCTCACCTTACATTAGCAAACTCGTTGCATATCAAGAAATACTGTGATAATAGGTAGCGCAATTTACATCCTCGGGCGAGCGAAGCGTGGTCCACAGTCTCTTGCTACCATAGCGGTCGCGTTGATGTAAGGGTAGCGCCGGTAAGGTGTCCGTTTGAGTGTCAGTGAGCGTGCACAGCGGCGCCAGGAGATCGTCTGTACGATACGAAGGACGGGGTAGAAGCGCTCGCTGCAGTTTCTTGTATTTTGCTTTGTACGTTAAGTTGTGCTAGCCTCCATACCCTGGTTACGGCAATCCAGGCCTAACTTATCGAGAGGGGCGATACGCCACTGGAGATGGCGCTGGCAGCGGCTCGTTCAGCCATCACTGATGAAGTCGGTCACGGTGAGACCCTACCATATGCCAGCATCGAGATAAGAGAGTCGTTCTCGGCGGGAGACATATTGAGGTTGCAGGCTCTGCACCCCACGCGGATTGATTCATCTATGTGTGGGTTTAAAAAAAATCCTTCGGCACTCGGAAATCCGATCATGTCGCGAGGCCTTCGCGAGCGCAAGGCTAACAAACAGCCTGAGGGCCGAGACCGGATGTAATAAAGGGAAAAGCGCATGAAAATCGTGATTGTCATGAGTGGGATATCGTGCAGCATACATAGCTTCTAGGGAAATAAATGAGTGATAGGAGACATGAGGTATAATACTATTCCACGGAGATATGATATACAGTCTAGTAGCCAGCACCCCGAACAGCCGACCGGCGACAAAGCACTATGATTACAATGGTATACGTGTAGGATCCAGTTTGGTTATCCATGTCTGTAGCTCCCTGAAGTTTGGCGCCGCAAGTGCGTGTGAGTTTGAGGAGGTAAAGAGGGTGAAGGTAAATCGTTTCTTCAGGGCATGTTAATATCACATGCACAGGAAAAGCAAGTAGCACTTACGCCAAGAAGAGACTCCATTTCTGGATTGCTCTCCACGTTGACTCCGTCTAAACTAATAACGGTTATTTCTTCAACCTCGTTTGAATGTTTGTAAACATGAAGATACGGTCTTTGTGGTGTGAGAATAGCCCGACATGATGGTAGTTCAATAACATTACCTTCGGAGAACAAACCACCGCCTCTCCCAAATATCGTGATTGGCGTCAATAAGAATCATGAGGTGACCCTTCTTTGTTGGAACATCGCTGCAAAAAGGGATGTGTCATCGAGACCGCGAAAGTTTAGGGTATTATGTTAAGCGCACCTGCGCGGCACGAGTTTCGTGCTCGAAACGAGCTGTCGTGACTCTGATGAGGCGTCCGCGTCCTGTCTTGGGGCACCTGGCTTGGCTCCGTCACCCAGTTCGGGCGGCTCCTGGCTCAAGACAATCTGAAAGGGCGTTAACACGAAAGACCAACATCATCTTGTTATGAGTTGCTTGCCTCGCCACGATGCCCAAATTGTTTCTGCCAAAGCGTAAGAGATTTACTAAGGAGCTCTTCCGACCCCCAGATTGCCGCATCCGCTTGTGGCGGTTGGGCGGCCACAGGCGAGTTGATTAACATCGCGCGTACTGCTTGTACGTCCGCTGCTCGACGTTCCATCGCAACCAGTTTGGTATGGTCTTCGACAACGGTTATACCACGCGGGCGCCACCCTCCAAGGACTTCTTCTCCACGCACGTACTTCTCTGACGTGTCAAGCCGCCAAAGGTCCTTCGGCGAACGTGTGAGTGGGGGTGACAGCCTCACCCGAAAAACGTTGCTGGTCTTGGAAAGAATCCTCGTGGAATTGAGTAATGCTAAAAGGCGAGAAGGCGGACGGGCGTCCCGCGTTTGCATTGTGACTGCCATGTCCATAGAAAACTGAACTGGATCTACACAACGCTCGACAGCAACGGACCATGAAACTTGCAAAAGTACGCGCTGATTGGTGGGTGTTACCCGGTTGAGTAGTACGCAGTTGTGTATGCTCGAGTCCCACAACGACTCTGCAGACAAAACGCCAGAACCATCTGGTCTAAATTCCACAACTTGATCTTGTTGTAGCGGAAGGGTGATGAGGGGGCGAGAAGATGGTTCATGGACACGTCCCTTGGCATCGAGGAGGCGGACGTTGCCGACTTTGACCTTGATAGCCTCTGTCCATGGGAGCTGCCGCCCAGAATTTGACGTCATTGTGAGCACGAATCGCCGCTGCAACCCTTGATGGAGGCTGAAAGCGCCCGGATCCAAGTTACCTTGTGAAACAACAGGGACTGGAGCGTATTGTCCGTCCGGTCCAAGTTCGCGAACTTGTAGCCAGGCAACTACGTCGTGAAACTCTTCCATGAAGAAATCCGTCTCGGAGCGACGCATAAGTTGCGAGGTCCCGGATATAGAGTCGGGAGGCGGAGAGGAAGCAGGCGGATAGGTTTTCTGCTCACGCATTTCGTCCCAGCGTTCCATTCTTTCCAGGTATTGCGGTCGCATTGATGCGAACAGTTCGATCTGGGCGTAACCTTGCCGAAGATGGGTCAAGACTTTCGAGTTCACCACGATAGAGAAGCTACGGCGGAATTTCAAATCAGATGGCGTGGAGGCATCCAAGTTTACTGAGTTGGAGTGATAGATTTCTTCCGCTTTGAGACTTGGACCCACGAACGACGATAAACGCACTTGCAGATGAGCCGCCGAAAAGTCGTGGGGCGCGAGCCCCTTAACAGAGTCCACAGTCAGGAAGAAACCCAACTTGGAACCTGCAGGAAGCCCACCAGGCACGGGTGAGGAGGATCGAGTGGAGGTGGCAGAGCTTGGAGTGTGTTTCGGTGTCATCACCACATTGACAATCTTGATATCCACGCGACAAGAACCGATCGCTTCAGCAGTGTATCGGCAAAAAATAGGCATGATAGAAGTTGAGGAAAGTCGACGGGACAGGGGGGCAAGTGATAGTAGGGCATTGCCGACGAAGGAATATTCGGGCGGAGGAGAATTGTAAAAAGGTTCCTCTGACGAAAAGTGTTGGGAGTATGAAGGGCGATCGATGAAAGAAGTGAGGTTACGCATTCGTTGCAGTTGTTGTCGTAAGCGATCGAGCGACCATACATAGATGGCGTTGTGCCGCTTGTCCAGGACCTTCACCGCGACGGTCGGCTGGGTCACCGACGCCAACACAGGATCTGCAACATCCCCAAATTCATCCAGCCCGGCAATCGTGTTGATAGATGACACGGGAGCTGCCAGCGATCCTCCGGAGGCGACCGTGAAGTTATAACTCACATCCTTGCCGAGCTCCTTGCTAAGTCCATAGTAAATATCCAGCAGTGCCAGGTATGAAATCACAGACAAACCTAATGATGTTTGCTTCTTTCATTAACACCGCTGCAGAAAGGACGCTCTCAGCCATTGAGAACGATCGGTGTGCTCTCCATTTGTCTAGAACTTTTCGAATGAGCCTGAGCTGCCTCGCAGAGTATAGGGCTGGCTCGAAAGGCTCAGCCTCCAACTCGGTCTCGCCACGGGCGCGGGCATCTAGCAGACGCCGCATTCTCATCTGGACCAGTTTTAGCTGGTGTTGCATGTGGTCCCTCTCCTCTTTAAGATCCTCTGCCTCCGTAGACCCTGAGATCGCCTGTAATCGTGATTCGAATTCTTGTCGCTGGGTTTCGAGCTGGTTCTGAACCTCCTTCAAAGCATCGACATCGGGGCTGCCACGGCTCGGCCCCGCGTCGACACTTGTGTCGTCCGTCAACACATCGCTCGAAAAAGGACGCCCGGATTCGCTCCATACATCATCAGCCTGGCTAAGACTGCTCTCGGGCCGGTGCTTCAAGTTATGGTCGCGTATGTTCTTGACCATGGTAATGCGTTCATATAACTTGTTAAGGTCTTCGTCCGGGAGACTGTCTAGTGCTGGGTCTAAGCCAAGCCTTGCTAGCGCCGCTTCACGTTTGGCGAATGTCCAGTCAACACCTTCGAATTCGCCAGTTGACGAAGTGGGAGAGTCTGGGCGCGACTCTAGGTCCGCTGCGGTCATACTGAACTGTAAATTTGACCTCATGGTAGCACGGTCACGCTGTTTCCGAACTTCTTCGGGGTTGTTAAACCGGAAGACATGGTGCTCCCCTGTGGCACCATGTTGGCAGCAAGTTCAATTCAACCACCAAGCAACTCACCAAGAATGATACGGAAGCCAGAACGAAGTTTGTGGGGCTGAACAGATTGAGCAGAGTGACTCCGTCATCAAGAAAAAAAGGGCTCACCTGCCCAGCGGAAATTTGCTTTCCGTTCAGGAACTGTGTACCGTCAGGGACAGTTCTCGGGTGCAGTGACGACACACGTACTGTGATGGCGTCTGGAAGCGCATGTAAAGTCACTTTTCCGTCAGTGTTCTCGAAGTGACAGTGCTCTTCGAGGATAATATCGCCACTTAAACGTATGTGGACAGCCTTTTCACTGTCCAGGCGTCCGACCTAAAGAGCGAAAGTCAGAGAGGGAAGAGGATCGCGTTAAAAGATATCACCGTTGTTCTACCAGGTTTTAATTGGTAGATTAAACACTCGCTCATGAGTGGATCTGTCACGTGCGATGAATACCATGTACTGTCCAAGACTAAGACTGTAGACGCACCTTCGTTCTATGCAACAAGAAGGATCTCTTGATTAGCACTTCAGTGTGTCGACCCAGATTACGTACCAGGTTGACAAGGTGTGGCATCTAACATTCAGGATTTAGCCAAGAGAGCGATCCACATCAAGGGCGGTATACTCGCCTTCTTCGGTGTATGTACGCCGACGTTATTTTTCTCGACTGTGATACCTAATTCCTCAAGGGCCTTCTCACGCTCCTTTTGGACCTCTTGCGTGCGTTGGAGCTTCTCTTCCCAGGTCTCGTTGAGACTCTGCATAAGCTTCTCACTTGACTCGAGTTGATCCTGTAGCTCAGCTTTGGTAACAGTCTTGAGTGTTCCATCCTTCGCTTTGTATGTAACCTTTTGCTTCTCAGGCGGGATCTTCGGGTCATAAACGTCTTCGCCACTTGAGCCCGCCACACGAGCTGTTCTTGAGCTCCAGCCAGTGTTTTCAGATTAAAGAAACAAATCCGCACCTCTGAGCATATCCAGTTCTTCCTTGAGTTCACGTACAAGCTTGGCGTTTGGATCCTCATTGACGATAGCTTTGTTCTTGATTTTCTTCGCCTGATCCGCATATCGTAGGGTGCTTAATGTCTCTTCATAGTCGGCAGGGGAGATAGCTGCGATCATGGCCGTCTTTGAGTTCCCGCCAAGAGAATCCTTGAGTAGCCATGTAAGGACCTATAAGGCACGATGGCTAAGCCTAATACCTCCCACGCGTTCATGCTTGTATACACACCGAATCACGATAGGGCACAAAGTCATCTCCTTTCTTCTTTCCCTTCTTGCCATCGCCCGAGGCAGCTGCAAGTGAAGAAATAACTTTACCGAGGGTTGTGAGAGACTTGTTGATGTTTGCGCCCTCCTTCAACCGCTGGCCAGTCGCGCCTGTAGAGTTTGCACGTTCAGAACCGGCAAGGTCGACGAGGCTATGGTAAATCAGACCCAGATCTATAACAAATACTGAGAAGTGCTCGTACCTGATCCGCGACACCTTTTCTGTGTCTAGGTTCGTGTCTACATCATGGCGCATCATAGTGAGTATGAGTGTGAAAACTGCGTGCGAACGCGAGGATCTACGGAAGCACCAGAATGAGGACTTGCGCCACAGAATCAGCCAGTCACTGACGTCTCGTTCATGTTAGTTGCGGCAACTGTGCGCGCCTTGTTTCCCTCATCCATGAGCGTCATCATTTCATCGTAGCTGTTCACCACGAGTTTTGACAAGTCTTCTACATAGGGGCCCAGGATTGGGTGCTCACGCACACGCAGATTTCCTGTGTTCTTCGGGTTCAGTAGATCGCGTACCTTCTCATTGTATATCTGCACGGATGTGACTTTGAATGGATCGCCTAGGACGAACTGTAGAGCTACGGCGCACCTCGATATAAGAGACCTCAACGGTAAATTTGAGGTGATCGTCCGCAGCACGCTTCTCTGCCACGCGTACGAATAGCTCGCCACACGTCTGTGGGATGATACCCTTGTCCGGTCCATCTAAGGCGCGCAGCCTCAACGAGGTGGCGTGTGAAACATGTGATTGTGCGACTCACAGCCCATCATGCTACGTCAGGTGCGAAGGAGAATGTGGTTATATTTTCAGAAGAAGATGTCCGGGAGATGACGTTGGTGAGATGAAGAGAGGGTGCAGATGAGTTACGATGTATGTCAGGTGAGCTCCACACACACACCTATACGATTTTCCAGACCCTATCTCGAAGGTCGGTACGCGAACCGAGAGAAGCGCAAATGAGACGTACCGGTCTGCCCATCTTTAAATACGGGGTTGTATCAGACAAGTTCCACATATCGGGTAGACGACACTCACAAGCCAGAATACACGCATTGAAACCGGCAAACCCATGATCTAGTAACTCTTTCCCGAGGTCGTCAAAGAGGGTTTGCTGTGAACAATACCCCGGCTCGTCACGAGGGCCTGCGGACCAATAACTCTTGTCAAAGGAGAATGCCATCGTCTTGCGTTCAGTCGCGCGACCGGAGGATGCCTTCTCCTGGGCAGAGCCAGGCTCTGGTGGATCAAGGAGTGTTTGGTTTCCGGACATGCGAACGAGCGGCTTTGCTCCGCGCGCGAGCTCTGGGATTTACCGATGTGAGCGGGGCGAATTGGCATCGCCGTCACGTAGGATGGAAACTGACCGCGCGCGTTAAGTGGACGACATCTAACGACGACTTTGATATTGCCATCGCCGTGATCGGCCATGGCGGTGACTGACTATGCAAGTCTATATGTATGGTCCAGAATGGATGAAGAAATAAAAACAGGGGTGCGCTGCAGCAGTACTCAAGTTGCTACAGGCTCGCGACGAAAGAGAGCGAGTTTGGCGAAATGAAATGAAAGAGACGCGACGCGTGACATGACAATCATGATCTCACGTGGACAGACAAATGTATTATTCTCATGTGGCTGCGCTACATTCTACAGAGACAAGAGGATGCACACAGTCGACGCCAGAATCCGCGCACATTGAAAAATGCCAAGATGTGCCGCAATTACAACAAGTCAAAGTCATCGAGCTGAAAAGGGATCAACAGAGAACGTCAAACATCGAAGATACGACCCACTTCGTCATTATATCTCATGACCGTCCTCTTCAGTTTGGATGTGTCAACCCATGTGACGAAATCCTCCATATGTCTTAAAGAAAAGTTGTGCCTAGGTGAAGATAGAACGGGGCATTTCATTGAGTGGGAGTACTCACCGCGTGACAAGATAAGCCGGGTCGGTAATATTATCAGGTCCAACACGGACATGGCCTTGCTCGATAAATTTGACTGCCTGATTTCAGGTGAGAATAGAACATCACATCGACGGAAAAAGGCGATGCCCACTGCGCTAACTGTTTCCGCCATCTTCGAAGTGACCATGATGACGGCCAGACGGCGTCGGCAAAACGCAGCTACAGTAAGCTTGTTATCGACGTCACTCAGTTTTACCTGCGAGTTGAGGACGCCGATGTCATAAAGTTTGGAGAGGATCTGTCCCTCCATCCGAGCGCGGAAGGAATCTTGTGGCGGGAGTAGCGAGATGCGATGAGTTAGGGATCGTAGTGACCCGCACAGCTTATTGTATCTGATTTCAGGCATGTGTTACTTCAAGAAAAACGTAGCATGTGCGCGCACGAACTTGTGGTAGTCTTCACGATCCTGTATGTGATACCTGCGCATAACTTTAATCTCGCGAAGGTTTGCATCTTGCTTCCACTGGTATGGTATGAGGTGAAGTGATATCCAGTCTCAAGGAAGTCTTACGTTGAGAAAGTCGACTTTTTTTAACAGTTTCTTCTCATGGTGCTTGAACTGACGAACCATGGTAGTCGTGAGCGTGATTGCGTGACGGAAATTACATGTCACGTTTGGTGTGACTCCGACCGTGCGAGTTTTCCAAGGATTCGCCTCACTTCGTGCTCGACGCCAACAACGTCGCCGACGTCCTCCTCGCCGTCCTCTATTATTGCGATTTCTTCTTTCATTCAGGTCTGTCCGTATCGGAGAGGAAATCTAACCGCTTATCTCAGCTGCTTGATCTCCTCGCCAACGCTCGACTTGGGTTCTGCGAATCTGCAGCGCATGCTCGAGACCCCACCATCTTTACATCCTGGCTCACAACTTTTTATCCTTTTCGGGTTCGCAGACGACTACTCAGCCGGATATGCTACGCCAGGGTCTTCCTCAAGGTATCAGCTCGATGAACCCACCCTTCCTCCCCCAGCAGCATGGCCAATCAGCACCTGGTCAACTCCACAATATTAACCTTCTCCCCGGCCCTAACCAAGGCGTGAACTTTCCTACAAATGCACACTCATCTAATGGAACTTTCTCTAACCCCCAACTGGCACGCATGCAAGCCGATGACCGTCGACGTAATATACTTGCTCAGGCGCAACGTGCTACTACCAGTGGAGCGCAGACCGGTCCTTCAGCTATGAACGGTGTCGTTCCCGCGCAACCTTCAGGAATTAATTACGCAGGAATGGGAGCGCAGAATGGGCAGGGACCTCAACGTGTCGTAACCCAATCTGTGGGTGTTGGGCCCCTCGCGACGTCTCACCCCGGTTCTCACCCCGTGAACATGAGTAATCCCGCGTTAGGCCTTACTGGTGGCCTTTCAACGCAACATCCAGGGCCTCAGTCTCAGCCTCAGCCACAGATGGGGATGCGACCACCACAGCCCTCTTTATCTGGTCAACCTGGAGTTCGTCCTCCAACCATGGGTATGCCGGGTATTCCACCCGGCAGCGGGATGCGAGGATCTGGTGGCATGGGCGTGAATATGCCTCCCAGGATGATGGGCAACGTATCTCAGCAGACCCAACCGCAGCAGGGATTTCCCAGTACAATGGGTATGGGTGGTCCAGGACCTCAATCATCCCCGCAGGCTTCGCAAGGACCGGCAACTTCTATGTCACAATCAATACACCGCACCCTCTCTACCCCCGAAGGCGTGAACTCATTTGGCGTGCCAGGATTTCCGGGCGGCCCTTTCTCGCAAGGCACTCCCCACCCGCCTCCAAATCATATGGCCGGACCTAACCCCGCAAATCAGTTCACCTTCATGCCCACATCCTCACCATCTCAACCTATGGACATGGGACACAATCTCTCCAGTGGTGGTGCGGGGCCCTCTGGCACGTCACCCACCCGTTCGGACTTTACTGTGACCCCGGCACAATATGCTTCGTTGCAACATGGTTCCGGTGTTCCTTCTAGGAGTGGAAGCGCCGGCATGAACGAAGGATTCCCTCCGACATTCGCAACCGTGCCCCCAGCTCGTCCACCCTCTTCGTCGCATTCGTCCCTTGGCTTGCCACACCAGCAGGCTCAAACACCCCAGGGCCAGTCACATCCCACACCGCCTCGACAGCAAACACCACATCAACAACCGCACATGTCTCCGGCCAATTTACCCGAGAGATTCAGTGCGCCCATGCACAACCCAACTCGTCCCCAGTCCCAGCCGCAGCGACCGTCTTCCCGGCCACAGATGGGTTCATCGCTTACGCCCCGCCTACCACCTGGCACTCTCCCACCGAACGCAACGCTCCTCCAGGGACACCCACCAAGCATCAGCGGCGTATCGGCCCCTCCGCCGCAGCCTCGCCCGAACATTAGTACGACTGTAGGGGCTGGTCCGCCGCCTTTGACCCCAGCGTCGTCTACCGAGAATGGCGACCTCTCGCGACAGCCCGGTGCGCATGGCATCCGTCCACCCATGCAGAGGTACGTGTACCATCCAATGTCCTTGCTGTGTTTGCTCTCCTCACTACGCATTGGCTCTGTAGTCACGCTCCTGCAATCGGGCTTGGCCAGGCTTTGATGCGTGTCCTGCAGTTCAGTGGCATGCTCGCAGCTGAAGACCAGAGGGTGTGTTTGTTTTCCCGTGTGTCATCGGACCAGATCATCACTAACACATTTACCTTGCAGTCCCAAAAATTACAACTCTCACATTGGGTGAATTTAGTGGAAGAGTACTTCCTGACATCAGCGACCCTCAAACTCACACTATGGAAAGATAACCAGAAGGTGGAGGCAAAAGTGTTTGGTTCGTCCTGGTTTTGTTCAGAGTCCCTGAGGTTTCTGCTCACCAGTACGGCAGAGGTTGGCACCCCAGTCCTACCTCGGTTTTTTCTCGTTACAAGTCAGTCTGGCGTCAAGTCCATGACATTATCTCTTGATGGCGCACGCGAACGCGTAGTCGGACCCAACCACGCGATCGTGCAATGCGTCTCTGCCATGTGGACGTACCGATATCACAATGGATACACCGTGACTCTCCGTGGACCCTTTACAGCTCATGTCATTGTGATCCCTAACGCGGGTCAGAACGGTCCCCCAGTGCAATCTGCGCCGCATTTGCTCAAGATCGACCACATTCAGTTCGACTCTAATCTCTACGAGAAGCACGTCTCAGTGGATCAGATAGGTGGTAGCCGCCCTGATGCCAACAAGACCCCGCAAGTTCGCCATTCTCAGACACCAACACCAACCGTAAACGGTGCGGGCGTACCGCCCCAACCCCCATCGCAGCTACCGCAGCCGCCGCCTTCACAGGCGGGTCAAAGAGATGACGAAAGATGGGAAGAACCTCGGATAACTTACGAGCGCGCATCCATTCCGGCGGAGCCAGTGAATGCTTTTGGTATCCCACAAGCCACCATGAGATGTCTTGAGGTACGTCCGCCAAACACAGGCTTCCTTGTCGCAAGTCTGAAAATCCTCATGGCTTTTTAGTTGGCGGAGAGCGTTGCACAGATGACCGATCTCATGCAGTACTCGCGTGAGACAGGCTCTGGTCCGTTAGGTATATTCAATTCCTTGGCGAAGCCCCAGCTGGGTTGATACACATCTATTTGCTCTAGACACGCTAAAACACTTCGCGCAAAAAGTTCGGGAGATGCCAATGCATCCTCATCCTCAGCAGGGGCAGTTCCCCCCTGAGGGCCTTGGTGCAGGATCGTTAACGCACACGTTGTATACACCCAATTTATCGTCCACGGCGCCATCCTCTGCTCACATCCCACCCGCGACGATTCCGCAAAGCGCACCATCGACGTCTTCCCCGGCGTCATCTCCGGACAAACCGAAAGGCACGCCACAGCAAGCGAACGCCCCTAATCCAGCCGCTCCAGCTCCTGCTGGGTCATCGACTCCCTCGATAGCAAACGCAACGCTGAAGCGCAAGGGAGGTGGTGGGGAGACGGCGTCGCCGAACACCACTTCGAGCGCGGACCAATCTTCTGCCGCTGCGAAGCGTAATCCTCGAAAACGGGGACGGACTACGGGCGGAAACTGACGCGCGTTTGGGCCATGTTACTGTCCGCATGACCCGTTCTGTTGAGATTGTACTCGCCCTCCTCTGTCCCTTCTCCATCTCTTCCTCTGTCCGCTCGCTCGTTCGCACGCATTCGGTAATTCAAACATCTCGTCCTGCAATATGTTAGAAATTACATGTATTCTACGGACACATTTTTCTTTCTTTCTTTCCAGCTCCGCCTCCGTTCTTGCGCACCGGGATTTGCCGTATGTCCATGTTTTATAGCGTCGTATTTATCCACATTGTACGTATCCTATATCGGGTGCTTGGTGCGCAACAAAGCTACTCTAGTAATGCATCTCTGGGTGTGTTTTCTCCGTGGATCGATTTCACCGAGAGGGGAGGACACTTCGGATCGATCTGAAGGACGGATATCTTTGGGATAGCACCATGTACAGTATACGCCGCCATGATCCCCGTAAACGTTCTTGTCCCATGACCTCCGACAAATACGCTTTATACATTCGTACACCAAAATAAATGAATTGTGGTGGTGAAAACAGGGTACTACAGTACGCCGTGCCGGTCGATAAAACACCCCAATCCTTTAAAGGGCGGCGACCGGCGCGTGCCCGGGTTTTCCCGCTGTTCCAGTCCCCGCGTGACCAGTCCCGCAACACGCACGCGGCACGACCACACCCCTGACCCTCTTTAGCTAACTAAAACCCTGATCGTGGCTAAAGTTGCACTGATCGCCATACTTGCATCTATTTCGACACAAATTTCCATTAGTCCATCTCACACTCAGGCAGAGAATGTACGTGGGAAATGTGTGCTTGCCTTCCTTGTGCATAAAACGAGCAAGGTATTCGCGATCTAAACTGTCTACTTCCATCCAGCGGGCGACCCCGCCCCCGCCCCCGTCCGGACACTCCGCTCCATCTCGGTTCTTCCGGCGTGGGGGGCCAACGATCGCGTGGCGCGCCACCGGCGGCGTCCGCCGGAAACGCCGGGGCCTGAGTGTCCCAACTTTGTTGATCGCCTTGCAGCTGAGGTTGTGGTGGCTGCTGCTGCTGTGTAGCAAATATCTGTGCAAGCTGTTGGAGCTGTTCTTGCGGAATACTGCTCGCGAGCTGTGCTAATAAAGCAGGGTCGAACCCCGGTGTGGGCACCGCATCAGGTAACCCCTCGTTGGTCCCCATACTCTCGGCGGCAAGCTGCCCAACGAGCTCGGCAACACTTGCACCAGCTAATGGAGAGGTCGCAGTCGCAGGCGGCCAAGAGAGAGCATCGATCTCAGCACCCGCAAGCATGTGTACTATGTTTTCGTCGACTTGCTCTTGAGAAAGTACGGAGCCGGGTGGTAGATCCGCGGGTGAGTCGGGTATCGGTTGGGCGAGATAAGATGCACCAAGAGCGGTAAGTTCGCGCTGCTCTTGGGCACCGCGTTCCTGGCTGCCTTCTCCCCGCGGACGCGCTTCAATGTCCTCTGGAATGTCAATAACTAGTGAAATGCGGCGTCAGTGCGGCCTCGCTTGGTTCATCCGAGCAATGCTTACGTTGTGGCTCGGACCAATCGAGAACTTCCTCGAATAAGTGGGCATGGAGAGCGGCTCCTTCCCCTCTTTCCAATTCACGTACATTGTGCAGCGCGTGTGGCATACCCTGTGAAATCAGTAAGAGTGGCACGTAATTAATGTACTGTACAATTGTTAACAGGAATAGGAGGCTGACATCAATGGGATCGTCATCGTACACCGCTCTCTCAATGAGTTTCACCAACTCGAGCTGCCCATCGGGAGCCCATGTTACGGATTTCTTCTTTTTGAGTAATTTGGCGCCAACTGATGCCGCGGAAGATACCGCTTCCGTATTGCTAGAGCTAGATGTACTAGGGGCAGCAGGGGATGGCTTACGCGCCCTCGCCATGTCCTTCAGAGCTTCCTGGAACGCATCCGTCGACGAGGGCTGTGCAACATTTGCTGGGGACTCCTTCTTTATTGTAGTCGACGTCGTCGCTCCTGCGGGGGCCTTTTTGAAGCTTGGCAACTTCGGCTTCTGTTTGGGTGCCGAGAAAAACGATGAGTCCGATTTTGACTCCTTCATCGTCGCAGCTGCCGCCGCCACTGTCGTTGTTGTTGACGGCCTCCCTTCTTTCTTGACCACCACTGAAGGTCGCGATGATGATGCCACGGACACCGCACTCTTCTTCGCTGGTGGACCGGGCTTGGACGGGGCATCAGGGAGCTTGCGCTTCTTTTGTTTCGCGTCTGCTCAGGGTTCAACCAAGCAAAGATCTTTATCAACTGGCCAATTACGAATAGACGATAACAAGACCCACCCTGAACATCGTCATCAGCGGGCATGACCTGATCCTGCATGAAGACGAATTGACTCCGCCACTTCCGCTCGAGATTCGCTGCCATGTCCTTGATCGCTGTGAAAACCGTTGTATAATTGGACATCATGGTCAGACAAATTTCTCTCCATTTGGCCGAGCATTCATAACAAGAGCGCGGCGAAGTATTATAATAGGTGCATGAATTGCAGCCACAAAGAGATGCAGAAACATTTGGCACCACACTTGGAGTACTCGACGTGAAAGGAAAATGAGCACTCACCTGGGATCGGAGCATCTTTAGCGAGCTTGCGCACAATTTTGCCAATTTTGGAGGAGACGAGCGTCTCGCCCGTAAAAGGCAAGCGGTCCGCAATCTGGCCGATGATCACGAACCGTGCAGGGTCATTTAACGGCATGACAGGGAGAAGAAAGATAAACGCCAAAAATATGATGAGGCACAAAAGCAGGGAATATAAGCATAGAAAACACACATGAAGTAACGGCATGACAGTCTCCAGCACTTGATTATCTGCACCGGCAGTTGCCCCGGTTTTCAACCATTCCCGCGTGATATCCATCGCAGACACGTTCTCAAGCCAGGCTCGAAAATAATTGTTGCCAGCATTGTCTCGGATCTTGGTGAGGATATCAAGTCTGGTCTGTGCGCTCACTTCCAAAATACCGTATTCTATTATTCGGCTGACGAGTTGCTGCACGCTACGGGCGCCGCCAGAAAAACTCTTCGTCTGAAGGGAGGACTTAATGGCATTGAGGAATGCCTCTCGACGACTCTGGGACGGAGGGGCAGGAGAATCGGACTGCGGTATCGCGTTGTAGAACGACGATGGTGGAATAACGGATAGGTGCTGCGGAGCATGGAGAGCGAATGGAGAGAGCGTGCCTTGGGACGGTTGTGGTTGTTGAGGCTGGGAATGTGACTGTGGTTGACTTTGCGTCGCCTGGGAGTGGGTGGGTGCCAAAGGGGAAGGAGATGCTTGTGTGTATGCAATAGATAGTGAAGATAATTGAGGGTAATGAGAATGCAATGGTAGGTGATGCTGAGATGCTTGCTGTTGGGAAATATTGGCCGGCGGAGAATATGAAAGGGGTGGACTTGACGTGCTGAGAGTCGTTAATGCGGGACTGAGATCGACGGGTAAATAGAGATACAGTGGGTGGGCAATCATGATACGCACTCAATATTGGCCTGGGAGGGGTGAGAGGGTGGCGATTGAGGTGAACTTGTCGATGTTGCGCCATTCAGGGTAGAATAGGTTGACAAAGGTACCTGTCCTGGCTGAGGCGACCAGGATGAAGTGCCATAGCTCATCGCATTGTAGGGAGGAGGGACGGAAGGGATAAAGAAATTGTTGGAGTAGTTGAAGAATGGGGAAGGGGTGGTGAGGGACGTTGAGGACGTCTGTGGGGCTGGATGTTTACAGTCAGGCTGACTTCGCATTGCATACGGTAGGCGAATTCATGAGGCGTGCACGCGGTGCTTACCGGATAGGTCTCCCAAGTCAAAGTCATGTAGATCAATGTTTCCGGAGACTGTGGACGCTCCATTTGAGCCAGACGCGGATGGTGGCGGGTCTTTCCAATCGGCCGAGCTGGGTGGTCGTTGGGAATCGGTAAGGTCGCCCTGAACAACCTGGGACGACGAGCGGGCAACCTGGGCGGGAGAATGCTGCAACCAAGCGGACGTATTCGAAAATACGTCCATTTGTCGAATGACCTTTTATTCTCTTTTTTTTATCGATTTCCCTTTCTCTGTTGCGAGGCGCTACTGCACTTTCTCGACGACTGGCAAACACACAATTACGGCTCAAAATTGGCGTAACCGAACCGCAAAAGACGAGGAGAGAATGAAGAAAACCGAACTTTCTGGGACGACACCGCTAACAGACCTGCCAGCTGGGACAACGTCTTGAATGGCCAGTCCTGAAGGAGCGATTCAGTCGTCGTTGACGCTTATTATCGCCTGTGAAAAACTGCCAATTTATGAACTTGGGCTCAGCTTGGATCTCCGCTTAGTCGAATTACAACTCCGAAAGGGGTCTTCAATCAAGTCTAGTAAGCTACTAGGGTACATTCAACGACCCCTTACTGTAGTAAAAACTACACGTGCTCCTTTTTCGTTCTCTCCTCTCCGCATCCGCAATGGCAGACTCACAACGCGACCCGGTGATTGCCCAGCTCGAACGTCAAAAATTAACGGCTAGTCCTTTAACATACTATCGCTTCTCTTTCACTCAACCTTCTCGCCATCTAGCTCATTGCGAGCCTGAACTCTGTCGCAGAGCAAATGCGACACTGCGCGAATGTTACCGACCAGTTTGCGCAGATGTTGACACAGGCTCCCTTTAACGGAAACCCGCTAATGTCTCCGGTAGCTGCACACGCGGGAAATAAACGCCTTGGGATGGAGGAAGAGGACGTCGAGGGCGCAACTAAGAAGAGGCGCATCGCAATTAAGAAGGCAAGGGATCCGGACGCGCCCAAACGCGCGGCATCTTCCTACATTTTCTTCCAAAATGACCTGCGCCAGGTGCTGCGCAAGAAATATCCCGACATCAACTCAACAGAGTTAATGGCCCGGGTTTCGAAGCAATGGGCGACGCTGACACCGGAACAGAAGGCCGTTCGTGTTTTATTCTGAAATTCATCTGCGGTTCGCCTCTTGACGCGGTCGTTTAGCCCTACGAACGCCTCCAAGCCGAGGCTAAACAGAAGTGGGAGACAGAAAAACGAGCCTATGACGAGCGCCGGGGGATCGTGGCACCTGCGAAACGTGCTGGCCGTAAGTCTGGGGCTGCCGCTTTGAAGAACCTGTGGACCCAGCTACTGTGGGACCACCCGTGAGTACCTTTCTTGTGCCGTCGCACGAAGGCGCTAAAAGAATTTCAGGTCCCCAAATTAGCGCGAAAACCATCGGAGTCAAGTGATTCCTCCGTTGATACGAGCTCATCTGACAAGTCCGAGGGGGAAGAGGACGGCGCAAGCGGAAATTCCGGCGAAGAAGATGAAGATGAAGAAGACGACAAAGTGGAAGAGGAGTTGCCCGTACCTTCTCCACCACCCACGAAGAGCAAGGCAAAGCGCAAAGCTGAGATTGCCACGGCCACTACTACTGCGAAGCCGAAGAGTATGGCGAGCTCGTCCGCAGCACCAATCCCAGCACGCCAGGAAAAGAAGAAGAGAAGCAATGTGTGAGGTGGATGAGTACCACCTGACGCTGCTCACGAGACCGATTGACCGATTGACCAACCGACCAACCAACTGTTTACTCACCCCACATGCTTTTTTTTTTTTGTTTAATATTTCGACGCTTCTACAACCTCCTGGACATTACATACCTTATACGCTTATCTTGATCGGTCCCTGGTTTTTCGTAAACGGTACATCTCTTGAATTGATGCACCGCCCGATTCCATATAGAAAACACCTGCAAGGGGAGGTGAAGTGCCGCTTCTCCCAGGTCAGCACCACGCTTGCAGGGTCCGCGAGAAGGAGCGCTCAGTCAGCAGTGATACGGTGGGCAGTGGGTATACAACTGGACTGGATTGAACTGGACTGGACTGAACTGAACTGAATCGATGTTACATGGTCCATCCGCACTTCCGCGGACGCATCCGGCAAGCGCGGCCGCCCCGGGCGGTGAGGCTGCGTAAGAAGAGCACATTGTCAGCAGGGGTCCAAGGTCCAATTGGTCCTGGTCCAATGGATGATGATGTGCCGCAGCCCAACTAATATAAAATACTCGTACTTATCACTGACTCACTTCCGCGCACCGCCATTTCTCTCCTCATGTCCGCCCCCCCACCGTACAGCACCCCTCGTCCTACCGAGAATCCTGATCGCAGACCACTTCCCCATGGTTGGATCACTCAATATGATCGCAAGTGCGTCCTGCTGCACCTTTTCCCCTTTTTCATTACTCGGCCATCCTGACCTGATTGTTCAACAGCTACCAGGCATGGTGCGTTGGTGCAGTCTCGCAGTGACGGCCAAACAGAGATAATTACTTTTGTACAGGTATTATGTAGATACAAACAAAAGCCCAACGCAATCGCAATGGAACCATCCATTTGATCCACATATGTCCTCCCCGCCAACGAACTCGAACCCGAACCCGGGCTATCAACCCCCGCCGAATCTCCCGCCGAGCCGCCCACCTTACAACTCGTCATTTTCGCAACAGCAGGTTCAACCATTTGGTGGGCCGTCGTCGTTCAACCAGCCGCCGCAGGCAGTCGGATTCTCCGGCAACCCACAGGAGCAACGCGCCTACCCGACACAGCAACAATACCAAGCCCAGCCGAACGTCGCGTATGGCACTGGCACCGGTCACTACCGTAACACAGGATGGGCACCAAATTGGCCACAACAGCAACAGCCACAGCCAGGTATATATTTATTGGCACGCCGGATGCCGTGATGCTCAAGCGCCGTGACGGTCTTTTAGGGTATATTCCACAGAATGTGACACAAGTCCCACAACAGCAGACACACAGCGGACGACACGGAGGTTCGGGCATGGGCATGGGAAGTTTGGCATTAGGTACGAATGGAATATTCTGAGAGACGTGACTGGACTCACTCCACTCCTTCTGGCGGCAGCGGGTGGTGCGGGTCTATTGGGTGGCGCCTTACTTGCCGAGGGATTTGAGCACCATGAGCGCCATGAAGAGAGAGAGGAGCAAGAGGCGTACGACCAAGGTCAGTTGAATCTTTTTACTTTCAGTTTCCTTACATGAGAACTAATCTGGTTGCGTGGTGCGATCTAGGCTACCTTGATGGTCAAGATAATGACTATGGTGGTGAGTTTGGTGGTGGTGGTGGTGACTGGTCATGATCGGTAGATGCCACTGAACACGCCAGGTCGTTGTTGGCGCCTTGTAATCTATCTCTCATTTTGAGTGAACCAGGCTCTGAAAGTCCTAGACTGCTTTTCCACACATAGCTTTGGTCTCTGCTTGATTGATGTCCCTGTATCTACATTGCGCGTCCCGCAGCTCTTCTGATGGTTCTGTTTAACCCGATATCGAACACGTTTAATTTATCAAGATGGGAAATCTAGTCCTCGGGAAGAGGATTGTGAGAACGTTCGGGATTTGGATTGTAGTGAAGTGACAAGTGCCATACACTCCGAGATGGGTCATGGGACACCTGTCAGAAACAGGCAGAGGACAAATTTCCATTTGGACACGGATCGATCGCCTCCTAGAAGCTACGGCGCAAAATGGGTATATCAAGGGGATGAATGTTATAGATCAACCTTACGGCTCAATGAGCGCCACGTTGGTCATCACCACATGCGGGTTTTTGGCCAAGTTGTCCTCGAAATAGACATGATTGTCATCACTGCTTCCAAATGAGTCAGTGGTCAGGTGTCCGACGCTCGTCCACACGTGGTAGGAACTGGAGTGTCGGCGGTAGGCACGGGGCTTGGGTTCCTGAATATGAAATACGTGTGCACGAGGCTAATCGTGGACCGTTCATGGCGGTTCCGATCAAGCAGTCTTCAGGGTTGTCCACGAGTGAGGGTCGGTCCACCGTCAATTCTGCCTCCAGCGCAATTCCACGCAATGATCCCCTCGGCCATGGCCAGGGCAAGGGGTAGGTAGGCATAGGGCAATCGACGCGCCTGTGGCGTAACGCGGCCTTTGCCGAAGGCGGAGCCGCGTTGTTGCGACGACAAATGAAATTTCGACTTTTTGACTTGATAACCTACTTTACCCTCGGTCCTCCCCGTCCTTCTACTACGAATAAACCGCTGTCCGTTTCTTAACTAGCAAAGCCATCAACCGTGTTTTGTTTGTGGTACAATGGCAAGAACCAGAGGGAGGTTCATTGCAGAACAAAAGAATGCATCGACAACATCTACATCCGCCTCCTCTGCACCCTTTCCCAACAGCAACGCAAGTTCTACCCTTGAAACCCCCGCCACAAGCGGCGAAGAAGAAGAAGAGTTCAATTTCCAGAAGAGACCTAACGAAGATGTCAAGAGGACAAGAGGAACACGCCAGAAGAGGTCTGCTGAGAGTGATGGTGATGATCTGTCGATTTCCATCAAACCTCCCGCAAAGAGGCGTGCTACTATGAAAACGGTATACGTTGAAATTCCAGTCCGGTCTGCAAACGTGAGTGTGGGTATTGCCCTGGCTCCAACGGTCTTCAATTGATCGTTATCGCTTATCTCAAGACCTCGAAGGGTAAGGGCAAGGGGAAGGCACCTTCCAATCCCGTTGAGGGGTTTGAGGGTGAAATCGATCCGGGCTCCGAAGCCAGCCTCGGGTACGACGGGCATGTGGCTTATCAAGGCGATTCAGACTCGGATTTTGAGACCAGCGAGTTTGAAACCGATTCCGAAGACGAGGAGGACGGAGAGATTACCCTTCGCACCAGCCGGAAGTTGCCCCACAAGTCATCTCGTGTTGCCGTCGGAGGTTATTGTGATCATCCTGAAGAGGTAGAAACGATAATGGTCAACGCTGCCATCGAAAACTCCATTCGCAACACGGCGTATGGAGACGCATCGACGAGTGCAGGCTCTGTTGGTATCTACATTCCCACGCGCGCTGCACTGGCAGCCGCCGCCGCGGAGCGCCGCCTTGCCATGGAGCAAGGACTCAGTGTTGATTCGGAAGTAGTTCCTGATAATGACTTTGAGGAAGAGGTGTTCGTACTCACCGATTCGGAAGACGAACCCATCGCACAGGTGGTTCAATCGAATTTAGGCAGGCGCAGGGGCACGAACCAGGGCAAAGGGAAACCCGAATATGGCAGCGACGGCCCTCATTTTGACTATTTCTCCGCACGTAGAGAGGCTCGAAGAATCGCCCGTCTGGAAAAACAGGAGATAAAAATGTTAGAGTCCCGCCTTGGCAGACGTTTGACTTACGTAGGTCTAACGAACATTTCTATGTTCTGATCTATCAATCACAGACGCTGACTTGGTTCCCGTACAGGCAGAGAGATCCACAATCCAGCTTCACAAGCACCACCCTGAGCTTCGTGATGCCTGGGGCGACCTCGAGGCGACGGTTGGAATTGTGGAGCCGCAAAAAGCGGAGCAGCCCTCGGGCCTCAGAGCAGCCCTCCTACCGTTCCAGCAAGAGTCGCTCTATTGGATGCGTAACCAAGAATTCGGTCAGTACGCTGGTGGTCTTTTGGCGGTCAGTCCATCGTACCTTCTAGAATGGTCCGTAAATGCTCACCCAAAACCTTAACCTTGGTAGGACGAGATGGGGTAAGTTGATATAACGGGACGTCCGTAGTGTAACCTGACCACGCCGCAGGATGGGAAAGACGATCCAGATGATCGCTCTGATGGTATCGGGCTCCGCGAAGCCCAATCTAGTTGTGGCGTACGTTTTCCTTTTCATCTCCTCATTCTTTACCATTAATTTATTTTTTTCGAAATGCGCGGATATGACGATCTCACCTACTTTACAGTCCGACGGTTGCGATTATGCAGTGGCGCAATGAGATTGAAATGCACACAACTGGCATGGACGTACTTGTCTGGCATGGCGCGTCGCGAATGACTGACCCAAAGGAGCTGAAGAAGTATGATGTAGTCCTCACCACATACGCCGTGCTCGAAAGCTGCTTCCGCAAGCAGCAGACGGGCTTTAAACGCAAGGGTGCGATCATCAAGGAAAGGTCACCCCTCCACACTGTTGAATGGGAGCGTGTTATCGTGCGTGGATATGCTGGCTTGCCTCGATGCCTTCTCACGGATTTATCTCACCCCAGCTCGATGAGGCTCATAACATAAAAGAACGTGCGACGAACACAGCGAAGGCAACCTTTGAGCTGAAAGCGAAGTTTCGCTGGTGCCTTTCTGGGACGCCTCTCCAGAACCGAGTAGGCGAATTGTACAGTTTGATCAGGTTCTTAGGTTGTGATCCCTTCTCACATTATTATTGTACGTCGCCCCTCTTCTTTTTCCGTCCTGTGTCCTTGTCTGAAGCAGGTTGTTCTAAGGTAAGAAGTGCGATTGCAAGTCTTTACATTGGAAATTCAGTGATAAGCGGACATGTGACGGTGCATCTACTATCATTTTAGACATCGTTACACCTGTGCTGACCTCTAATCAGATTGCGGACATAGCCCTATGATGCACACGTGTTTCTGGAATAACGAAATCCTCACCCCTATTCAGAAGCACGGAATGGCGGGACCGGGTGGGATCGCGTTCAAGAAGTTACGTATCTTACTGGACCACATCATGCTACGGCGTACGAAGATACAGCGCGCGGACGACCTGGGCTTGCCGCCGCGCACAGTCATTGTCCGGCGCGATCACTTCAGCCCGGAGGAGAAGGAATTGTACCTGAGCTTGTTTTCGGATGCAAAGCGACAGTTCAGCACGTATGTCGATGCAGGCACACTTCTAAACAGTGAGTTCCGCGCTCGAAATGGACAAGCGGCTGTTGACACTACGACAATTATAGACTACTCCAATATCTTCAGTCTCATCACGCGCATGCGTCAAATGGCGTGCCATCCCGATCTCGTAATTCGCAGCAAGAATAATGCCGGGGTGTTCGGCGAAGAAGAAGGCGAGGCCACCGTGTGTCGATTGTGCAATGATGTCGCGGAGGATGCCATTCAGGCAAAATGTAGGCACATTTTTGACCGCGAATGCATCAGGCAGTACCTGAATGCGTCCATCGAAGCACATGTAAGTTTGATGTTTATTGTTCTTCCCTGCCACACTGACCGGCACGCGGCGTAGCCTGCTTGCCCCGTTTGTCACCTCGCTCTCACAATTGACCTTGAGGCTCCGGCCCTGGAGCTGGAAATCCCCGCCACCGCGCGGCAAGGCATCCTTGGCCGTCTGGACATCGACTCGTGGCGATCGAGTTCAAAGATAGAAGCGTTAGTTGAGGAGCTGAGCAATTTGCGCAATCAGGACGCGACCACGAAGAGCATTGTATTCAGTCAGTTCGTGAACTTCTTGGATCTGATTGCGTTCCGGCTGCAGCGCGCTGGCTTCTCGGTGAACCGGTTCCTTCATCGGTTTGGATATGGGCTAATGGCGGCTGTCAGATTTGCCGACTTGAGGGTACGATGAGCCCCCAGGCGCGAGATGCCACTATCCAGCATTTCAGTGAGTCTTATGCATGGAACGACGATCGTGGTATGAGCTGATCTTCTCTAGTGAATAACGTACATGTCACTGTTTTCCTCGTTAGCCTGAAAGCTGGCGGTGTGGCGCTCAACCTGACAGAGGCGTCTCGTGTGTATCTCATGGATAGCTGGTGGAATCCTGCTGTTAGTCCTTTCTCCCCTCCCTCCCCTGTCGCCCTTCATCTTATCTGATATCGTTTGGGTTTGGCAGGTTGAATATCGTGAGTCCATGCGCATTGTTATATTTACTTCTCAACTCCGCAACGTGTAGAGGCGATGGATCGCATCCATCGACTTGGCCAACGTAGACCGGTGCAGGCCATCAAACTTGTCATCGAGGATAGTATCGAGAGCCGTATCGTACAGCTACAAGAGAAGAAGTCGGCAATGGTGGATGCCACTCTCTCGACTGATGATTCAGTGAGTGTTATGCGGCTGCCCTGCGCAATATCGCTAACAGCCACGTCAATATAGGCGATGGGTCGGCTCACTCCTGAAGACGTATGTTCTGCTCTTTCCGCGCATGTATGATAACTAACCTGTGGCGTTGCTAGCTATCTTTCTTATTCAGAGTATACCTTTATTCACTCGTTCGTAAAGTGGCAATGACTAATACGTCCTCCGCAGCTTTAAGGATTTATCGGGCGTCAAGAGTTGATGTTTGTGGTGCCATGCTACTGTATTTTCGTTCTAGATGCAATATGCTGAGAATTCGCTATTAATATGTTTACACGTCTGCTATTATTCATCCTCTAGATGCTAGGCACCGTAGTAACATTTTCAATGCTTGTCACGGTAGTTTGGTTTGGAAATACAAAGTTATAAGTTTGGGGATATTTGTCCACACAACTCGATTTGAACCACGGAACCCTGCGAGGTACTGCAACGACATTTTTCCAATCTCCCTAAATTACCTTTTCCGACTCTCATAACGCCATCACGATGGCAATCTTGTCCGAACTCGTGGATGAAGAATCTCAAGATGTTGTCAGTCTTTTGAATACTCTACGTATACCTTCCAACTTCGCGCGACATGAGATCGAGCAGGACAAAGATGCCATTGCCCAACTTGAGGAATGGAAAGCCAACGCTTTGAATGCATTGAAAGATCTTCATCGACTTCTTCAGAATAAGCTGGATGAGGTCCAAAAATCGGATCTCATTTATACCTGCGCGACATTCCAGGGCGATGGCGACTGGACTTCTGAGGACATTGGTGCCTTATCATCTGGCAAGCGCTCGATATGACTTACGCGCTAGCACTGAAAAATGCTCAAGTGACCCTCAGAGATTCTAGGATTGGAGGGCCAACCGTCCTTGCCTCTCCTAGAGGAAGTTTTGATGAAACATATGAAGCCGATATTTCAAGGAAACCCCCATCCCATGCTGAACCCTGAAACTGGTCGCAAGCTACCTCGCACGGCTGGGGGGTATGCAGCTACCCAGGATGCATATGAAGGACAAGTATGGAAGGTTCATCCTGGGATCGGTAATGTTCTCCTTTGGTGTGTGCAGCAAATCGACGTACGTGCATACATCCTGGCCTTGGCCCGTGCTGAACTTCGTCTTGACAGACTGATACATACGAGCGGCTGTGGTACCTTATCGTGCCCCCAGTGATGACACTATTGGACGACTTTGAAGCAAGGTATAAACTTCTGGGCATCCGAGTTGTCAATGCTATGCTCGAACGGGCGCCACTTCCGCTTCTCAATCGAACCGGAGTATCCGAGCTCATTCTCGCTGTGTGACTTCATGTTTTACTGTGATCCTAGACCTTGTCTGACCCGCATAAACAGTCCTTACACCGTGCCCTCACCTTCCTCCACTCACCACATACGCCAGCCATACTACGTGCCGCAATCCCTGCTGCGGCTAATCTCATAGAGCGCACAACTCAGCCCGGCTCTGAACAGCGGTTCTCCCAGCTCTGTGCGCTATTGGGTGATGGCGTCATCGGAAGCGTATGGATGTATAGTCTGGAGGACGCAGATGCCGTTGAAGCGAGTGTCAACGTATTACCCGTTGTCGTGCACGCGCTCGGGATAGGCACAACGCGGTACTTGAAGGTACATTCCATCGTCCCGAGGCGCTGCTTAGGAATTGACAAGACATCAGGCTTTGGTTCCACAACTCACACACCCACTACATCCGATTCCTTACAAGAAGCCACACATGGCGCTGCAGTTGTCTTCCCTTCGTGCGTTAGGAGTAGTTATACGGGAGTGTGCCCCACGCATTGAGAACTGGAAGGGCACGATCGTCGAGGGTTTGGCAAAATGCTGGGTCGTGCTTTGGGATGGAAAGAAAACCGATCCAGGTGCGTTCTAGTGCGAATTCATACAGTCGAGTGCAGATCTAATGAGGCTTGACAGATTCGGAAGAGTTAAGACGTACACTGAGGGTCGTGTGTGCCACACTCTGCGAGGTTGCTCCTTCTGTGTGCAACGTAAGTTCTCGAGTTTCATCACGTCGGAAAGACCATTGAAGACAATGCAGGAATATGCTAGGTTGTTGAAGTTGGACGCAAGAGTATTCGAGAATCTCGTTAGTGACCTAATAAGTCCCCACCTCACAAAGCCAGAAGAGATGGTGCTTTAGGGTGGGCGGATTCGACTTGGCGTCGAGAGTCGCCTCGTAGTTCGGCATTCGCTCATCGACATGTGGATCGTGCTGAATCCTATTGTGAAGCACCCTTTGACGTCAGGAGCACGAGTGTATTCACCCTTTCTATTACTCTGTTATCGTGTACGATAAGGCTTCCAATAGACAATTCTGAACCCAGGAAGCCATTCCCGGGTCATTAGCCGGACTTAATTTGGGAATTGACCAAACTGGCCCAGCCGATTGCTCAAATCGTTGGAGTTGGCTCCGCCGAAGATATATAAGACCCTATTGAAGGAATAGGAGATGAGCGCTCTCCTACATCCGACGTCCGTCTCTTACGATGCCTACAACCTGGCAGGAGCTTGCCGCAGAAAAGAAACGCCGTCAAACTGCATCCATTCCGCAGGAATGGCTAATTACACCACCTGCAGATGATGTATTTAACGTGACGGACGTTCCTGTCAAGTGCGGGCTGTTATCGGCACGCGAGCTGGAGATCACAGAAGTTGAAAAGGTTGCTACCCTACTCCACAAGGTTGCGACTGGAGAATGGTCGTCCGTCGAAGTTACCACAGCCTTCTGCAAGAGGGCAGTCATTGCTCAACAAGTTGTATGTCCACCCGAGTCATCTTTCTTTATCTGACGGCATCCTCACCTCCCACACCAATTATCCAGACAAATTGTCTCACGGAAATCTTTATTGATCGCGCTCTCGAGAGGGCCGCCTGGCTCGATGAGCGACTGAGGTCGACTGGAAAAGTTGTTGGCCCGCTTCATGGGCTTCCGATCTCGTTTAAGGACCAGATAAGTATCAAAGGACTGGAGACGACGATGGGTGTGTGAGCTATGTACTCGCCCGATATCGCTGACAACATATTTGAGGGTTTTAGGTTACGTCTCGTGGATCGGTAAAGTGGCGGAGCGTGATGCTACCCTTACGGAAATCTTAATTGACTGCGGGGCCGTTCTATACGTTCGTACGAATGTGCCACAGACGCTCATGGTGAGCTTCACATGGCTCATAAATCTGTACCTAACGGCTCTGACTCCCGTAATTAGTGGCCGGAGACCTACAACCTGGTGTTTGGCAGGACTGTCAACCCTGCAAATCGCACCTTGACTTGTGGTGGGTCCTCTGGGGGTGAAGGTGCCTTGCTTCATATCAGGGGGAGCATTCTGGGGGTTGGCTCAGATATTGGCGGGTAAGCCCAACTAGTACCTTGGTCGTGGTCGCACTCATCCGCTTCAATAGTTCCGTCCGCATCCCAGCGGCGATGAATGGGATATATGGCTTTCGGCCATCCTACCACCGCATCCCATTTGAGGGATCAGTTAATTCGCTGGAAGGCCAGGACTCCCTTCCATCTATTCTTGGACCACTCTCAACGGATCTTGGTGGCATCAAGTTATTCATGCAGGCTGTTATCAACCAAAGGCCCTGGTTGAAGGATCCTCATTCTCTCAGAAAGCACTGGGATGAGGACGAGTATCGCCTCACGGAGCATGGTGGAGGCGAGAGGCTCACGTTCGGCATTCTCTGGAATGACGGCCTCGTTGTTCCTCAGCCCCCAATTATCCGCGCCCTTAACATGACCAGGGAAGCATTGCTTGCCGCGGGACACGACGGTAATTGTGGTTTCAAGCATCTCATCGAGCTTTACCGAGCCTTCTACAGTGATTGACTGGAAACCTTACAAGCATGCTGAAATTTATGAAGTAACTGTGAGTGCGAAATTCTGCGTCGTTTTACACGGTCTGCCCATCCTCTATAGGTCGGTATTTGGGCCGCAGCTGGACAAGAAGACTTTGTGGCCGTCACAAACCAAACTGGCGAACCTATTTTGACGAACATGTCTGGCCCGGGCATCGGCACCTCTGATAGGGCCTATGTTTCAGGGGCGGGCATATCCGCTTTCGAGCTTTTCCAAATTCAGAAGAGGCGAGCAGCACTCCGGAAGGAATATCTAGATTACTGGAACAGCACGAAGACATTGACTTCCACTGGGCGTCCCGTGGATGCCATCATATCTCCTGTCGGACCCTTCGCACCGCCTCCCCACGGGAAGAACAGGTGCCTGTGGCTTCCTCTACTCAGACCGGGACAATACTGACTTATTCTACAGCAGTGCCGAGTACACCCTCATCTGGAATGCGCTGGACTATCCTGCATGCGCCTTTCCGGTCACGAACGTAGATCTCGTACTGGACCAACCGAAGCCGGTACATGATTTCCTGAGCGAGAAGGACCGGGAGACATACAATCTATGTACGAGTGACTTTCTTGGTGATTTTCCGATGTTAACTACCAGTTTCTGACAGACGACTCACCCGAGACATTCAAAAACGCACCCGTTGGACTGCAACTTGTGGGACGCAGTCAGGAAGAGGAGGCCGTCATAGCCATGACAGAGATCGTCGATACTGCACTGAAAGTACACAAAGCAAAGCTATATGATAGATCGAGGTTGTGCCAGTGAATGGCGGCAGGACGGGGTGAATATGTTACTGTTGTATGAAGGAACACTATGCGATAGAAATGCGCCTCTTCTGATGTACTGTACGCCTACGAGCCTCAAGCTAAAGCCACAGCTCGCGCCCGCCCCTCAAACACGTTGCGACTCCTGCCTGCCAGTGCGTCCCCGTTGAAACTATTGATTCCATTTGCTCGACGCGCGTGCTCTTCACGCGCGCACTAAGGCACCGTGACCTCGTAAGGCTCGTCGTCGTCGCGCTAGATTTATGCATTACGAGGTCATGCATTGTGAGATAGTCAACTGCTTCTCATTCCATGACTACTTTACGCGCGGTTCGCCACCTGCGTCATCGGGCTCGGGCTAAACTCCCACTGGCATGCTAGATTCTCCGTCATAAAACCGTTCCATTTAATCTAGCCACCTTGCTGCTATCACCATTTAGGATGACCAAATGGAAGCGTTCGGAGTCGGCCTCTATTAGCAGGTCAAAGAGGGCCAAGGCTCAGCCAAATAATCGCTCGCCCTCTCCTGACCCCTCTCGAACTGGCTACCAACAAATACACCTCGGTTCTCCAGTTCCGATGGAAGACGTAGCAACGGACGGAAGGCTTTGCAAGCACAGAAGGCGATCCTACAGCGACGAACCCTAGATTACCCTCCCCCGAACTGCTCTCAATGATAGCGCAAGAGCTGGACTCTCTCGGAGATGGCAATTCGGCCCTTGCCATCTATTTCAACCTTTGGAGAGTCTACAAGCAAAATCCTCCTGTTCCTGAAGGTTTTGTCACCGAGGATGTATTCATTCGGAATGTTTCCCATGGAAAAGGGTCAGATTTTCTTGATCTGGCGAAGAAAGCATTGGGGGATAAGGACTGGAAGGATGTGGTCATTCACGGTATGCTTCTTGCTCTCGAATGAACAACTTTATGAACCCTTTTTCTTTTCAAGACGTATTTTGGACCGAATTATCCACAGTTTCTAAGCCCCACTGTAAGGCCCCTCCTTCTGTCCTGCCACCTATCGAAAAGGTCGACGATCATCTTCCATATAGCTTTACCCGAGCCGGGAAAGATGTTGGAAGAGTTTTCAGAACAAGGCAAGTCCCAAAAACTTAGATGTGGCAACGTGCCTAAGTGTCGCTTCGAATGCTTAGCTGCTGAGCTTTCCTGGACCGCGGAGTTTGTCAACCAAGCCGCGCTGCGGGGACTTGAATGTCATTCTGCTCCATTATCCAGTCATCTGGAATGGGAAAGTCGCGCCTCGTCGACGAATTCTCCAAAAACCATTTTCTGATTCCCATCAATTTGCGCGAGGAGGGTTCCCAAGGTGCGTCTGATCCTATTTTAACACTTTATGGCCCGATACATTCGTCTTCTAGGCTTCCCGCCTGCCGACGTTGCTGTTCGCAAGTTCCTTACGCAATTTGACAAGAAGGACAAAAATATGCAAGAGAAGTCCTATTCCAGGGCATGTCATTTCCTCTTGAAATTGTTTATCCATACCAAGGACACAATCACCACTCTTGGTGCCGACAACAAGAAGGACCGCATAGTAAAGTTCAGGGATTTTATGTCGGAAGGGCAGAAGTTTGACGAGGTGGGGAAGAAGAGGAAGAATTTTTACGCGCGCGTTGTTAAGCTGGCTCGGAAGGTACGCCGGCTCGTCTTCATCCTTCTCATTTTTCTCCGAACAGTCTGTTTCGAAGGCCATGGACGATCGGGTCGATGCACCGAGCGAGGATGAATTACTAGGTGCATTTGAAAGGCTTCGAGAGTGTGTCTGTGACGGGGCCTCTCTGAAGGGAGAACGACCACTGGCAGATGTATTCATCTCGTTCGATGAAGCCCATCCGTTAGCAATACCTTGGGACCACAACAGTGAACTGTCCAATTACATTCAATTCCAGCGAGCTCTTCATCTATTTTCCGATGCTTCACTATTCGCGTTCTTCGTTCCTACGAATGGTAAAATTTCCCAATTTGTGCCGCCCCGTCCCCGCGGCCCTTCCAATCGCATCTTGGACCCTTCTAACCGCACCCTGCACGCCAACCTCCGCACACCTCGTCCTTTCATCGAACTTGGGTTTGACCAACTCATGTGGAATCGCAAGATTCTTGACGAATACAATACACTCGAGCAAGTCACCTCCTCAGAATGCATCGCCCACATGGGAAGGCCATTGTAAGTACCAATTCATTGCGTCCGTCTGTCATCTCATCACAGTTTTCCAGGTGGGGTACAATGTATGATCATGGTGACAACAAATTCCGCAGGAACCTGCTCTCTTTCGTGATTCAAAAATTACTTGGCGGTCCAATAGTCTCGGCTGACACAAGGCACCAGCGGTATGCCGTTTTGTCGCAGCGTTTGGCCCTGGACACCAATACCACGGCATACATCTTGCCAACGCTGAGTGACGCTGAAGTAACCCTGGGGCAGATAACGAACCATCTGCGCGTTTGTGTGGAGATCGGAGAAGGAATGGAATCGATACGCAGCATTGCCGCTTCCGAACCTATCCTATCCGAGGCGGCTTCTTATGTCATGAGGCGGCGAGGGTTTGATCTAGCTGACGCGCTTTCAGACGTTCTAACCGGGTTCTCGATCCACTCAGGAGACTGTGGAGAGTTACTGGTCGCTGCATTCTTCACCTGGGCTCGTGACGCCGTAATGGTGGAGCGATCTCCGCGTCCTCCAGAGTTTTGCCGTCACTTCTCGGTTGAGGAACTATTCTCTTGTCTCTTTTCTGAAGAAATCGTCCAATCAATGTTCAATCATAGACCGTCGATAAGTTCATCAAAAGCGAAACAGCGGACGTTTAGAGAAGTTGCTAGATCTGCAAACATGCATTTCAACCACTTCATTCAATCTCAAGAACAAAAGTTCATCTCGTGTCGATATCTAATCGCATTCATAGCACGGGGCGCAGCCGTGTTGAGTGCCAACTGTCAACCGGACTTTGACGCAGTTTTCCCATATCTGTATGGTAGCACTGACCTCGACGACAAGAATGTTGGCTTCATTATAGTTCAAGTGAAGACCGATTGCAAATTCAGTCGACCGAATGCCAAACTGTTCCGAAAAATTGACCCGTTCGAATGGGGCCTACTCGACAAATCAGACCTTGACAAATCAAGCGGCCGTTTCCCCATCCCTATTGTTCGTATCGTGTTTGCGCTCCGCGGGAAGCAGACCACCGTCACCCCCATGAGTTACTCCTCATCGTCTAAGGGTGCCAGTTCGTCAAGCTTCGACAAGCATGGAGAACCCCGCTTCACATCGTATGACTATTGGTGCTCAGGAATCGGTCCAGGTCTCCTCCAACCAGCCGAAGGGGCACATGAGAAGTGGAAAGGGGTGTTAGACCTACCAGATCAATGGTCTTTCTTTTATAAACGTTCTCCGGCACCTGACGTATTGCGCTCACAATTCCCTGCTAGTTCACACAATGAATTTCACTTGAACCGTTGGTTGTCAGACAGCTGGATTTCTGGGCGTCCTTGAGCGCGTGTACTATCATTGTATTGTGCTTGTACTCTTCAATAGCGTCATCATGGCAGTAGCATGATTGCGTGTCGGAGATGGTGACTAATGGGTACAGTAGTGTTCCCCGTCATTTTGCACCGGGTGATGTGGGTGCCAACACGATATCAGATTAGATCTTAATGTGTCGGAACCGGCTCTTGCTGGCGAAATCCAGCGGCGAGCTTGGAACCGAGGAGTTGAGGGCGCCATTTAAACATTCATATTCGCAACAGCTGTGAGTGAGATTTTTCAACCCATTTCATCTCTCTATAGTCAAATCTTTGTTATCCCTAAGTAGCGCGTTCTCCATGGTCGAATCACCAGACTGGAACCCAAGGGAGCCCCTCGGGAAAGACTTTCCACTCCTCAAGAACGATATCATTCTTAGGGCAGCAAGGAGTGCGTCGCCCAAACCTCTCCCAGAGCCTCAGTGATCTCACCTCACCCCCAAGGTGAAGAAACGGAGCGCGCTCCCGTCTGGGTGATGCGTCAGGCGGGACGCTACCTTCCAGGCATGTACTGACATTCTCTGGACAGTCTCAATCCACTGATTCCCCGACCCGCTGAAACCTGCAGAATTCCGTGCCGTCCGTGCACAACACGAGTTTTTTGAGATATGTCGGACGCCTGCGCTTGCGTGCGAGATCACGCTTCAGCCGATACGGCGGTACGCGGGCCTCGTCGACGCCGCCATCATCTTCAGCGACATCCTCGTCGTTCCGCAAGCGATGGGCATGGAGGTCCTCATGAATCCCGCCCCCACCTTCCCCGCTCCGCTCGACACGCCCGCAGACGTCGCGCGCCTGCGCGAGCACGTCGACGTGCAGAAGGAACTCGGCTACGTCTTTGCTGCCATTAGGCGTACGCGGCACGGGCTCCGCGGCGAAGTCCCACTCATCGGCTTCTGCGGCGCGCCGTGGACGCTCTTCTCGTACATGATCGAGGGAGGTGGGTCCAAGACCCTCCAGAAGGCCAAAACGTGGCTGTTCAAGTACCCGGAGGAGAGCAAGGCGCTCCTCGATCGCATCGCAAACATATGCGTCGACTTTCTCGTCGGCCAAGTCGACGCCGGCGCCCAGGTGAGTCTGACGTATCCCCCCCGTCCGATCTTCTCTCACACACACGTGCACACACTTTTTCTTCATGCCTTTTTTTTTTGTTCATCGTCCACATAGCTCCTACAAGTGTTCGACTCGTGGGCAGGGGAGCTTTCCCCGGACGACTTTGCGGAATTCGCGCTCCCGTCGCTCCGGCATATATCCACGACCGTCCGTGCGCGCCTCGCAGAGCATCGTCTCCCAGAAGTCCCTCTCATTCTCTTCGCCAAGGGTGCCCACGCGCCCGCGTCCCTCGCAGCAACTGCGGCGGCTGGGTACGACGTGCTCGGCCTCGACTGGTGCATGTCGCCGGCATACGCGCGCGCAGCGGCACCGAATAGCACGCTCCAAGGGAACCTCGACCCCTCCCGGCTATATGGCGGACGTGAGGCCATCGAAGATGGCGTGCGTCGCATGTGTGCCGCGTTTCGTGCTGGAAGCAACGCACCGAGAGGGTGGATCGCAAATCTCGGACACGGCATCACACCTGGCGTTGACCCAGATGATCTCAAGTGGTTCTTCGAGTGCGTGCACAAGTACTCGGCCCGTGGGATGGTTCCGTAGAGAACAAGGGAGAGTATTGGAGGAGGTATAGGATAGTTGGGTGGTTATACATCGGTGTGTAGCGTGTAGATATATAGGTAGGTATCACACGCGGGCGGGGGATCGCAGATGCCACGCCAGTACGTACGTCTATCGTACGTCCAATCAAAAAGGTCGCCGGGGGCTAACTGTGACAGACAAATATATAAAACCTGATGAAATGAAAACATGATTGAGTTGCAAAATGTGGTTGGTGAAGCGGGAGCCGGGTTGATGAAGAAGAAGGTCCATGCAAGGACAAAAGCTGAAAACCATGCGGGGGTCCTAAACAAAGCAGATGAACAGCAAAATCGGGTTCATGCCGGGGGGCTGTCGAGCCAGTGTCATGCGACGACGTCTGCCGCGCTAAAGCTGCTGCGTCGACGCCTCACGCTTCGGAGGCCGGGTCGCTCGCCCTTGCTATTTCCAGGTTTGACTACGACACTCGCGCCATTCTTCATCCACTCATTGGCGTTCGTCCGCGGCGCGGGGACTTTGAGTGTTACATCGCCGAGATTGCTGACAGATGCATGGTGGCCGTGTCCGGGGCGTTTCGGGACAAGTGTCGGGAGTCTCGAAGGGGAAGGTGAAGCTGGGCGGGCGGTGCGGCGGGGAGTGGGAGCGGGAGCGGGGAGTGTAGACAATTTCTGGGGAACACGGGCGGACGTAGCATTCGCAAGCCTCGGGATCTTGTTCGGCGGGGCGGTTACGTTTGCTTTGTTCGCGGCCGTACTAAGTACCTTGCCGGGCTTGCATGCTGCTGCTGCTGCGGAGCGCGTTACGCGGGTCGGGCGTTGCTCGGAGGCCGTCAACTTGGCAACACCTGTCTTGGGGAGCGCACGGGCTTTGTGGCGCGTAACCGGCTGCGCTGCACCAAGAGCAGGTAGAACGTCTTCGCTCTCGTCATCCATTTCGTCATCGGACGAATCGGTGGCAACTCGCTTCGCATTTGGCGTCTTGCGTGGCTGTCCCGGAGGGGCGGCTGCGCGGGCACGGGCAGAAGCCGCGGCAACGTGCTTACTCGGTGTGACAGGTGGGACGGTGGTCACTCCATTGACGATAGGAGCCGTGTCCATGGGTACGTTCTCTGTGTCGGTTTCGGCCGGGGGTGTGACTGGAGCGACGATCGCAGCTGCAGCGAGTGTTGCTGCCGCTCGTGTTCGCCGCATTTCGTCCGCAGCTGCCCACTTCACCCACTCGAGTTGCTTCACGTACATGAATTGTTGCTGAGGGCCTACCACGCATCCGGGGCGCACGATGCGCATGAAGGCGATGGCCTCGGTCGCGGTGAATCCGTATTTCCAGATCAAATATGCGCCAATGAGGGTGCCCGTCCGCCCCAGGCCGGCTTTACACTACCCGCTCGCCGAGTTAGTACGTCACTGTTTAGAAGTACGTAGCACGCACGTGAACTGCCACCACCCCACCGGCCTGAATGATCTCGTCAGAGACATCAATAAACCGTCGAACGATCTCGTCCGAGGGATTGGTGCCGTCATCAAAATATAGCTCCATGTGGTTGATCCCTCGCTCGAGGAATGTCTGGTGGTCATAGAGCGGGTTATTCAGTCGGATGACGATCTTGACGTTATGCTGCTCAAAGTATTCAAGACAGTTTTGAAACGGCGTTGGCAGTTTGCGTTGTAGCGCGAGTTCACGTTGCTTGACACCTTTCGCGGGTGAAGCAAGGGTTCCCGTGGACGATGCTTGTCCTTTGGCATCCTTCTGGTTCTTGATCCACGTGGGGTCCATAGGCGATGCGAGGGCGATAAAGTGGGGTGAGATCCAGTTCCAATCGCCGTTCTCCACTTTTTCGTAGAACTCGTACTCATTGACGTCGAATTCGTTGAGATCGCACAGCCCGTTCTGCATCGCTTTATACATCCCCCAAAGACAATCCTGGATGCTCAGATTGAAGTCGGACCGTCCGCGACCGGCATCACGGAATGGCATGAACTCAAGCTCGGCGATAGGTTGAAAGGCTTCCCATGGGGCGCGTTGTTGCACAATTAGCTAGAGAGGGTAAGGCAGGGGAAAGTGAAAAGAGACTGAACCATACTGAGAAGAGAGAGACTAAGAGCGCGCCATTGGCTTTCCGCTGCGGGTCATCGGATGTGTAAAGAATTAGGCGGTGAGAAGCGAGGTCCTCATCCTGGAATGGTACGTGAGCATCGATGAACATGGAACCGGGGACAGAGGCAGAGACCGGTAATCCGGCGCGAGATAGAAGTAAACTAGGAAGAGGAGATGATGTCTTAGTGACGCTCTGAGGTACCCAGCAGACAACTAGAGGAAGTGGCTGGTTTTGGGTGGAGGGCGTGTGTGGCGGTCTGCTCTGTGACTTGTACGCGCGGTCCACAGGGTACGGGGAGTGTTCGGAGATCGTGGAATAGAGACAGACTTACAATAAGTAATGAATGAATATATATGCATGCTTTAAAAACCATGGCGACATTGAGTGGGCCCCAGTCCTGAAAGAAGGACATGTACATGAGTTGATCATCTATAGTGAAGTAGTAGTGCTTGGTCGGTTCTGAGGAATCGGAAGGTGGTGTGCGTATTCCGCGGACATCGATTTGCTCTAGCTGAAATCCGGGGTCATTAAGGGTCTCCTGTTTGGGCGGCGGATGAGGGAAGGTGGTAAAGTAGAGTCTGCACGTGGGGTGGATGAGTTTCTGGCACGGTTTAAGATTCTGATCATGACGGACCTTTCGTCAAAGCGGCAGAGAGGTTCGCACTTTGGAGGCATTAGAGCAAACGGGGGGATGATGGGCTAAAGCACCTCGCTGAGAGTTTCACACTCAAGTCGAGTCGAGTCGAATGCACATGCACACAAACACGTTGTGTCCGCGTTCGCACCAAATCATAAACATATGTAAACATCGATTAACCACCACGTGACAATAATTAAACTACAACTACGATCATTCCTGGCCAGTAGCCATCCGCCATATTGTTATCAATAGTACAGCAGCATCGTCCGTGCAAGTATCCACAGAGGCAAACGAGACGGTAGTAAGCGTCGTGACAAAACTGCGGAGGTATGGCGAGTACTGTGAACAAGTCACATGAGCATTTCGTCACCAAAAATTCGAATCATAGTCCGTACCACTCGACAGAAGTGCTTATACCACATCCAGGTTCGCCACGCTATCCACTCTTCGTCTCCCCAGCTTGCGTGCCCGTCCCATGCACCTGCTACGATAACGCGTCGCGCTGCGTCTGACGATGAGTGAAGCGCGTGAACGAAGCTTTCGAGCACCCGCGCCAGAGTCGATTTCTGTTCGCGCGTCACTGCTGCGTACGCCTTGAGAGCTAATACTAATTGTGGTGAGTCCTCTTCCTGTGTTACTTGCGGATCTGAGGGCTCGCCATCAGCACTACAAGTGCCCAGGAAACGATGTCCGTATACGTACCATGCATTGTTTCGGGGTCGACTTCCATCGCTGTCGCATCCGCGACACCGCCGTTAGCATTGGCCTTAGCCCGCGCGTGAGCATCGTCGTCCTCTTTCCGAAGCGTAACGACCCGCCGCCGAGCCACTAGGACACGTCCGTTCGCTTTGTCGATCGCGCCGCGCAACAGGTCCCAGTCGAGACCTCCGGCACTATGCGCGAACACCCACGACACGACGTCCGCGGGTTCCACGATCTGATACTGCATCAACTTATCAAACACAATACCGACCATTTGGTGAGACCGCTTCCAGAAGTTGGCAACGAGCTCGAGGACGTGCTCCTTGGCCTCTGGCGACCCAGTGAGAGAGCGAAGCACAATAAGGTAGCGTTCGACGGCGTTAAGAAAATGTGAGAAGGAGCGCGCGCCGATATGCAGCAGTGATTGGATAGAAATAGACCGGATAAGGGTGTCCAGATCCTCGTTGACGTCGGCCAGCTCGGCCAAACTGTTTTTGACCGTGTCAAGGTGCACAAGAACGTCCTCGGGCTTTGTGCGGCTGCGTAGTTGATTGAGAACGCTCTGTGCAGCGTCGTAATGTGGCGTCGCTACAAAAGCGTCAGGCGGGTGAGGTTGACGGCGACACGGGTAGAAGAACATACAAGGATCCTCATAGTCGTAAGTAGGTCCAGGAGCCTGATCGGGCATGGCACCAGCCGATGGCTCTTGGAATTGCTGTGGCAGCGTCTTCAATACGCGATCGTAGTACGACAACCGAATTTCGAGCTCCAGGGCTCGATGCATAAAAACGCGTTTTGGATGCTGCGCTGGTAATGCCAGATCTGGGACCCTGTCCGAACCGTCGCAAGTCTACAACGAGGGTAAAGCGGGTGGGACGAACCATTCTTTCCATACCCACTGAAACCCAAAATTACTCATGTGGACAGAGAACCATTCCGCGAAACGACGAAGTACGTCTGCGTCTAGGCCATTCGCACAATGAGCATAAAGCTTGCGAATAGACTTTCCAACAGCGGGTCCAACGGTTTGCGGCGACAGCTTACAAAGCTCTGTGATCAGAGCAGCGTAATAAATGGGCTTGATGGGGCTTTCGGGCAAGAGGAACTGCGCGCCAAGAATCGTCTAATTCCAATCAGTACAATCGGTAGGCAATGTGGGCGCAAAAAAGAGAGGAATGTACCTCAATAAGAGTGGACTCAAGTTGCCAATCTCGCCCCGGTAGTGGGATGCGGTCAGGCCCCTCACCTGGGTCACCGGGACGAGGCTTGAAAGTACCGTTTACAGCCCATTTGGGATACTCAACAAGAACTCGTGCGCATTCCTTGCGATTAACTTCGAAGATTTCGAGAATATCGACCAAGTCAGCGCGTACTGCATATCCCGCGGGTGTCTTCGGATCGGCCGTTACCTAGTCGGGCGAAGATATGTCAACCAACGGCGAGGGGAAATCGTAAATCCCAATACATCATTATCGAATAGACGGAGCATGTACTCGGGCCATTCCTCTTTCTTAATTGGCGCGTCCTCGCTAGACTCTGTGGACAAAACTTCAAGCCCGATGACCTCTGGGGGCACGAGAACGGAAGGAAGATCGAATGGGACCACTGTTGATGTGCTCATGGCTGCATAGGGCTGTGGGAAGATGCCTGAAACATCGGTGAAGTCAGAAAGGTCAAGGGTTTTGAGCGCGGAGACTGCGCAATCGAGCATCTACATCTATTTGTTAAAAAAAAACGTCCCTATCTTGTCCAGCAAGTTCTGCATACCTCGTCAGCATGCTCAGCAGGAGTCTCTGGAGCATGTAGGTGGGCAAGCGGGTGGACGAGCCACTTGGCTGTCTTCACGGAATCATTATATACTTGGACGCTGGCAATCATCTCGATGACGGTAGCCGCAGAATGTACTTTAAGAACCTGGCCAGCCTTGAACGACGCCAGATCAGTCTGGACCGGACTGTACAGGAGATGACAGACGCATACTCTCATTAACCCTTCGGCTGCACATCGCGCTGCTCGTTTTGCTCGTCCATCGGAGACACCGAATTCATCTAGTACTGCAGTGAATGACTGCAAAAGCCCCAGCATAGATTGAGGTGAGATGAGGTTCGTGACAGTCAGATGCGCGAAGAAATGGATCTAATTGTTGGGAACAGGTCAAGTGGCAATCTGTGGAGCACGGGATTTAAAACATACGCAAAGGCGGGTTTCTCGCCAAGCCAGTTTATCCAAATATGCCTGAAAGCCCTTCCAGAAGTCGTCCAGTATTAGCCTGCCCAGAGGGGGCTTCGCAGCGCTCGCAGAACCATTCTCTTCCCCGGCGGCGGGATCTTCTCTGTCAGGAGGGATAGACAAGTAGTAGAGAAGGGCCGCGTAGAATGGAATTTTATAAGGTTGTTCAGTTACACTGGCTCAGAAGTCAGTAGGGATTTAAGTTCACCAAAGGAGGTGGGTATACGCTAAGCGGAAGCCTTCTGCAATTGCGGGAATACTGGATTGTTCCTGGGACCGTAGTTTAGTGGCGAGCTGAGGTATCTCCTGCTCTGCATCCTGGTACAGTCGCGGTGTGTGAAATGAGCTCGCCCGAGGATTGGGAGAACGAACCACTTCGCCGAACTTGATGATGGCTGCCTTTAGCTTCTGGTCTGGTGACTCTTGAACTTCTCGCCTATGTTCATAATGGTCGTAGTCGTCTGGACATGGTTTAAATATTGCTGACTATGGACCAAACACGCATTTATCTCACCTCGACGACGTCTGCGGCCACCACCACCATACCCACCTCCGTGCCTTTCGTAGCTCATGACTGCTAGTTAATAACCGTACGTTTCGTTCTCGTTTTTTTAGAGTCCGGCAACAAATCAAAACTGCACGTGCCGTTACGTGTTTTGTTCAGTGGGGCCACAAACCGGAATGTGCCGGATTCGGACCAGTCGTGCTCACAACGCGACCGCTTGGGTATGGTCTCGTTCCGTGGTGAAGGAGAATCACTAAAAATTTATGCGCGCAGGTATGCAACGCGGATGCTATGCAATTGGTCGACGAAGGCCAATGTCGTCCTCCCACGGATCATCTCGTTCGGGCGAACTGCTAGAAAGAAAATCCTTGAATTGAACAACTATTCCTCGTACCATTCTTCATCACCACCTACGTTTGGGGCCCCTACTCTTCCACAGCCCCGCTCTCACCCTGCTCCATCCACCATCGTCCCGCCTCCATCCACCACTCCATCGTCCTTTATTTTAGAACAGCTTACTCCTGCTCAAATCTCTCGTGCCAGTGCAACTGCTATTCGCATCTCTGTTGGTCGCGGCGCCATCTGGGATGGCTTTCATATGTGGCACTCCTTGCACTGGTCGGCACGCCATTACTATAAACACGACTCAAACTCCGCTCCGCAACCACCATTCCGCAGCCCCATAACGTCGTTTGTGCCCATTGATTTTGGCCGGCCAGTGTCCACTAGGTTGGCTGGGCATTGCCTTTTGCACGGTCTGCTGAGGGCGGGAGAGACCAAGGCTGCCGCAAAGCTTACTGAACAAATGATGGCCTATGGAGAAGAACTTCGTCCACTCTCGTTCAACATTCTTTTGCGTCAGTTACATCCCTCTGCAAGTCCAGAATCGCCTCGACCTATCTACAATCGTCTGCGGAATCTTGTCCCACGTATCAAGGGGCCACTTGGACCAAAAATTTTGGAACTCCAGAACGTAATGCCCGCTGACCCGCTTACTCGCTTCGCGGTGCGACTCCTCCATAACGCGCGCGAGCATCGTTGGCAACGCACAACTGGCATGTATGAAAGTGTTCTCCGCGCTTGCCTCGTTCAAGGAGAGATATTGGTCGCATCTCTTCTTCTAGCCCTTCTTCTCAAAGATTACCAACTGCGGCAAGCATGCTCTCGCGTCGCAGCCGAGGCTGAGAGAGTGGGGGCACCAGACACAATGGCCTTCGTCCAGTCGAAGATCCCAGAAGCGCCCTCTCGCAGTTTCAAGCTTCTACCCTATCGCAATTCGCATTTCTTATTCCAGAGCGTCACGAAATTTTTGGAGAAGCACTGTGCCCATGTAGACGACCCACTATTCCACGAAGCATCGCAAGCCTTGGCCAACGTCGCCGGCGCGCTCGACGCCCGTAAGATCCCATACGCTAACCTGGCGACGCTCATCAAAGTTCTATACTCTTATCCGCAATGCCAGCACAACGTGTGGATTACTCTGCCATCTGGCGAGCGACGATCCTGTAACGCTTTTCGCTACTTCCATGGGGTACTCTTCAATCTCCTCTCCACCCCCCCAGACCGACGTTCCCTCGGTCCCATATCTGATCAGCTCCCTGCTTTGAATCTAGAGTCATACAATGCACTCTTGAACTATGCGATGCGCTTTCGCCATTCTCTAACGCTCGCGGATCGTGTTCTTCATCATATGACGGAATCTCGCAAGCCACCGCTCGCACCGAATATGACCACCTACAATATTTTACTTCGGGGTTCCACGCTCATGCGCCGCAACGACATTACGGAGAGTATATTACGGATGATGCGGCGACGAATACCTGGCGATCAAGTTGACCTCTCAATACCCCATTTCCCACCCGCTACGTTGCAGGATCGCCCGCAAAACACGCCAAACCAAACCAACTCGCAATTTGAACGTAACCGTCGTCGCTTCCGCAGCCTGCTTGAAGATACTTGCAAGTATGAACTTACCATTCCAAAACCGAAAGGTCTTCTCGAGCCGGACAACGCGCTGCTCACGACCTACATGGCGCATCTTGTTGCGACTGGTCGCCCGGATGCCGTGGCCATTCTGATTACGCGTGTCATTCCAGGAATGGAACTACCCAACAAAAGTGTAACGCACGAAGAACTCATCTCCAGCTGGCATACCAGCGTTGCACGCGGCGTGGCCCTTGGCCCTCATTTCTTCGCAGTCGCATTGAATGCGCTCCGCAAAGCTGGTCAGGGTGGGCTTGCGGGCCGCGTTTGGACGCTTGCACGTGCCGCCGAAGAGAAGAGCCTACAAGGCGGCAGCACGACACCGTGGTGCTTGAGCGTGCACGCATATACGGCGATGCTCCAGCTCTACGCGGATGAAACGAGGGGTTGGCAAACTGGTGGGGGTGTTCATTGTCGTGGCGTAATGGGTGCCGAATCGTCCAGGTTACTACCATGTCCGCGGAACCCGAGGCGCGCCATGTCAGCCCTGCGAAAGGGGATGCAGATCTTTCGTGCCTTGCCGCTTGCAGCTGACAAGGCACGTGAAGCCGCCGTACGGGCGCGCAACGAGGGCTGGGAGTGGAAAACTGCACCTGCACCGCCGACGGCAGATGCGAGGTTCTACAACGCAGCGTTGAGCCTTGTCAGTCGCTGGCCAGGGATGGCTCCACGGAGTGCCCACCCAGGATCGCGCTGGCGGTGGAACCGCATGCTGGGCAGGGCGCGCCAGCAACTTTTGTTTACAGGTCACAAGCCGCGTGGCTGGACACCCGAGCTCGAGGAGATTGCGAAGAGCGTGAGGAGTGCTGGATACGCGTTACCCGTTGGGTTCAAGCTGCGGCTTGTGGGACGGGACGAGGAGATCCTATCTGAGGAAAAGATGGACCTTGATGCACGGCCATACTCATTTGGGCGGAGAGTGCGGTCACGTTTCGCCCCGCATCGAATCCCGACGGTCAAAAGGAAAGGCTTACCCCTGCGTGGTCGGTGGCGGAGTTCGGGGTGGCTCGACAAGGATTCCGTAAATATTCCGAAGGAGCTGGTACAAGGGTAAAATGGGTTGTAATATTAGAGCAACTCATGTCATAATGTAAAGTGCCTGTGTTTCATACGCTATTGACTTCAGGTTGAGCAGTATCGGATGAAGTAGATTGCATGGTAGCCTGTTTTGCAAGTACCGATTTATGGGGAATCGGTCGCTGAGGATCTTGCAGATAAACGACTACCATGTTTCTTCGTTCATCCCGCATTCGCCACTCCCTTGCCACATCTCCTAGTGCTTCTACTACCTGCGTGACCAGCGCATTCAGTTTCGCCTTGGTCCCAAGATCACGTTGAGCGCCTCCAGTGGCCTTGCGCGCGAACAGAAGTTGGACTCGCACTCCGCGCAAGAGCTCCTGGCGGGCTTTGCGAAGCTTGTGCTGGATATCTGCGGCGCCAATGCCCCATGCAAATTGTATCTCCTTCTCCTCGCTCGCCCTCCGGCTGGCCCGAGCCTTTAAACGCTGGGCCTTCTCGCGCGCAGCTGCCTCTTTGCGGTCGATAAGCTTCACAAGTGCGTAACCACCCGTAGCTTCTGAAGGCGGCGCGACAAGCTGCGCGTATTGCGTGACGAAGACCTTGGGCGGACCATCTCCCCTTTTGCGTTGGGTTTCCGTTGCGAGATCGTCGATAACTTCTGTGAGAAGCTTTGGGGATAAAGGTTTGCGTGTTTCGGGGTCGACGACGCGGACGTATGTATACGGAATGTCGGTGTTTACCAGGGACGTGTCTTTGATGTTTGATGCGAACCGGGGGCCCAAGGTGGAAAGGACAGGAAGTGCAAGTTGGCGATGCGGAAAGAGAGCGAGCCGGGAATTGGGTAGAGATATGGAGTTCGAAAGTAGACGTAGCATTAAGACACGCGTTGATCACTGCGGCGCTTGTCATTACGACTCGCACGTGGCCGTGGTAACACGCAGGATGAATCCGTGAACGAGAACGAGAAGAGGAACCCATTCAACAATGGTCTTAGGTGACACAGATTATCCTGAGGACGCTTCCGAAGAACATTTGCCATGGATGCTTCAGGCTATGGAGATGGTGTGCGCCCATATTTACATTGGAATAATACACGTGCTCATATGCAGGCCGAGGAAGCCTTAGCGGCCAGTGAGGTGCCTGTTGGCTGCATTTTCGTACGCGACGTAAGGCAATTGCCAGGGCACGTAATCGCACCAACGAACTCCGAAATGTATCGTTGTACACCCTCCGGACGTTCCACTTGCTGATGCGCAACTACGATGCAGGCAACTCGCCATGCTGAGCTCGAGGCTATTGACGCCATTCTTGCCGACCCTGCTCTGACGCCTCCTGGTTTACTCGCCAGTGGGGCATACCCTCTCGCCAACACTACGCTTTACGTCACTGTAGAACCCTGCATCATGTGTGCCTCTGCACTTCGTCAAATGGGGATCAAACGAGTATTCTACGGCTGCGCGAATGAACGATTTGGAGGGTGTGGCAGCGTCCTAGGGGTGAACAAGAGGTATGTCCTCGAGGAGGTACGGCTGCTGCTCGCGGGTTGACAATTAGGGTAGTCTTTGGCATCCAAAACACCCACCGTTCGATGCCACAGACGGGTTTTGCCGCGAGGAAGCAATTATGATCCTGAGGCGATTTTACGTCACTGAGAACACGAATGGTATGTGTGCTGGGGTTGCCATTATTCTATGTCTACGATCTCAGAACCAATGGCAGCTCCAACGCCGAGATCGAAAACTAATCGAGTGCTCAAGACCGATATACCCTCTCGAGAACCAACGCCGCGATAGAGGTAAACGAGTAGATTGTTACACATCTATTGATGATCAAACGAAATCGCGGGGCATTCCTACATCTCTGTTTTCCTCATAGCATCCGTACGCCATTTCAGTCCCATTGTTTGTGCGACAAAGCTCCACTTGTCGGCTGCCTCCTTGATTCTGCGAACCGAGTCAGAGCGCCCATCCGATCGCCTGAATAGACACTCACTTTAGCTCCGTTGACTTGCCTGCACCATGGCCAGCCTTCATTTCAAGCCTCAGAAGCAGGGGGTGAGGATTACCGCTCGCGACATGCTGGAGTGTTGCTGCGAGCTTAAAGGAATGCATGGGAACAACGCGATCGTCATCTGTGATCGTTTGAGTGGTTGATACGATTGGCGTCTGTCAGGTTGAAAAGTAACGCACGATCGGCAGTGAGAAGCAGGGTCGGAGGAAGAATTTTGTTGGCTGGTACATTGTGGACCGGCGAGATCGGATGAATAAAGTCAAAGTCGTGGGGGTCATGGGGGTTGCCATAGTCAGAAGTCCATGCGTGTCCAATAGTGAAATCGGCGAACTATAGGGGGAAGATGGTGAATGCATTATAGCAGTGGGCATGGGAGTGGCACCTTGAGCAGGTCATGGACTCCAACTTCAGCTATGGCGGCTCCGAAAAGGCCCTCAGGGGCGCGATTCACGCAGGCTGATACTAGAAGGCCTATAGAGGCACAACGATTGCTTGTGAGCCGCGGTTCGAGGGTCAGGGATAGGAACAACGTACCGCCATTTGAGCCACCGTTGATGGCAATTCGACCCCTCCCCGTATACTTATTCTCGATCAAGCACTCTCTGAAATTGAAATTGAGAAGTCACGTTTTATCCAAGCTTGGTGTGTCAAGATCGACTCACGATGCGGTGATGAAGTCGTCAAAGCAGTTTACCTTCCCGGTCAAGTCTCTCAATCATCATGCCTTACAGAACACCTGAACAAAAACGCACCTTGCGCTCGCGTGTGCCCGCGAGATGCCATTCTTCACCGAACTCGCCACCGCCGCGAATGTTTGGCACGGCAAGCACGAAACCATATGCACGCATGGCCGTGAGGATGGATGGACTGAAGAAGGGTCCAATTGAGATGGAGAAACCGCCGTAACCTTCCGGCGTCGTCGGTATTATCGCTCCGGGAGTTCAGAATTCAGACCCACCATACTGGATGGCAGGTGCAGTGCCGTCGAGAGGGGTGTCCTTGTGACGAACCACAAACATGGGAATCTTAGTACCGTCTTTGCTTTGATACCATATCTGGTCTACGAGAAACCCGCCTCCCCCTGCAAGGCCACCTACTTTTGTCTCGCGCCAGACCTTCCATGTCCCGTGGGCTGTCCCTCCAATTGGCTCGGCAAAGTCATAACGAGCAGCGACACCCGGGGTGTCAAAGCCAGTCAGCCACACAAAGAAAAACTGTTGCTTGCGCCGCCCGTATGCAGCGAGGGTGCCGACATGGTCTGGGGCAAGGCGTTTCAGTTGTCTGCCGCTTTTAAGATCGTGGATGTAGAGTTCATCCTTGACATTGCGCTTGTAGATAGTCACCAACCGATCGTGACCTAGGATTGAGGCGTCCTCTAGATGTGCATTCTTGTCTTCGGGAATGAGGTCCTTGCAAAAATCTTTGATATGTACGGGGCCTGACTCAGATGCAATACGAAATGCTTCAACGTCGACACTGATGACCTTATATTGCGGCGCCTCGACATTCGTGTGAAGGTAGAGCTTTGCTCCATCGTTTCCGATACTTAAAACAGCGTAAGATAAGTGAGTGAGACGAATATATTTGAGGGCCTACACGCTATATTCAGCCTCAAAGTCGTTCACGAGCTTGATCCAATTAAGATTTGGCCCTATCGGCCCCTTTCCAAGGTCTGCAAGCCAAAGCAGGTTTTTCTAACCCCAGTTCATCAAGGGGTCATGAGAAGTTCGAGAAGCATACCCGCGACGTATCCCGGGAAATCGATAGCTCAAGCCACCGCCCATCGACCTCTGAGATCCCGGCCCCCCACAGCCATTCTGGCTGATCAGGATTCTTCATCACCAATATGTCCTCGGCTGTGGCAATTCACTGGTCAAGTAGAGTGTACATGATACAAGGGGACGTACATTGATCAGTGCCGATTCTATGGTAAAGGAGCTGAGCATCCTTGTCACCGCCTGCCTTATCCGAGTCCGCTGGATCGTGCAACGAACGATCGGGAAACCTCTGAACAAGTTCATCGATCTAAATGAATCAAATAATAGGGAAACAGACCTGATAGAAAAAACCCCTGCTATCGTGCGTCCAGGCGATTGGAGAGAATTTCACGAATCGAAGCTCGTCAGCGAGGCGCAAATCATTCTCAGCATCGGTTAGTGGGTGCTCAGTAGAGCGAACATAGATATTTGTAAAATCGCTTCCCTATGAAAACGGTATTGCCTTGTACAGTGGCTACAACTAAACGACGTACCGAACGGGACAGCGCATAGGCAAACCATTTGCCATCACGCGAGAAAGATCCGGAACTCAGAGAGACTGATCCGTCGCTTGAAAGCACATTTGGCTAAGGCGTAGAAGTGGGGTGGACATAATTTCGCGAAGTACAGATATCAGACGTACGTCGAAGAACACTTCACCACCAGGTCCAGAAACAGAATTGGGGAGCTCCGAATCTTTTGAACGGTAGTAGACTACTCAGGAAGTATCAGTAGGCAGGATGCAATCAAAGTAGAGCCAAACTCAGACCTGATTGCGCCTGCAGGCCACTATTGTACGACCAATACCATCTACCATCGTCTCGCAGTGAAGGTGAACCGAACTGCATTGAACCACCATACGCGATCTCTCCATGTATTCACAGAACCAAGAAAGCTTACTTTCTCATAGTCGGTGCTAGCTCTGATTTCCTCCTCCAGTATGGAGCGATCTGGATGCGTGTCTAAGAAATCTCGCGCAAGAACCTCCTGAGCGGCAAGCCATCTCTCTTGTTCCTCTCCGTCCTTTTCTAGCCACGCATATGGATCAGAAACCTTCACTTCACCGTTGGCTTCGCTCTGGTACAAGTCAATATGATCGGAACGGCGGGTAGGGGGGTAACAGTGCGGTGTCCATGAAGACGTAGTGACTGGCATGTTTTTCAGCCTGGGAGAAAGGGAAGATTGATAAGAGATATGTCCAGACAGCGACGATGGTCGCATATAAACACGCGGGCGTGGCAGAACACGCAAGAGCATCAATACACGACCTTACACTTAAAGCGGTTTGAACGGCTTGACACTTTGGCGCAGATTTTGACTACTTTAGGAAATGAGGACCTAAAAAAATTACCCCCTCGTATTATCACGAGTTCAAAATGCTATACTTCTGATCCCTTAGTTCAACCAGGGCCCCTCTTTCAACAATTTGACCACTTCAAACATCTTCTTCACCAAAATGGGCCCAATGCATCAGCAAAAGGTCCTGGTGACTTGATGCACTTGACAGTGACCAAGTCATCATAAACTACATACACCTGTAAATACATGGGCACAGTGCATAGCCCTAAAGCTGTGGTCACAGTGATGCCCATGTGTGATCTATTGTTGAAGATTTGTGAAGTGTTCTGCTAGAGCTATGGCAAATGTAAAGAACAGTTGATGTGGCTAGTGTTTTAAGGTCCGGTCCGGTCGGTTTTTTGACCTAATTTGGATTAGACCGGGACCGGAACCGGTTTGGACTGGAACTGAAATTGTGGATAACCGGACCGGACCTAAGGGGACCGGTCCATATCGGTTCGGTTCCGGTCTATGGACCAGTTGGGATCAGTCTTTTTCAGAACTGGCTTAGACCAGTCTGGATCGGTCTTCACTGCGGTCCAAGACCAGTCCCATAGCTAAAAACAACTTTATTATACTATTACCACTCTTTACTATACACTACTAGACAATATACATTAATGTATTACAGTAACATGGTCTAATATACTGAGTTTGAACGGCGTTGCGCTGCTGGTCGCGGTCGCGCTGCCCGTCGCAGACACGCTGCCCGTCGCAGTCGCACTCCCTGTCGGGGTCGTGCTGCCCGTCGTCGTCGCACTCTTGTCGTCGTCACGCTGCTGGTCGTCGTGTTCTCGTCGTCGCGGTGTTGCTGGTCCTCGTGGCACTCTCGTCGCGGTCGCGCTGCTGGTGGGCGTCGCACTGCCGGCGGGCGTCGCGCTGCTGGTCGTCGTCGCGCTGCTGGTCGTCGTCACGCAGCTGGGCGCCGTCGCCGTGCTGCTGGTCGGTGTCGTGCTGGTGGTCGGTGTGTGCTGCTGGTGGGCGTCGCGCTGCTGGTGGGCGTCGCCGGTGGGCGTCGCGCTGCTGCTGGCGGGCGTCGCGCTGCTGGCGGGCGTCGCGCAGCTGGTCGTCGTCGCGCAGCTGGGCGCCGTCGCCGCGCTGCTGGTCGGTGTCGTGCTGCTGGGCGTCGTCGCCGCACTGCTGGTCGTCGTCGTGCGGGAGAGAAGTGAACCCCTCCCCGCTCGCGTTTGGGGCGAGGGGGAGGGGTGCCGTCGGTTGTTGTTGCCTAGAATAAGAGATGAACCCCCTCCGCTCGCGCTTGGGGCGAGGGGGAGGGGGGCGTTGTTGCCTAGCACAAGAGATAAACCCCCTCAAGCTCGCGTTTGGGGCGAGGGAGGGGGCGAGGTCGCCTGTTGTTGCCTAGAACAAGATACAGACCTCCGCTCGCGTTTGGGGCGAGGGAGGGGATGGCGTGCCTCGGTTGTTGTTGCCCAGAACGAGAGTCCCTCGCTCGCGTTTGGGGCGAGAGACGGAGACGGTTGTCGCCCTGAGAGGTGAGTAAGCACATACAAACAAACGCAGCGCAAGTTCGTTTGCTTGCACAAAACATGAGTCACATGACCAAATGGTCCGTGCGCACTTGGGAGCTATATAAACCCCCACCCATTTGTGTATTTGCTTTCTTGGGCCATGCCCTGTTCGATTTATATTTACTATATATACTTCTATTCTGTACATTTTATTGTTTTAAGGTAGTAGTAGTAATAAAATTTTGGATTTAAGAGTGCTATAGTAGTGCAACCGAAAGTTCAGTTGCAGACCGGTTGCAGTCAGTTGTGACCGGTTTTCAACAAGCTCTTTGAAATGGGTGGACCACAACCGAGTGGCATGGGAAACTGGCACAACCGCAACCGGGAAGAAGACCGGACCGCAGTTGGGTCCGGTTCAGTTGCCGGTCTTTTTCCGGTCCATAGGACTGGACCTGAAAACACTAGATGTGGCTGGCTCTTCACGTGACCTGGCCTGCCTGCCCTAAACGAGTTGACCGTCCGCCGGAGTCGTCTGTCCGGTCGAGCAACGTTCTGCGCCCTCGTCCAGTTCCTTGTTTTGTGCCCATCACACCGTCTTGACTCTATCACTATACGAGTAAATCACGATGGAAGACGAAGTTGCTGCGCTCGTGTGTATATTTCCTGATCCACGTAGTGGGTTCGTAATCACTATTCCGTTTAGGTTATTGATAACGGTTCTGGCATGTGCAAGGCTGGGTGTAAGTTACATCTGTTCCAATTAATATATATCCCACACTAATTTCGGTTCTCCAGTTGCTGGTGAGAACGGATTCTGAGATCTCAACTCGTTTTGGTTTGACTTGTTTATGAAGGTGATGACGCTCCTCGTGCCGTTTTCCCGTGTGTATACCTCTCGTCCCCGCGTGACCCCGACTTATTAGGCACTGGCGAATAGGTCGATCGTCGGTCGTCCTCGTCACCAGGGTGTCATGGTTGGTATGGGTCAGAAAGACTCTTATGTTGGGTCAGTAGCTGTGGTGCGATAAGCGTGCTGAAACATCAGTGTTACTAACACATCAAAGTGACGAGGCTCAGTCTAAGCGTGGTATTTTAACTTTGAAATATCCCATTGAACATGGCATTGTCACAAACTGGGATGACATGGAGAAGATCTGGCATCACACGTTCTATAACGAGCTCCGGGTTGCCCCTGAGGAGCACCCCGTTTTGCTAACCGAGGCACCTCTTAACCCGAAGGCGAACCGCGAGAAGATGACGCAAATCATGTTTGAAACGTTTAATGCTCCAGCTTTCTACGTAGCCATCCAGGCTGTCCTGTCTTTGTATGCGTCTGGTCGTACAACTGGCATTGTACTTGATTCTGGTGATGGCGTCTCGCATACTGTGCCCATTTATGAGGGCTTTGCGCTTCCACACGCGATCCTCCGTCTGGATCTCGCTGGTCGTGATATCACCGACTTACTCATCAAGAACTTGACGGAGAGGGGCTACCCATTCACGACGACTGCCGAGCGTGAAATTGTTCGCGACATCAAGGAGAAGCTCTGTTACGTCGCTCTTGATTTTGAACAAGAATTGCAGACTGCAGCTCAATCTTCGGCGCTAGAGAAGAGCTACGAGCTCCCCGATGGGCAGGTTATTACGATTGGCAATGAACGGTATATTCTCCCACCTAAAAAAGCGTCGTGGGTCTTATCATTATACGTAGGTTCCGTGCTCCGGAGGCGCTCTTCCAGCCGTCCTTCCTTGGGCTAGAGGCTGCCGGTATCCACGAGACGACGTGAGTTGACCATGGGGTGTCGGAATTCCCCTCACCAAGGTGTCTATGCATAGATATAATTCAATCTTCAAGTGCGACCTGGATATCCGTCGCGACCTCTATGGCAACGTTGTACTCTCTGGTGGCACGACCATGTTCCCGGGTATCGCAGATCGTATGCAGAAGGAGTTGACGTCGCTCTCTCCTTCGAGTGTAAAGGTTAAGATTGTCGCGCCGCCAGAGCGCAAGTACTCTGTGTGGATCGGTGGCTCGATTCTTGCCTCCCTCAGCACTTTCCAGAACTTGTGGTGCTCAAAGCAGGAATACGACGAGTCAGGCCCGGGAATCGTCACCGCAGTCAGTTCCATCGTTTTACGTGCTATTCGAGCGTTGTTAACGGGTTATACGTAGAGTGCTTCTGAGCTTTCGTTGTAGGACCGACATTCCGGTGTGAGAAGTGTGGCAGGGACATGTTGGTTTGCGTCATTTTGAAATGCTGGCCTGTTATGTCAGTCGAACTTTTTGAGGTGTTCAACGACCTTTATGCCTTTTACCCGTCTCAATCGGGGGAATGGTTCACTGCGAGCTAGCAAGGCAACCATGTGCTCGTAAGTACACATCAATCCTCTTTTGCTAAATTTGGACCCCACGATCCTGAGGTCCTTGGCGTTGTGCATAGGGCTGTGTGCCATTACTGTAGTATGGTCAGTATGGTCTAGTCATGTGTAGTGGTTTAAGGTCCAGTCTGGTCTGGTATTTTGGCCTATTAGCTAAGCAACTGGAACCAGGACCAGTTGGGACCAACACCAGACATTGCCTTGGATTGGACCAGACTATGTACAACCAGTTCACACTGGTTTGGTTGCAGTTCAGTACCAGTTACAACTGGTCCTGTGAGTGTTATGCTTTTCTGCTGTATACTGATTGTTCCTGGACTGTTTTGAACCTTTGACTCAAATATGACTGGTCATATGACCCTATGACATAGTGTTGCCATGGTTTGGTAAACTGTGAACTGGTTCTGGTCTTTGGCAGTTTTCAAGCAGTTAGGTCTGACATTTTGGTGACCAAACCAGATTCATGCTGCTAGGGACCAGACTAAACTTGTAGCACAGCAACTAGTGTGCAGCTGACAGGTATACTCAGTGGAACTTAGGATATGACTCTTACTTTGTACTAAGTAGTAATAGTGGGTGAAAGACCACTTGTATTTGTGACAAGAAATGGGGGTTTACATATACATGTGGTTCATGTGTGACGTGACCTAAAGTGATGTGCATACTTCCTAATGTAGTATCTCACATAGTATTTCACATACTTCCAGATTAGGTCCGGAGTGATCTGGGCCAGCCTAGATTCCAGGGGAATCTAGTCCTCATGTGTTGCTGGTTCAACACTCCCCCTTGCTAAGTGCAGCAGTGAATGCACACTTGCAGGTGTGTGTGTGTAGTGCAGCAATGAATGCACACTTGGCAAAAGTGAAGTGGTTTGTAGTTATGATTGCAAGGTTATGAGCATTGTGTGTGCAGAGATGTGCACTTCATTAGTCTGGAGGTGAAGAAGCTCTGTGTCATCCAGATTTCTGTGGACAACTGTGTAAGAGCCAAGGGCAATGGACAGTGGAGTTTCTGTGGCCATCCACAAGATGAACAACATTGTTATCCAGTCCTGAAGATAGATGACCACTGTTCTGTCATTGCATTGTCTTCACTTGATAGAGACCTTTGTCTGTGCTGGGAGAGGCTTTAGAAGGCACAGCATGTGCAGTGGCATTTGGAGCTACCATGCACAGCATGCTGCCAGGTAAGACTGTCTGCACAGCTCTGTCTCATGTTTCCTGTGACCATGACAGTCATGCATTCATGACTACTTAATTGGGTGATGCAAAGTCAAGCCCAAGTTGACTCCTAAACTTTAGGAATTTGACATGTCCAAGATTTTTTGGTAAGCATGTCTGCTGGATTTTTTGCACCATTGATGAAGAATAGTTCAACCTGCCCTAGTTTCAATGCTTGGCAAATATAATGATAGCATATATCAATGTGTTTAATTTGCTTTTCCTGAACTGGATTGGAACCCATAAAGATGGCTCCTTGGTTGTCACTACA